>VONZ01000232.1:600000-953779 GCA_012976165.1 Labeo catla | reverse complement strand
AAAAAAATATATATATATATATATATATATATATATTATTATTCCAAATGTTTGACCTGCAGTTGTATACTTCATTAAATAAACTTCACATCAAACATATTTCTGTTTCATGATACATAGCATAAATATTCATAATACAAACTCAGCTGTGCATATTACATAGGACTAAAACCTCGGTTTCTGTTTTCACATAAGGTAATAGAAGGTAATGCTGAAAAAAGCAGTTCTCTGGGTTCTTTCAAAATCTGTTCTTGTTAAAATGTTGCAGGCAGATTCTGAGGAACACATGAAAAACATTGTGAGGTACAGTACTGTGCAAAAGTCTTAGGCCACTAGTATTTTCACCAGCTAAAAAATGGTTTAAAGTAAGTTATTTCTATCTTTTGCTGTAGTGTGTCAGTAAAAAAAAATATCGGTTTACATTTCCAAACATGCTGTTTGCCATTAATTGTAATAATCTAGTGAGATTTTTGTTTGCACAAGAAGTCTGACAACAGCCAGTGCTCCACACTGAGATCTGATCTCACCATCATCCAGTCTGTCTCTGGGATGACATGAAGAAACAGAAAAACTGAGACAGACTAAATCCAGAAGAACTGTGGCAACATCTCCAAGATGTTTCAAGTAACCTACCTGCAAAGCTACCTGAAAAACTATGCACAAGTGCACATAGGGCAAAAGCTGCTTTAAACGCAAAGGATGATCACATCAAATGCTTATTTATTTTAGTTAATAGAAGTTCATTGATAAAGAAAATCTATTTATGGCATTGTTTTTGACAGCATCCTCATTTTATGTACCTAATTGCCTAAACATTTTAACAGTACTGTAGCTTTGTAGGTATAGGACTCTTAAAGCATCTTGGAGATGTTGCCACAGTTCTTCTGGATTTAGTCTGTCTCCGTTTTGTCTGTTTCTTAAAACAGACTGGATTGAATAATGGAGAGATCAGATCTCTGTTTGCACAAGGAGTCTGACAACAGCCTGTGCTCCATACAAAAATCTCACTGGATTATTACAATTAATGGCAAAATGAATGTTTAGAAATGTAAACTGATATTTCTTACTGACACACTACAGCAACAGACTGACTTTAACTGACTTTAAACCATGTTTTAGCTGATGAAAATACTAGTGGCCTAAGACTTTTGCACAGTACTGTATATTAAGGATGAAAGGAGGCCAGCTGTTAGCAATAAGTGAAAGTCAGAAACCGAGGCAAAGTGAAGGTACTCAGGACGCTGGCTCAGCTTCAGACCAATAGGACCAGTCTGCTAATATTGCTCCTGCCTAAAGGAATGCACCATAGTCTGCTTAAAACATTAACCACCCTCCCCTTTCCCTCAGAAGAATGCACAGAGGGGAGTTTTGGGGTGTCTGATCTGCTGTGGTAAATAGCACAAGAAAGTTGGACAGAAATCAGAAGGCCTTTAAAATTAAAGCAGCAAGACTGCTTTAGATCTTCACAGGCAAACAAGAGCTTCTGTTGGACTGTTTAAAACTATATTAAACTGCACCGAACTATATAACGAAACAGTAAACTACTAAAGTCATTTCACAAATGCCGTCTTTATAATTGAAAGCTGTCAGAATCAGATTTTACTTAAAGGAGAAGTCCACTTCCAGAACAACAGTTTACAGATAATGTACTCACCCCCTTGTCATCCAAGATGTTCATGTTTTTCTTTCTTCAGTTGTAAAAAGAAATTGTGTTTTTTGAGGAAAACATTTCAGGATTTTTCTCCATATAATGGACTGCTATGGTGCCCCGAGTTTGAACTTCCAAAATGCAGTTTAAATGTGGTTTCAAACGATCCCAGCTGGGTAAGAAAGGTCTTATCTAGCAAAACGATCGGTTATTTTCATTTAAAAAATACAATTTAAATACTTTTTAATCTCAAACGCTCATCTTGTCTTACTCTCCCTGAACTCTGTGTATTCTGGCTCAAGACAGTTAGGGTATGTCGAAAAACTCAAAATCATCCTACATCGCTGCAGAAGTACCGACACAGTCTTTGCAAAGTGAACATGGAAAAGAAGATCAAACACCCTTAACAAAAAAGGTAAAACAGCGATATAGGACGATTTTGAAGTTGAGGGAGAACATGAGATGGGAGTTTTTCGACATACCCTAACTGTCATGAACCGGAAAAAAACAGAGGTCGGGAAGAGCTAGTCAAGACGAGCGTCTAACATTAGAAAGTATATAAATTGTATTCTTTTAGTTGAAAATAACCAATCGTTTCGCTAGATAAGACACTTCTTCCTCGACTGGGGCATTTGGGATTATTTGAAACCGCATTTAAACTTTGTGTTTTCATTGTGGTTGTACACTTAAGGTGTTTGGGTCTGTAGAGACCTCCACAAAACTTAATTTTGTAACAAAATAATAGTTTTTTCTAAAACAAAAATCTATTTTTCAGTTCATTAATGCTTTTACTACATTTGTACAAGTCGAGGATTTATTATGATTTTTTAAATTTATATAAATTAATAAATAACATTTTTTTAATAGGTTTCTATACAAAAACAGCTTTTTGTAAAATTCAATTTCTATGAAAGACCCACATTTAACTTTCATTCATGGTATAACCTGGATCATTTGACATAGTTTGCGTAAGATTTTGCCCTTCATCATTTGAAAAAATGCCGTTTGCAAATAAAAATTATCATTTTTACCAGTGATGGCTGCAGAGCTCCAATTGCTTACTTTATGTGCTATTTGACTAACTAAAGACATCTTTACAAGTTTCAGTGGGAAAGGAAAGGATGGACGTGGCTAAGCATAGGACCATACTGAGAGAAATTGTTCTGCATTAGCCCATCCAAGTGCACAATAACACACAGTAGTGAGTAGTGAACAACACCCGAGCAGTGGGCGTTTATATTGCTATCGCTGCAGCTCGGGAGCAGTTGGGGATCGGTGTTTTGCTTCCGCTGGTTCACCTCAGTTTGGTAGTGAGGGTGGAGAGAGCTGGCTATTCACCCCCCACCTTCAATTTCTGCCGGATCAGGGACTCGAACCTGCAGGTTTCGCTGTAAGTCTCGATTCCCCAACCATTAGTTACACGCTTCTTTTTGATTTTGATTTTGATTTTGATTTGAATTTTTTGATTTTATCTACAAATGAAATCACAATTATACAAATAAAAATTACTTTTTGTCAAAGTAATGGATGAATTGATAAATTTTGAATGGATGAATTTTGAATCGACATTTTGTTGGTTTGATTCTAATCATAATGTAACTATTGAAAAACTGATTTTTTTTTCAGTCTAAAAAATATTAAACTTTGACAAAAAGTAAATTTTTATTGTTATAATTGTGATTTCATTATATGTAGATATCAATCCAACTGAAAAAAAATTTAAAAAGATATCTTTTTGTTGGTCAAATAGTAAATAGAGGGCAGCCATACTGCTATCACTGTGGCGCCCGGGGAGCAGTTGGGGGCCTTGCTCAAGGGTCTCACCTCAGTCATGGTATTGAGGGTGGAGAGAGCACTGGTTATTCACTGCCCCCACCTTCAATCCCTGCCGGATCAGGGACTCAAACCCGCAACGATTCAATTGCAGGCCCGATTCCCTAACCATTAGGCCACGTCTTTTTTTTTCTTTTTTTTTTCTTTTTTTTTGATTTTTTGATTTTTGGATTTTATTTACATATTATGAAATCACAAATATAAAAATAAAAATTACTTTTTGTCAAAGTAATGGATGAACTGATACATTTTGAATGGATGTATTTTGAATCAACATTTTGTTGGTTTGATTCTAATCATAAAATCATAAAAACTGTTTTTTTTAGTACAAAAAAAAATTAAACTTTGACAAAAAGTAATTTTTATTGTTATAATTGTGATTTTATTATATGTAGATATCAATCCAACTGAAAAAACTTGTAAAAAGATATCTTTTAGTTGGTCAAATAGCAAATTGTAAATAGTGGAGCTCTGCAGCCATCTACTGGTAAAAATGATATTTTTTTATTTTTAAAGCGGCATTTTCCAAATGATGGGCAAAAATCTTACACCAAACCATGTCAAATTATCCATGTTATCCCCATGAATGAAAGTTCAAAATGTGGGTCTTTTATAAAGTGAATTGTACACAAAAAGCTGTTTTTGTATAAAAACCTAATAAAAAAATATGTATTTATTAATTTATATAAATTTTAAAAAATATAATAAATCCTCCAAAAATGGAACAAATATAGTAAAAACATTAATAAATAAGAAAATAATATTTGTTTAAAAAAAAAACTATTACTTTGTTAGAAAATTAAATTTTGTTGCATGGGGTCGCTAGAGACCCCAAAGATCTTGAATGTGACTTTTTTTTTTACACTAATATAAAATCAAGATATCACTCCAATTTTTTTTTTATTTGTAGATCTAGATAGTGCTGACAGCTGTACCAAGTCTCATGTCATTTCGACAAAGAGAACATTTTTTAAAAATTAAGCGAAAGTCATTTGCGGGTCAAAATGACCCCGAAGACCGCCTATTGCTGGTTAAAGGTGATTTTCTCAATTTTTAGATTTTTCTGCACCCTCAGATTCCCGACCAAATAGTTGTATCTCGGCTAAATACTGTCTTATAACAAACCATACATCAATGGAAAGATTATTTATTCATCTTTCAGATGATGTATAAATCTAAATTTTAAAAAATTGACCCTTATGACTGGTTTTGTGGTCCAGGGTCACAAATATGGTCATGCAGAATAAGGCATTACTATGTGCTTTATAAGTACTCATAAACAGTCAGTATATAATATGAATGCTAATCATCTAGTTAATAGTGAGAACTGGTCACTAAACTAAAGTTACTACAACTCCAAACTTTTGAACGATGGTGTGGTATATATTGTAAACTGGCAACACTGAGGTATTTTACCAGTGTTTACCAGAATATTTAACAATTTAACAATTCCGCATCAGTTTTTGACTCTTCAGCAACTTTTGATGCTATTGAGAAAGCATGAAGAATAACTGGAATAACAGTAAACAAAAACTATTTACAATAACAATAATAATAATAATAATAAATTACAACAAGCTCTATTCTGAATGTGTATCATTGGACTGATTCACATGTTGAACTGATGAATCCAAGAATGATTTATGAGAAGCCATGGCCATAACTGCCATAGATATTATTAATTAGACATAATTAGAAATAGTCAAACTGTCCCCTGAAACAGTTGAAATTTTTTGCACTGATCTGTTGCACTCCATTATGCAGTGATTTTGTCGTTAGGATGACACAAAAACGTTAAAAGTTACAATTTCAGCCTGCTTTGCCTCAGCGTTCAACAATCTCAAAATAATTAAGCTGGCCAATCAAATCAATGTAGGCAGTGTTTACTGTTCACAGAAGTAGTGATGGGAAGTTCGGATCATTTTACCGACTCGGACCTTTGAGTCTCGTTCAGCAAAATGAACGAGTCATTTCGTTCATTTTAGCAAAATATAATTAAAATGTTACCTGTTACCTCCCTACACATCTACTGCTTACACAAACGTTGATCACACTACAAACAAAACAAAACTATAATGCTATAAGAAACAGAAAAGTTTAATTCATTGTTTACCCGAGTCTTTAGTCTATGATTAGCTCACCTCACCTCTTATCTGACAAGTTTTCGGGCTTGAGTCGTTCGTTTATCACCTGACAGCCCAATTAGCTAACCAACGCAGTCTGAGCCGGAAAAAGAATTGATTAGTTCATCTCTCGAGTTTTCGGGTTTGAGTCGTTCATTCATCACGTCACAGCTCCATAAACTTAATTTATGCAGTCTGAGCCGGAAAGAGAATTGATTAGTTCATCTCTCCAGTCTTCGGGTTTGAGTCGTACGTTCATCACGTGACAGCCCCATAAGGTGAACGAACAACTCTAAAAACCCGAAGACTCAAAACAAGTGAACTAATTCCAGTACAGAACCTAATAGGATGTTGCGCATGCACGACTGAACGAATCACTCTCCGAGACGACTCGTTCGTCCTGAGTCACATTAAAGATTCATTCACAATGAATGAATCATTCAAGAACGACCCATCACTACACAGAAGCAGAGTGTGAATTCCAGTGCTAAGCCTCAGTTCAAAGAAAGAGAGGTAAGATGAAAGTTGCAAATCTTTTAATATTAGTCAACTGTTTTACGACAGAAATGTTACATAACTGACAAGTCATTCCACGAAATCTGTGCTTTTTGCCTCTCTAAGAAATAATCAAACATAGGTTTAATATAACAACAAATAAATGTACAATTTAAAAACATAACAATACTATGTATGCTTTCATCAATATTACATTAAAATAAATAACAAAAGTATTATTAATGTTAAATATTATTTTAAATAATTTAAATAGCTTTTATGCTGGTAAGGTTTTTTGGCCTGTCCCTTACTATGATTTTTCTTTTTCAGCAGGACTTATAATTTGCAAAATGAAAGGCAAATAAAAGGCAAAATCATATAAAAATCACATTTGTGTATTGTTCTAAATACAATCTCATTGTTAAGCAATGTTTCTGGCATAAGTATGCTTTTTTTTCTTCTCTAAAATACATAGAATTTTATTGGTGTCCCCTGATTTCATGTCAGCCCTGTTACCCTCATCAAAAATAATGTATATTCAAGTTACATCATCTCTCAACCAGGATTCCAACGCTTAAAACACAAGCATGTTTCTCTCATTCCTCTATAATACTCTGTGTTTGGTGATTTATGAGGCTTGACTGAGGGAGGAAACATTATGCAATGCCAATCCTGTTACCATTTTGAAAATGTAAATTTCAACATTTCTTACATTTAATATAGTCAATATCTACAAGTAAAATCCTTTCAATATGTGTTTTTGTGAACTTGACTATTAGCTAGCAATTAGCAAATTTGTTTGAAATTGTCAAGCCTGTTGCTGTCAACCTGTTACTTTTTTTGGGTAACAGGGATGACATTGATTAGGTTTAGATTAACTTTTTATTTTTCACTGTCTCAATGTGGAAAATGTACTAATTTTGTGTAATAACCCATATCCAGTGATGCAAGTCACACAACTCACAAATATGGCCCTTATGGAAGAGATAAAGAGGTTAAATATGCTTGTGTGAATTACCTGTATCTGTTTGTCTCTCTTTACAAATGATGAAGCTGTAAGTTTAGTTACTTCAAAAACACCTTGTTGCTGAGAAATATAATGTAGCAATTCAGTATCAAAGCTATTTCATTATAACAAAAGGTAGTGTTGACAACAAGTTTCTGTGCTCCAGAATGTTTCTGTGTTGACCCCAATGTTCAAGACATGGTTACAGTCTTGCAGGAAGCATATCACTAGTGGAATCGCTTGTTTAAACCAGACGTTTAGATGTTAAGATGCTTGGCTATGAATGTGATCACAAGAATGTAATAAATCACATGTATAAGGAACAAAACCTTAAAAAATTAATGTGATGACAGACAGTCATGTACGCGAAACTGTATTCGATTCAACCTACTGCAACATCTCAGTAGATTCCTGGTGAATATGTCACTCTCAGTCTCTCTCTCTCTCTCTCAAATAACCTTGGCTGGAGGAACTAATCTGGGCCATTTGCATCACAGATCTGGAGAAAGAGGAACAGTCTCCGAAAAGTCACTCGCCGGCTGAATTCCAGGCGTCACGGCGCTCCGCGGGAGGCAGGTCACCGGCGATACTGCTGGAGAAGCACATTATTTGTGGACGCAGCGAGCCGAGCGGGGGGTTTGAGTCCCGTCCCGCCGCGCTCATCCACCTCCACCTTTACAGGTGCGCCAGCCTTCCTCGCCTGACACAGACGGATGACATATTTATTAGCTTGTTAAAGTGCAGCCTCCCCCTTCCGCCCGCCGCTCACCTAGCTAAACAAAACAATTGGCTCCTCCATTGGCTAATTGGGCCGGGCCCCTGTGGCGCGACTCGCCCGAGTGCTTGATGAGGCATAAAATGATGATTAATTAATTTACTGCTCAGTTGATCATCAAACTGCGAGGTTTATGATTTGCACAGCGGTCAGCGTCTCTCTGCTGTTTAGGAGCTCAGCGGAGGAGAGATCAGAGCTGCAGCCGCTGCCTTTGCTTTGACCTGCGCCGGCAAACTTCCACATCCAACATCCAACATCCAGCACTGCCTTATGTAACAATACTACATTAATGAGACTCCTGCATGCCAAAAAATAGAAATTAATCAGAGTGGGTGAAAAAAAAAACATTTGGTGTTTGGGGTCATTTGGTTCATACGGCTGTGCTCCATTAAGCTCTGAATCTAGAATATCCTTAAAATTACAAAAATCTCTCTGAATTCGGATTGAGCAAACAGGATGTAGAACTGCAATTTGAATTTAAGGAAGTACAATTAAAATGGAATAAAATTAGCATAGTGTTAGTGTTTCATAATATTCATGTTTAAAATGTTTATTCATGTGGGAGTTTGATGGCTTGAGTTCTGAGATGACAGCATGAACATCTTTCTTACAGTAGAAAATGAAATTTGGAGTTTGTGCTTGACTGCAGGGTCAGAATTAACATGGCCTACTTTGCTTGGCAGTGGAATCTGGTAAAAAAATATGAAAATAGTTATTAATAAATAAATAATAAATTACTAAGAAAAAGCATAATTACCAAACTATTTATTTATTTATTTATTTTATTTTTTGCATTTTTTTCTCATATTGTACAACGATTAAACATAAACCGCCTGAAATTACCCAAATCTATTCCAAATGATACTGAAATAAAATATTTTATGTATATAAAAAATCAGTTGAATATAAAAGCACAAAAACTGCCAATCTGGGACATATATCTATAATAGAAAACACGCTGCAGTGGTCGCACCACATGATATTTCAAATTCAGTTAAAATGTACAAGCACAGAATTGACCTCCTAAACAAAACAAGCTAGCTTCACACAAAAGGTCTCTATGAAATTTATAATAAATAAATACTTTTATTCATTGTTTTTTTGTTGTTGTTGTTTTGTTTTGTTTTGTTTTTGTTTGTTTGTTTGTTTGTTTGTTTTTTCATACCAGGTCATACCACATGATATCAAAATGTGGTAACTACATATCAGCCATTAAAAAGGTTATTCCTTTTCCAAATTTAAAAGATAGTTGCAATCCTGCTTGATGCTTCCATGGGTCACTGGCAAATTGCTGTATGATGCAAAGTCCTATCTTTAAATGGATTTCAACATAAAAGTCCCAAAATGGTAGTTTCTTGATGGTCACACCACATGAGATTTCATAAAATCGAAATCATCGGACAAAGGTTTTTTTTTCTATATCATGATGGAAATATTAATACAAATGCTTTGCAATTTCATACAGGATTACAAAACACTTTGGATGCCAAATAGTGCAGAAAATTAATCAGAATAAATTAAGGGTAATTTCAAAGACATTTCCAAAACAACAGTTATGGCTGGACGGATTTTGACACTTTGAATAACAGAAAAATTACAAATAACTAATCTTTTTTGAAATGTTAAAGTGGGTCCATACATAGGAGAGGTACTTCACATATATAGCATCTTTTATAATGCTTTTAAACCAATTTTTAACTGAAAAAAAAAAAAAAAAGAAAAGCAATTGGACAGAAAATGTAGCCGTCATGTCATTGATCTATTTGTGTACAGTATACTGTTGAAAACTTCGGTATCAGTACCCTCAAGAAATAATACTTTTATTCATCAAGGATGCATTAAATTGATCAAAAGTTCTGGTAAAGACATTTATAATGTTACAAAATATTTCTATTTTAAATAAATGGTGTTTTTTTAACTTTCTATTCATCTGTGACTCGTGAAAAATAAAATATATCAGTTTCCACAACCGTTTTCAACATTGCTAATAATCATAAATGTTTGTTGAGCAGGAAATCAGCATATCTGAATGATTTCTGAAGGATCATGTGACACTGAAGACTGGAGTAATGATGCTGAAAATACAGCTTTGATCACAGCAATCAATTACATTTTAACACATATTCACATAAAACAACTGTTTTAAATTATAATAATATTTCACAACATTACTGTTTTACCAGGGTTATTACACTTAACTTAATCATAAAAAAAAAAGTAAATAAATAAATAAATCTTAAAAAGTTAGTTGGCAAAGCAATATTTCTTGTTTTTTATTTAGTGTACTAAAATAACTTAAACTGAAATAATTGAAACAAACAAACGACAACAACAAAAACTTACAGACCCCAAAAGTTTTGACTGGTAGTGTGCATTTCATATTTCATAAAAATAAATAAATAAATAAATAACTTTTATTTTCCTGACAATAGTGGAAAAACACTTGTACTGTTCCCAGAATAATGTAGCTGAAGTCTGGAGCCCATGAATTTTGTCTGACACTGATGATTTAATTACATATGAAGGACCTTTGCGTATGAATACTCGGAATCGGATACAGAACATTCACATGAATTATTGAAACAAAAGGACCGGTTGATGCTGAAGCATTAATATGTGTTAGATATGAATAATTGAATCTGTCTTACATGTACAATACTCTTTCACTTACAGCTCCAACATCATCTCCTGCTCACAGTGAGTTCAGGCCTGATGTGGATGTTGGGATGTGGCTGAAGAATCGCATGTCCTGCATCACGAAAACAAGGTTAAAGAGGTAGACAAGCTCATTCCATTCTGACGCGGTCTGGCGTGTCACGCTGACGGATTGCATGATATTCCAATGACTTTCAGAGGAACTTCAGGGTTTCCATCAGCTTTAACGGATATGCAAATGGAGGCTGAAGCACAAAGGCCTCAGGGCTCACGCCTGCTCGTCACTTCAACAGTTTCGCTCGAACCTCGATGGCCTCGGGGGTCTAATTATGTTATGATCACAACAAGAGCAAACAAACAGAAGTTGAAGTTAAATTTGCACCAATCCAAGATCAGTATTTACCTTTCAGATGTCGTTTAAGTGCCTCACTGATACTCAAATAGTCAGTTGCACACTTGACTTGTGTAATACACATATTATCCGGAGAAACGGTGTCCACTGCTGTTTAACTACAATTAAGCACAAGTGTTTTACACAAGCGGTGGGTCCTACCAAAACTCTTCAGGGATCAAGAAACAGCAGAAATAAGACAAACATCTCAAACTTTATCCAGAATGTAGCTTTGCATTTCCTTCCCAAAAAGACAGATAAAGTGTGACAGAATGAAAAACTACAACAGGACAAGCCTGACTTGAGGAGCAGCTCAGAGGGAAGTCTTCAGGATGTCTTCGGGGAGAAGCCTCCAAAATAATCGCATTATAAATTAACACACACATTACAGGAACATCAGTGCGGCTCATGTACGGCTGACTCCATTGATTTTAGCCTACAGCTCTCCTTCATCCTCAGAGGCATTTCAACTATTCATGCTTAAGTTTTCTTTTTTACATCCACCTGCATTTAGCAGAGACTGAAATAAAAATGAGGTATAAACAAACCAGTAGCAAATGCAGTCAATCCTACATTGTTTTCTCAAGAAGCCGTTTCACTCGTATAGAAGAAAAGACAATTGCAACTTCCGTTTCATGCCGACTTTAACTGCTATGTTGGTAATAGCCGCTCTCGACAGCCTCATTTTCAGCTTTAAGTGCTACAGCCTTGACGCTAAAGAGAAGAAAAGACAGAATTTTAATCGTTCGATGTGAATAAAAATGGGTAAAAACAATACAGCTCTAGCTGCTGGCCTTTACACCTTCTCAGTCGACTCCGAGTGAGTCGTAATTGCTTTAGGACTTCGAATCCACTTTTGAATTCAGAGCTTTGGACAAATAATTGGATTTCCAGCAAACATGCTGAGCTGTGTTTCCTTCTCTATCGGTCCGTGTCCTGAGGGCTAAACACTCGCCGGTCTGTATATGGCGCCGGGGCTGGAGGTCTCGGGTTGGCTGGAGACTCTATAGGAACGCGTTAGGACGGTCATCAGCTCTGATGCAATAACTCCGGCCTTCACTGCTGACAAAATTCAGCATAGCATTAGCATTAGCCAAGATATCTAAAGCAATTACAGCTCATCCTGCAGTATTTCAGGGACTGTTTGACACTGAGCCCAGCAAAGCATGAGAGCTAACAGGGAAAATATATTTGACAAGTATGTGACAGCAACATATTAAAGAAAAAGGAACCTAAAGCCAAAAACAAAACAAAAACAAAAACAAAAGACAAGAGAGCCAGTGGCTCTTCAGAAAAATTAGTATGAGGAATGTATTTATTTATTTATTTATTTATTTGTTTGTTTGTTTGTTTTTAAAATGACATTAAATAATTTTGGAACTTTTCTTTGTATTTATTTATTAAATCAATAAAGTTCTTCATTATTAGTATTGTTATTTAGAAATTAAATGACTTTGAAACTTTTGTTTGTTTTTACTAAAACTACTACTACTACTACTACTAATTATTATTATTATTATTATTATAGATTAAATAATATTATATAAAAATAGTATAATATTTAGAGATTAAATGACTCTTGAAAAGTTGAAACATTTTATTTTATTTTAATCATTCATGCTTATTTAATAAGATATTTTATTCTCTTGTATATATGCTTGTATATATACAAGAGTATTAACTCCTGTAAACCACAACAAATTCTTTGTGTTTGTGGTCACACATTTTTCTAAAGTGCTTCTGGCAAATTAATTAAACCCAGAAATTATTATTATTATTATAGATTATATAATATTATATAAAAATATTATACTATTTTGAGATTAAATAATTTTTGAAATGTCATTTTTTAATTTAATTTAATTTAATTTAATTTGATATCATTCATGCTTATTTAAATTTGATATATATTAAACCCAGAAATGAGAAAAAAAAAAAAACTTACTAGAACGTACTGTAAAACAGGCTAAAACACGGGTTGCAAAATATAAATACAAAACAAAAAAAAAAAAAAAATGAAAGTAATTAAAAATAATTACATTATATACCCGCACACATGCTGCAGTGTAGTATAAACAGAGCTGATGGGCAAAGCTGGAGAGAAAAAAAAGAAACTTTAAAATGGGCTGCAAACCTGCACAGGTTCCTTCTAGTGCGATTTGACATTGGAAAGTTGTCAACATGCCTTTAACATTTGTTCCCGTTACTACGAATTTAGCTGCTGCATCCTGACAGCGAGCCATTACAGTGAGTGTGAGTGGAGCTGCTGTCCGAGCGGACGGGACAGTGTTGTGCTGCAGGCCATATGTCCTCAGGACACACTACAGCAAACCTCCATTAAATATTCACTCCGGAAACACTTCCTTCAGCTCCAGAGTCCTTCCAGATCATCACACGTACAACAAACACAAACCCAACCACCCTCCAACCCTGACAGGCCTCATTATAAGAGTCCAAAAAATAAACACATGAGGGTGATCAGACAGGTGTCATTATAAAAAAATCACAGAATGAAAGTTTGTTTTAGAAGTAATTTGTGAAAGTGTCATTAAGTTATATAATATTAATATATACAGCTGCAGTGATGATGTATTTTAGGCCAAGTTCACATCACCCAGGTTGCCTCATAAAACCGCATAGAAATTTTCCTCTAGGCCTGTTGGTAGTGGGTTGGAGTCCTTGATATGAATTTGGATGAAATAAGTTCTGTGTGTAACAGAATTGAATGATTCGTACATGTTTTGCTCAACATGTTAATCTTAACAAATGAACTCAACTTGAATTCTTAAGCCTAAATATGAGCAGAAGTAGAAAGCTAAATGGAGGCTATAAATGAAGTACACCACGGTCACATATCTTCAATGTCAACAGCACTAACCTTCCATCAACTCTTTCAGTCTTTATTTAAAATCTGGAAAGTTGAGTTGGCAGACAGTAGATGTGTTTACCTATTTGACAGCTCGACAACTTAGTCACTTCTTAACAACCACTTTTTCAATCTTGAATTTGTGTTCACTACAGACCTTGAAAACATTAAAAAAACCCACTGACTGTAGGATGATGGAACCGGAAGTACAAAAATACAGCTCATTTCCAGGTTTTAACACTCATTTCAGCAGCAAATGGCACCTGCTTTTAATTTTAGAATTGTTAAAAATATATATATTCCTCTTTTTGATTCCACAATGCTTAAAAAACAAATAAACAAACAAAGGTAAAACCAGCCTAAGCTGGTTGGCTGGTTTTAGCTGGTCATCCAGCCTGGTCTTAGCTGGTCAGCAGGCTGGATTTAGAGGGGTTTTGGCCATTTCTTTAGTGGGTCAGGCTGGGAGACCAGCTTAAACCAGCTAAGACCAGCCAACTAGCCTAGCAAGGCAGTCTTGTGTAAACAGTCTTGATCTTCAATAATTCAGGAAATACGTGCATCGCATTGTGGGATATGGTCCTCAGGGCACTGTCCTTATTGGTACCTTATGTCACGGGTGAAGAATCACACGACAAGGTAGTACGAGTGAACAACCCCGGAGGGTGGATTTTATTGACAATACTTTTTTAAAGAAAAGGTGAAGAGAAGGCATGAAGCTGGTGCGGCAGGTGCTCAGTATTCTCCTTGTGTCGGTGAAAGTGGGTGTCCTGGTGCGCTTCCGTGGGCTACCGGTCACTCGCTGCTTTCTGGGGACAAGAGAACAGAGGTTAGTGTGCCGTATGTTCAGCTCGAGACGTTTGTCTGTCTAGCTCAAAGCGTGAGCGGATTATAAAGCCGTGCCGTTGATTGGAAAGCAGCGGTGACCAATCGGCGGTGATGAGAACGTGCAGGTGTGGATCGTTTGTTGCCAGGACGACGCTGATGAGCCCGGAGACGCTCGTCACATCCCAAGCGCCGTTCTGGCCCTGGAAACGAATGGAGATAGTAGGGGTGAGATAAGGGGAGGGTAGGGAATGACCCCTGACAGACCTGCATAAGCTGTCCAGATCTGAGGGAGCCCGTCCGCGTTGGTGTTGGTCACCCCGGCCCGATGGCGGACTTCAAAGTGGAAGTCCTGGAGCGCAAGGAACCAGCGAGTCACCCTGGCGTTGGTGTCCTTAGCCCGGGCCATCCACTGTAGGGGAGCGTGGTCGGTCACCAGTGTGAACTTGCGGCCCAAGAGGTAGTACCGCAGCTCCAGGACTGCCCACTTGATGGCCAGGGCTTCTCTTTCGACGGTCGCATAGTTTCTCTCGGCGGGGGACAGCTTCCTGCTGATGTATATAATCGGATGCTCCTCACTTTCCTGAACTTGTGATAAGACCGCTCCCATTCCCATGTCGGAGGCATCCGTTTGCAGCAGGAAGGGGCAGCTGAAGTCCGGGGCACGGAGCACAGGCGAGGACGTAGGAGCCGTCTTGATCTTGGCTAGGGTTTCCAGCGTATCTTCTCTGGCTGCCCCTTCCTGGTCAGGTCTGTCAGAGGGGCGGCTAAGGAGGAGAAGTTAGGGATAAAGCAGCGATAATATCCCGCCAACCCCAAAAAGGCCCGTACCTGGGTTTTCGTTTCTGGTTTGGGAGCGGTGCGGACGGCTTCCACCTTCTTCTCCTGGGGATGGATTAGACCCCGGCCGACTTGGAAACCCAGGTACTTGGCCTCAAATTGTGCTAGATGACATTTCCGGGGGTTGGCGGTTAGTCCAGCCCGCCGGAGCTCCGAGAGCACCCTCCGTAGACGCTCCAGATGGTCCTCCCATGCCTCGGAATGGACCACCACGTCGTCCAGGTAGGCGGCCGCGTAGGCTTGGTGCGGCCGCAGGATGATGTCCATCATTCGCTGAAACGACGCGGGGGCCCCGTGGAGCCCGAAGGGGAGAGTCCGGTACTGCCAGTGTCCGCTAGGGGTGGAAAATGCGGTCTTCTCCGCATTGGGGTGAGTTGGGGTGAGAGGCACCTGCCAGTAACCTTTTGTGAGGTTCAACGTGGTAATATACCGGGCCCTCCCCAACCGGTCCAGCAGTTCGTCGACTCGAGGCATGGGGTAGCCGTCGTATTGGGAGACCTCATTCAGGTGGCGGAAGTCGTTGCAGAAGCAGAGGGTGCCATCCGGCTTTGGTACCATCACGGTGGGACTGGACCAAGGGCTGCGTGATGGCTCGATTACCCCTAACTTCAGCATTTCTTGTACTTCCTCCTCAATGGCCTGCCGACGAGACTCCGGTACTCGGTAGGGCCGTTGCCTGACGATTACTCCAGGGGGCGTCCTGATATCGTGCTGGATAACGTTGGTCTGCCCGGGCCGGGAGGAGAACACATCCAGGAACTGACCGACCAGGTGCTGCAGTTCGGCTTTCTGGGCAGCCGACAGGTGGGGATTTATGTCAACAACCACGGGATCGGTGAGACTGAGAGCGGCCACCTGGTCCCTGGTCCCGTGCCATTTTTTTAAGAGGTTGATGTAATACACTTGCTCACTTCGTCTTCTTCCGGGCTGGTGCAGGCTGTAGGTAACCGGCCCGATTTTTTCCACTACCATGTTGGGGCCTTGCCAGGAGGCGAGAAACTTGCAGGTAGACGTGGGGACCAGCACCATAACCCGATCTCCCGGCTGGAACTCCCGTGGTTGGGCTGCCCGGTTGTAGTGGCGTTGTTGAGCCTGCTGAGCTTTACTGAGATGCTCCCGGACTAATGGCATGATCCGGTCGATCCGTTCCCTCATCTGCCTTACGTGTTCGATCACGGTGTGGTGGGGGACACAGAGGCTGCTGCTCCCAAGCCTCTCTGGCAACGTCTAGGAGGCCCCGAGGTTGACGGCCGAAGAGAGGCTCGAAGGGGGTGAAGCCAGTCGAGGCTTGTGGAACTTCCCGGATGCCGAACATCACGTAGGGGATCATTAAGTCCCAGTCCTGCTTATCCTCCGCCGCTACCCTCCGGAGCATCTGCTTCAAGGTCTGGTTAAAACGTTCCACAAGCCTGTCCGTCTGTGGATGGTAGACTGTTGTTCTTAACTGCTTCACCCGCAGCAGCCTGCAGAGATCAGCCATTAGCCGGGACATGAATGGTGTTCCCTGGTCGGTCAGGATCTCAGCTGGTATTCCAATGCGGCTAGCCAACAGAAACAGCTCCTGGGCGATGGCTTTCGCTGTGGCTTTCCTCAGGGGGACTGCTTCTGGGTAGCGGGTGGCATAGTCCACGATGACCAGGATGTGTTCATGTCCTCGGGCAGACTTAGGCAACGGCCCTACCAGATCCAATCCGATGCGCTCGAAGGGCACCTCAATGATGGGTAGGGGTATGAGCGGGCTGGGAGACCTGAGGAGACCTGGGTGCCGTGATCTGGCAGGTCGGGCAGGCTTGGCAGAATGCCTTGACGTCAGCGTCCAGGCCCGGCCAGTGAAAGCGGTCCCGGATCCGCTGGATGGTATTCGTCGCTCCTAGATGACCTGCCATAGGATGGGAGTGGGCGAGCTCCAGGATGGTTTCCGTCTTGCTCCGGGGAACGACTAGAAGTTCCTTCTCCTCCCCCCTACGTGACGCGACACAGTACAGCAGACCCCTCCGGACAATGAAGTGCGGGAGAGGATGGGGCCGAGAGAGGACGTCCTTATCATCAACGACCCGCACTTGTGCCCAGCAGTGCTTAAGACGGTCGTCCTCCCGCTTTTCTTTGGCGAATGAGCCCCCTCCGGAAGTCTGTTGAAACACATCATAAAACAGATTAGTAGTTTGGGAGGGGGACTCACCATCTCTCCCGCTGTCCGAAGCTAGCAGGGCCGGCCGGCGACGAGGTCCTTGAGGTCGCCTGCGACGGCAGCGGTTCCCTTGCGGGCTGGCGGGCTGGGCGACGGCGGCAAGCAGGCGATCGAAGCTGGGCCTATCTCTTCCCAGCAGTACGGCCACAGGAAGATCTTGCACCAATCCAGCCTCGACGGGCCAGGCGCCGTGGACGGTGGAGATGGTCGAGCGGGGACTTGTCGTGTGTCTCCATGAACACAAGTGACGGACAGTAGACTCTTTTTCCCCGGATGGGGCGGACACAATCGAGACTGGACGAGGGTGACCGCACTGCCGGAATCAAGGATTGCTTTCATCGGTCTTCCATTGAGTTTAATATTCGCTTCGGGAGCCGTCGGTGGAGGGCTTTGATGAACGGTACAGCCCGCCATCCAGGCCTGCGGTGGTGCTGTGTGTTCTGCCATGGGCATGGGCTCGTCTTGGGGTGAGGGAACTGCCAGCCTGCCGACTGTGCGCGGGGTGCCCTCCGGCACGCGTCGCTCCTGGACCACCCTCCGGGGAAACGGCGGCGCTCTGTCCCCGGCTTCCCGATGTTGGACGGCATCCGCCAGTTCGATCGCCTCCACCTGCTCGAGGATGGTGGCCGGGTTCCTCATTCCCACCGCCTGTCGGTGGGACCGTGGGAGGGCGCGGAGGAGGCGATCGATGACCACCCGTTCCACTACCTGAGTGGCGGTGGGCTCTCCTTCGAGTAGCCAGTGTTGGGCGATACGGACGAGTTCGGCCGCCTGGGCACGGGCTGGCACCCAGGTTTTATACTCCCAGTCATGGAACTGCTGGGCGGCGCAGATTGACGATAGACCGAGCCGGGCTAGAATTTCTCTAGACTTCACTTCGGCGTAATTCTCCGCGGCGGCTGGTGGAAGCGAGAAGTATGCGCGTTGCGCTTCACCAGTGAGGAGGGGTGCCAGCGCCAGTGCCCATTCCTCGACGGCCCATCCTTCACGTGTGGCTGTGCTCTCAAACACTCGAAGGAAAGCTTCCACATCATCGTAGGCCGTCATCTTCGGCAGGAGGCGGGTGGCTTGCGCTCGGGGGTCAGGTAGTGGAACGTGCTGGGCAGCTTGGACACGGATGGCCGCGAGTTCTTCCTCAGCTCTGCCCTGCCGGGTGGCCAGATGTTCCACTATTTGTTGCTGGCGGATGCTCACCTCGGTGAGGCGCTGGAGCAGGTCTTGCACTTCCATAAGGGGCAGAGCGCGCGCCGATCTCCGCAGCAACTGGTGAACACAGAAAAAAAAATCCGTCAGTGGGGTTTAGTGCTAACACTTGTCGGTGATTCTTCATGCAATTGCCCGCATTCTCCACCAGATGTCACGGGTGAAGAATCACACGACAAGGTAGTACGAGTGAACAACCCCGGAGGGTGGATTTTATTGACAATACTTTTTTAAAGAAAAGGTGAAGAGAAGGCGTGAAGCTGGTGCGGCGGGTGCTCAGTGTTCTCCTTGTGTTGGTGAAAGTGAGTGTCCTGGTGCGCTTCCGTGGGCTACCGGTCACTCGCTGCTTTCTGGGGACAAGAGAACAGAGGTTAGTGTGCCGTATGTTCAGCTCGAGACGTTTGTCTGTCTAGCTCAAAGCGTGAGCGGCTTATAAAGCCGTGCCGTTGATTGGAAAGCAGCGGTGACCAATCGGCGGTGATGAGAACCTGCAGGTGTGGATCGTTTGTTGCCAGGGCGACGTTGATGAGCCCGGAGACGCTCGTCACACTTATTACTTAAATTAGATTGTAAAATCCATACTAGAGTAGTAACTACTAGCTGGTTTGCAACTAACTCTGTACTTTATTTGGTTTCACAATTTACTCTCAAGGCAGAACATAACTAGTAAGTCTTATGCTCTTGGTAAAGTGATGTCTAGTCGCATTGTATGATACACTGATCAAAATTATAAATGCAACACTTTTGTTTTTGCCCCCATTTTTCATGAGCTGAACTCAAAAATCTAAGACTTTTTCTATGTACACAAAAAGCCTATTTCTCTCAAATATTGTTCACAAATCTGTCTAAATCTGTGTTAGTGAGCACTTCTCCTTTGCCAAGATAATCCATCCACCTCACAGGTGTGGCATATCAAGATGCTGATTAGACAGCATGATTATTGCACAGGTGTGCCTTTGGCTGGACACAGTAAAAGGCCACTCTAAAATGTGCAGTTTTATCACACAGCACAATGCCACAGATGTCGCAAGTTTTGAGGGAGCATGCAATTGGCATGTTGACTGCAGGAATGTCCACCAGAGCTGTTGCCCGTGAATTGAATGTTCATTTCTCTACTATAAGCCTTCTCCAAAAGCGTTTCAGAGAATTTGACAGTACATCCAACCGGCCTCACAACCGCAGACCACGTGTAACCACACCAGCCCAGGACCTTCACATCCAGCATCTTCACCTCCAAGATCGTCTGAGACCAGCCACCCGGACAGCTGCTGCAACAATCAGTTTGCACAACCAAAAAATTTCTGTACAAACTTTTAGAAACCATCTCAGGGAAGCTCATCTGAATGCTCGTCATCCTCATCGGGGTCTCAAACTGACTGCAGTTTGTCGTCGTAACCAACTTGAGTGGCCAAATGCTCACATTTGATGGCGTCTGGCACTTTGGAGAGGTGTTCTCTTGATGAAACACGGTTTTCACTGTACAGGGCAGATGGCAGACAGCATGTATGGCGTTGCATGGTTGAGTGGTTTACTGATGTCAACGTTGTGGATCGAGTGGCCCATGGTGGCGGTGGGGTTATGGTATGGGCAGGCATAAAAAAAAGGCTTAAAAAAATAAGCTTTTTGTGTACATAAAAAAGTGTTAGATCTTTGAGTTCAGTTCATGAAAAATGGGGGCAGAAACAAAAGTGTTGTGTTTATAATTTTGGTCAGTGTATTTATATTCAGCAATCATAAGATGTGTCAAAACACAGTGAATTTCAGTTTGTCCTGTTAAAGTTGATTCTAACTTTGCCTCACTCAGCTAACTCTAAAAATATGTTTTCACTGTGACTTAATCATTAAATATAGTACAATAAATAAATATTTATACAAAATCATAATAAATTACATTTATTATGATTGATTTTCAGAGGTGTGCAGTTTTGGTTAAATGTCTGTTGAACAAGACATTTATTCACAATTTTTTTTCTCCTAAAATGTAAACAAGTTTAAATGCCAACATCAGTGTCAGGAAGAGTTTCTTTTAAAAGTACTGCATTACAATATTACATTACTCCATAAAAAACTAACTAATTGTGTTACTTAGTTACTTTTTATAGAAGGTAATGCATTAGGTTACTCTTAGCGTTTTGTGCATACACACACACACACACACACACACATATATATATATATATATATATATATATATATATATATATATATATGTAACAATCTAAAACAAATTAGAGTGCAGTGGTTCTTTAAATAAATCCTGGGTTATTGCCCCCCCTCCTGGCGCTATTGCCCCCCCGGTGTTCAAGCAATCTGCAGCATAGCTATGGAGAACTGCTGTGGGTGAGTCGCTTTTGTTGTAGCTCCACACCAAAAGTTAAAAATATTGTTTCATGTGAAATGTTAGACGCTGTTTGAAGAGTAATGAACATCATAGACATGATTGATCTGTAAAGCGAGTTTTCTGTTTGTATACGTTATTTTAATACCGTTATTTCCGTCTGATGTACTCTTTTTCCACGTGCGCCATCTTTTCCACGTGCTAACAAAGTGAAACGTATTCTGAATAGGTGGAACTACAAAATCGCTGAACTGCCATTTTGTCTCCTACTGCTCTGTGTGCAGGTAATTGTTTCTTTATCATGTAGTGTTTACGAATTTACTCTGTTTATTCAGTACTGCATTTTCTGTATTAAGTAAATGTTTTGTGCTAACTGTGTTTTGTAAAGCACTTAATTCTTGGTTTTACTATGAAATTTCATGATATTTTCATTAACTTCTCATACATGTGTTCTATAAAATGGATGACGTAAGCTATGTAATTCATGTACCTTATACTATCCTTTCCTTGATATACAGTCTTTCTATTATTGTTATTCCTGTTTGATTTAAAAATGTCTTATACGATCACAATGCCATACGTTTAAGAAGAAAAGAAAAAACAGAAGAAAAAGAATATTGAATTGTTGAAGTGTGTTTAATTGTCATGGAAAAATTACCATATTTCAGATTCCTGTTTTTATTTTATTTTTGTATGTTTTGTTTATAATACCATAGTGTTTACTGTTATATTAAGAGCAGCAGAGCTATGGAGAACTGCTGTGGGTGGAACTACAAAATTGCTGAACTGCCATTTTGTCTCCTACTGCTCTGTATGCAGGCATCAAATAAATTCTAACATCATCCGAGTCCAGAGTCTGTGTGCTGATGAAGGGTGGGACAAACTGGGTCCGATAAAGACAAGAACAGTCACATTGGTGCCGTGACTCAGGACTTCAGTCAGGGTGTTCGAAGATCATCCAAACGTCGAACCGGCGGGCCTGTCTTCATTCTTCACTGCACAGGACCTTCAGCTAAGCTCTTATTAGTTATTCCAGGACTTTAAACAAACCTCAGGGAAAGACTCTTGAATGGACATTCTTAAGTGGGTTGATTACCCAATTGCTGAATTCAGGTATCACAGCATTTGTAGAACATAGAGTATACATTTTATATCTTTCTTTTCTCACTTGTATGCTCTTATTACTTGATTATGGAAAACACAACATTCACTGGATCTCGGTATGTGGGCATTCCTGTTAGTGTTGGTCGAGGGAGAGGTCTGTTGACAGCACCAATTCCCTTCCCAGACATTAGCCCTAGCTCTACTATGTGTAGTGTAAACAATGGCATGGGATTAGAAGCAAATGCAGTTCCCACTCAAAATTCTACTGAGAACCACATTCATGTGAATCATACCAGTTCTAAAACTGTTCAGCCAATTAGCACATCGACTCCAGTCTATACCAGTGACATTATGAGTCAGATGGGTAACATAGTACAGCAAGTAGGTCTGCAACTGGCAGACAGTATCATTGCACATTTAAATTTGCACAGTCAAACTGAAGCTGTATCTAAGCATACCCAGAATGATCAAGTTAGTAGATACACACCTGACCAAAGCTCCATGTCAGGTACATCACAGATTCAAATAGTGCGTCAAAGGGAAGTTAAAGATCTTCCAATTTTCAGAGGCGACGCATCAGATGCTGTTACACTCGATGAGTGGGTGGAGCTCAAGAAAAACTTCATCAGGAAGCTGTTTCTGCCTACTGAAGAGCAAGGTGAAGAGATTTTGATTCACTTGAGAGGCAAAGCCAAAGATGTTGTTAAAGTGGGGATGCTGTCTAGTGGCTTAGATATCAGAACAAATCCTGATGCAATCTACTCCCTATTAAGGAAGAATTTCAGTTGCCAACAGTATTCTCCTATTCCATTGCAAGATTTCTACACCACTCTTCCAGAACCTCAGGCAAAAACAATAGGCTCTGTTTCCAGTGTTTCTCGCCTGATCATCCAAGAAACCGTTGTCCAAAGGAAAGGAAGGATGCTTCCTCAACCAACCAGCAGTCAAACTAGGTGATCTACGTGTGAGGGAGGATCACGTAGATCTTGAGAGTGAATCTCCCATATCCAGTTTTGATGATGTAATGGATTATGAATCTTTATGCCAAATGATGAGTGATGTATCTTCGGACAAAACTGTCATCTTTCAGGGTGTACAAAGAGTTCCAAAAACTGATAGCTTGTTTTACACGTCTGTTTCAGTTGAGAAGGATCTCATCCTTAAAACTTTAATCGATAGTGGATCAATGGCTTGTACTATTAGCGAGTCTGCTGAAGAAAGCTTGCTGAAGAGTAACCCCGATATGACAAGTCATTCAGCACAGGATGTTGTCATTGTTGGTTGTGGTGGCCATCATTTTACCCCTACCGCAGTCTATGATCTTAAAGCTACAGTGTATGGCTGCTCCATGATAATTCCCGCTTTGGTTGTGCCTGGGCAGACTGAAGAGATGATTTTGGGCACAAACATCATAAAAAAACTTCTGACGCAATTGAGAGAAACCAGTGGTTACTGGAAGCTCATGTCTAAGTCAAGTAACAATGAGAATGATGAGTGCTCTTTGTTTCTATCTCTTTTTTCTAACACTGAAAGATGGAGAGGTGAATCCATTCCTGAGAATGTTGGTACTGTAAAATTACAAAGGAGTGTGACGCTAGAGTCACAAACTAAACATCTGGTTTGGGGTAAACTACCGCAGTCTTCCGTCTTGTCAGTGGACAGCACCGTTATTGTTGAACCAACTGAGTCCAGATTGAGACCAAGACAAATATTGGTTGGGAGGGTCATAACACCACTATGGTGAGATGGTTCTATCCCCTTAAAAGTCATCAACCCCACCAATCACAAAGTTGTGTTGAAGAGAAATGCAAAAATCGCAGACGTGTCACCTTGTATTGCTGTTCAAGATTTACCACTGCCAAAACAGATCAAGTCAAATCTGCAGTGTAGTGAGGAACCCTTACCGATGAGATCCAGTGATGAGATGAAGCAGGTTTTGAGTGACTTGAACTTCGATGATCTTGATTTGGAATCGTGTGAAATGTCAGCCCACTGGAAAGACAAGTTGTTGCACATTATTGAGAAGTATGAGTCAGTTTTCTCAAGGGGCAAAATGGACTGCGGAGAGGCAAAAGGCTTTGTCCATCGGATTAACCTCATGTTAATGACCGACCCTTCCGTTTTCCATACAGGGTTATACCACCAAGCAGTATGCTAAACTGAGGACAGTATTAAATGAGATGAAGGAGAAAGGTATCATCCACAAGTCACATAGTGACTATGCGTCCCCTCTCGTACTAGTTTGGAAGAAGAATGGCGACCTCAGAATCTGCACTGACTTCAGGTGGTTAAACGCAAGGACTGTCAGAGGTGCCTACCCTTTACCGCACCAGTCCGATGTGTTAGCTGCACTGGGTGGCAACGTGTTCTTGTCAACCATGGATCTTACCTCAGGGTATTATAATGTCCCCCTAGAGGAAGAACACAAAAAGTACACTGCCTTCTCTTCCTCATTTGGCCTCCATGAGTATAATAGGCTTCCCCAAGGTCTGTTTAATAGCCCAGCCACTTTCATGAGAATGATGATGTCTGTCTTTGGAGATTAGAATTTCAGTAGTGTCCTCTGTTACCTTGATGATCTGATGGTGTTTGCTTCTTCTGAGTTAGTGGCCCTTCAACGTCTTAAAATGGTTCTCTCACGGTTGTCACATCACAATCTGAAGTTGGCTCCAAAGAAATGTTGTTTCCGGAGACGATCTGTGAAATTCCTTGAACACATCATAAGTGAGGAAGGGATTAAGACTGATCCCAGGAAAGTTGAAGCAATTAACGAGATTCAAGCTTCTGATTTGATGGAACCTGATGGAAAAACACCATGTCAGAAAAAGATCAGGTCCTTTCTTGGAATGGTTCTGTATTATCAACATTTTATTGAGGGATGTTCAGCAAAAGCTAAGCCTTTATTCAAATTGACATCAGGTGCAGTCAAACAGACTCCTGTCACAAAAGGACACAAACCAAGAAAGAAAGTTAATTACATCAAACTTTCCCCAGCTGACTGGACAATGGACTGTGAAGAAGCTTTGCACACTCTAAAATGAGAACTGACAAAAAAATGTAACACTGGCTCACCCAGACTTTGACCAACCTTTCATTTTGGCTGTCGATGCATCTTTCGATGGAGTTGGAGCTGTATTGTCAAAAGTTCTGCCAGGTGAGGAGATTGCCAGACCCGTAGCTTTTGCAAGTAGAACTCTGTCTCGCTCACAAATGAACTATCCAGCTGGAGTTCTTTGCCTTAAAATGGGCTATCTGTGAGAAGTTAAGCCTTTGGCTGAGAGGACGACACTTTACGGCATGGACTGACAATAATCCTCTTACATATATTCTGACTAAACTACGACTTGATGCATGCGAGCAGCGATGGGTGGCAAAACTTGCTTCTTACAGTTTTGATCTGAAGTATGTTCCGGGAACAAAAAATGTTGTTGCGGATGCTTTGAGCCGTGAGCCATTTGTCCAGTCATGTATAGGACACCGTCTTATTACTGAACCTTACTTATCTCTTTTAAAGGATGTCAGTGGTGTTGTTGACAACTCTGTACAAGATGCTTTCAAGTGTGCAAGTAATCTTCAGGTGGTACAGGGAGATGTCGAAGGTTCTCCTGACCCAACCAGTGCTGAACTCTCACCTTCAGGTTCTTCTGGGAGCACAGGAAGTTTCTGCATTGTTGACAGCACACGCTACAGGTGGTTTGAGTGAAGTACTGGGGACAATACCAGCCATCCCACAACCGCAACAGTCTGATCCTCCTTTGCAGCACAGCAACATCGTAAATGCTCAGGGGCAGGACAGCACTTTGTCTCGGATTCTGTATTATATTGAGAGATGTCGAAAACCATCTAAGAAAGAACAAGCAAAGGAATCCATAAGTGTGCGGAAACTGTTGAAGCACCATAATAAAATGGTTGTATGTAGCGGCGCGCTATATAATGTGAAAAGAGATCCGAAGCTAAACAAGAAACTGTACCTGTTTGTTGTACCTGCTTCTTTGAAATCACAAGTTCTTCATGGAATTCATGATGCAGCAGGACATCAAGGACGTAGTAGAATGCTGTCTCTCGCAAGACAACGATTCCTCTGGATAGGAATGAAAAAACATATTTATGTTCTATAAATGGATGATGTAAGCTATGTAATTTATGTACCTTATACTATCCTTTCCTTGATATACAGTCCTTCTATTAATGTTATTCCTGTTTGATTTAAAAATGTCTTATACAATCACAATGCCATAAGTTTAAGAAGAAAAGAAAAAACAGAAGGAAAAGAATATTGAATTGCTGAAGTCGGTTTAACTGTCATGGAGAAATTACCATATTTCAGATTCCTGTTTTTTTTTATTTTTGTATGTTTTGTTTATAATACCATAGTGTTTACTGTTATATTAAGAGCAGCAGAGCTATGGAGAACTGCTGTGGGTGGAACTACAAAATTGCTGAACTGCCATTTTGTCTCCTACTGCTCTGTATGCAGGCATCAAATAAATTCTAACGTCATCCGAGTCCAGAGTCTGTGTGCTGATGAAGGGTGGGACAAACTGGGTCCGATAAAGACAAGAAAAGTCACACACACACACACACACACACACATATATATATATATATATATATATATAGTTTCAGTATTGGCAAATAATCAGTGAAGGGCATGGCTCAAACAAACCTTTTAGCTGTGCTGCCACTCTAGGTTGCAGAAGAATTGGACACAGGAGAAGAAAGTTTAACACTCTTACTTAATCAATGAAACACAAATGTTATGTCTATAGTCATTTTTGCTTATTAGTATGGTTGAATTGGATCATTGAAGGTCAGCTGCAAAGACTTTTGATAAAGTTAAATAAAAACATTTGTGTTATTTAACAGGTTTGCATCATATTCTGAGTTTGCATTTCACTGTTTTTATTCATTTTGAGGAATACTGAATCTGTTTTTGTGCAAGTGAGATGAGTAAATGCATGTTAGTCTAGAACTACAGTAACATCATGTTCACACACACAATTTTTGTGAATTGTGGGGACTTTCCATAGACTTCTATTGTTTTATACTGACCAAACGATTTTTTTTTTTTATCCCCTATCCCAACCCTAACCCTAAACCTACCCCTTACAGAAAACCTGTTTGCATTGTTACATTTTCAAATAAACATCATTTACTATTTTTAATATTTTATTTCCCTCGTGGGGACCACAGACCGGTCCCCACAATGTCAAAAATTTCAGGGTTTACTATCCTTCTGGGGATATTTTCTATAAACACACACACACACAATGCCTCTGCTATTACTCATGATTTCTCTCAACATGGCTTATTTGAAAAAAGTAACTTTTACTTTTTTACTTTTTACTTTAAAAAATTAAAACATAATGCATTACTTTACTAGTTACTTGAAAAAAAAATCTGTAATTAAAAAGTAATCTGATTACCTAACTTATGTTACTTGTAATGTGTTAAACCCCAACACTGGTCAACATTATCAAATGAAGCTTTTTAAGCTTTTTGTCATCTTATCAAACAGAGCACTTGTGCAGCTGAACCCTGTTGTGAACGGAACATTTTGGCTAATGTAGTGTCACATGTGATCCTTATGCATTCAACAAACCTGCATGCTGTATCAAGTATAAATAGTATGTACTGTGCATGTGTGTGATATTCTAAACACAGCTGAGAGCCCTGAGGAAGAGCTCGAGATCTGTCAGTTGGCACGTGATTTAACCAATGCAGTGAGTTTAGGGCAGGACTATGTGTCTGATTGACGGGTGAAACCGGTGCAATGCCACAGAAATCACTCACTTGACCCCAGTCTAAATTTAAGCGCTGGAAGATTTTATCTTCTGTAAACTCCACATGATCCTTGACTAATAATGAATGGATTCAGAATGACCCAGGCGCGGGAATCAAGTGCACCTTATTCGAGAGGCCCGATGAAAATGATCCAAGTGCCATAATCCATAATTCACAATCACTTCAGGACAATTCCTTCCGAATCAGTACTCAGAAGTGGGTGCTAACGCTACATGTCTGGGAGTAACTCGATCGCACAGTCATCCCAGTCAGAGCATAACGGCGCATGCATATTGCTAATCGGTCTCGTGTGGCTCCGGGCCCGGCCCGGGCTGCCAGGGCACGGCCGGTGATTGGGTTACCCAGTGAGCAATGCTAAGCTGCTTCCCTGCTAGTCGCCGCGGTGACCTCCACCTGGACGGGCGCCGGTAAGCAGAGCAGCCTGCCGGAAATTATTTATAAGTGCTGCCCCCCCGCTCTAATTTAGTTTCATCCCGTAAGGCCCTAAAGCTCTACTTGACACAGCAACAATGGCCACTGAACTTTTGATCCAATGAATAGTTAATGACAGATTTGATTACAAATAAGGTTCCTCATTAGATGATCTCATTGTCTGGCTGCGAAGGGCAGCTGTAGCAAATAGGCCCGGACGTGAAAGTCGGCCATTAAGCCTGCTAATCTGTAACGCGGCCTGTTCGCACTTAGCGCGTCTATCGATTGCCCGTGTAGACGTTCATTTCTGAACATTTACGCTGTGCTCAAATCAAAACAAACATGCTATTCTGAATGTTCCCAGAGCAAACGGCTGCCGGCGCCTTCTTTTATTTATCTCTCGTCCGCCGTCCGTGATTAAACCACGGCGTTAGCGGCGGTACCAGCTGGCTCCAATAATTGCACAGGGAACCACTTACCAGCAGTGAGCGAAATCATCAGTAGCTACATGCTTCTCAGAGCTTAGAAACATTTCCAACAAGGCTACGGTTACAGCGTCGCAGCAGGTGAGGTGATATTAAGCATTCTCATTATGTCGTGCGGCCGGTTGAACCCGGAGCCCTCTGCTGACTGCAGAGACACAACACAACACAACACAACACAACACAACACAACAGTCTGCACGCATCACCACATTCAGCTGGAGCTGAGGAAAAATAAAGAGCACTTATCAAAAGATGTGCAATAGTGCAAAATAGTGCAAAATGCTTTAAGCATGTAATGTGTTAATATGCATCCATATATAGTATAGTATTTATAAACTTAAACTAAAATCTTTTTCTATTTTAATTTTAGTATTAAGTCTATATATTTTAAATTAAAATTACTATTCATTTATTTACTTACTTAAAATGCCAAATAGCACTGGGCTTATGTCATTAAGGAACTGACTTAATGTTTTACAATGTTTTTATTGATATGTATTTTTTGTAACATTTCTTTTAGAGAAAGACAAAAATTAAGAAACTTAAGAAAAAAGAAAGAAAGATTTAAAATGCATTTATTTTATACTTGGTCTTTAAATGCTAAATATTTAAAGTGCACCTGCAGTAAACTTGCAATAGTTCCACTTCAGCTCAATCAAATATACTTCAGTATATCTTTAGTTGGACTTCAGCACTACTTACACACAATTAAAGTGCATTAAGTACAAAATTAGTCGTTCCAACTTAGCAGACTTCAGATACACCACTTTAGTATACTAAAAGTACAATTGCGGGGTATTTTTTATTAAGTGCATAATATGTATTTATAGTATACTTTGCATGACATTTTAAATACATTTTAGTATATTTATTTTTCACTAGGTACTATATAAAATATTTCTGAATAGAAGTAGTAAATATTAACTTTGTTGTAATATTGTGAAAAAAAAGACAGTAAATTAATATGTTTTGGATATTTTTAAATGGTCAGTTTAATATTTTATCTTCTACATGAAGATAATAGATAAAGTGTACTAAAGGCATAAATATATAATAGATAAAGTGAATATAAAGGCATGAAGTGTACTGCACAGTAGTTTCGACCCATTTAATGTCATGTTTAATATTCTGCATTGCTAATGTGGACACAGCATGTGTAAGAGGGATCATATGGCCCTGTGTTCACCTTGCAATGAGTGAAATGTCCTCTGAGGTGTGCACACACACACACACACACACACACACACACATTATCCAATTATCTGAAGGAAACCGTTTTGCTAGTGATAATTCTCAAACAGTGATTAAATCTATAAGCAACTGCAAGGTAAAGCAGCAGTACTAAATGAATGCATGCGCTTCACTATATGATCCCTGTAATATTGAGCAAGCGTCTTTGCATCAAATCTCAACTATCCGTCAATAAGCACATCTCACACAGAGAGAATCATTCACAATACTGCTCTTTGTCTAACAAGTTCCTTTGACTTTGACAAATGTTTAATTGCATTGTGAGGGTAAAAAAGAAGAGCATTCTGAATCTGTCAGCGGTTTCTTTTACGCGACAGTAGAGCCAGGGCAGCTTTGTCCGACACTGAGCTGTAAATAATTTAGCGGGGAAAAAAAGAAGAGGAGCCATGGAGTGTGACAGTTGCCCTTGTTGTTGTGGCTGCTGCCTAACGTGGCCTGTAGGACAACACTGGCAAGGTTATAGTTAATGCGGGCAACGAGAGGAGATGCCACACACGCACACACATATGCATTCACGTAAGCTATAATTTAATACCTGCGTCTATGTGCACACACTTACACATATGCAAAAGCATGCATTGTCTAAATATGCACATATAGTGGTTGTATAAATACAGCATATGTATGCATAATATGATAAGTCATGCAATATTTCATTAACAGAAAAATACACACGTGCACACCCACTACTTAAACAATCCAATTTACTATCTTATGCGCACACACACACACAGAGAGAGAGTGTGTGTAATCAAAGACTCCACCTCATGCAGCTGAAGCAGGTCCTGCATGTTGAACACATGAGCGCGGCTCTAAGGTGTCACTGTTGCAGCTCCGCAATGAGGCGAAACGTGTCGTCCGTGAGTGGAGGCGTTTTATCAGACGCACAAAACTACTCGAATATCAGCAGCATCCAGCTCTTCCACCATACCTCCTACAGACCACGATAAACACACATAAGTGATCGAATTTACTTGCAATATCTGCATTTTTTAGGATTTGTATTAATTATGCAGTCATTGAGTGAAGGTGGCTAAATTATTGTCATATTAAAAAACTTTTACTTCAGGGTTTTTAAAGTGAAACTAAAACTAAAACCATAAACAAATAATAATAAAGTAAAATAATATAAAATAAAATAAAACATTAATTAAAGTAAAATCTGATGAAATATAAAATCATTTCACATTTTATTTTTTGCAAAGCTATTTCAAGTTTTCCAACATTTCACATTTTAATTCAGTTTAACCTAATGCGCATTAAGTTGTGAAATATTGCTCCAGACGTACTGATATAATAATTAGACAAACTTTTTTGGAGTACTACTTGTGCACAATTAATATTTCTCTAATATTAAGCTTAACACGTGTTTTAATGTCACTGTTGATAAGGATTGTATGATCTTTGAATAATATTGGCCTTTAAATGCAATATATTTAAAGTTTACTAAAGTATACTTGCAAATGTTCCACTATACCACAATCAAATGTACACTGCCCTCCAAAAGTTTGGAAACACCCCTGGTAAAGTGTGGTTTTGGATGATATCAGCATAAATTCTTATCATTTTTTGGTGCAAATACATTAAAGTAAGTTGACATTATCATTGAAGAGCAGCGATAATACTTTTCATTTTGATTACACAATAATGTCAATATATACATGTCAAAGTCAGACATTCCCACTTTGTCAGCTGTGATGCCTGGTTACTGGTTTAAACTTGGCCCAGGTTTTTAAAAGATTTTTGGGTCAGCACACCTTAATAACTTCAACAACTGATTGCCAATTAAGTTTAGAATGCAATGAATTTAGGCCCAGATTATGCAGAGCTGTAATAGCTGCTAATGAATCGAAAATTTGAGTTTTTTCTATGCATAAACTGTACTAATGTACTAAAATATGTTTTCGTAGTTTGTGCTGTCCCTTATCAGTGCAAAATTATCACAAATTAAAAAGGATTCATGCCAATATTGTCCAAAACCCCACTTTTCTAGGGCGTTTCCAAACTTTTGGAGGGCAGTGTACTTCAGTCTATCTTTAGGCGGACTTCAGTAATATTTCTGCACAATGAAAGTGCATTCTAAGATAACTGATATAAAAATGAATAATAATTGTATAGACATATTAAAACAACAAAAACTAATGTAAGTAAAACACACAACAAATTGACTAAAACTTCTACCTAATTCAAATTTAAATCAAAATATGAACAAAAACAATAATATTATCTAAATGATACTAAAAATAATTTAAAATAAAGCTTCTGCTTAACCCTATACAACTTGACAAATGAAATAATAGAAGTTTGCATATGTGTTTTATGTTGTGGTTCATACTCGATGCATCAGGTTTTTATGGCTCATATTATAGTGAGAATATGGAGGGAAAAACAGCTCAGTTTTATTCAGAGACTGAGCAAAAACATGCCTTTTGGTGCAAATGCTGATGTTTATATAATGAAATTCTGCTGCTTGTAATGTAAATTAATGAGATCTTTATAACAGCAGATACTGACATAAAATGATGTAAATATCAGCGGTCACTCTAGATCTCCAATAATGTCTTAGTGAGATGAGATTGATATGATCCAAACATATAATGCAATGCAATCCAATGATGATCGAGAGATGAACAAATAAGATGTTCCTCAAAAGATGTGAGATGTTTTGGAGGCTTGGGAAGATCATTCCTCCACTGAGGAACAGTGAAAGTAAAGCTTCTGGAAACAAACGTTCCTCAAAACATCCTGAGGATCAGATTTGAGTCTAAAAAATGATTCATGGAGAATCAAGTAAAGCCGAGCTGCTTCAGTCCAGTAAGTGTTCATCTGGAAATATTACTCTTAAGTTATTCTAATGTTTACTTAAAAACAAGACAGCAAAAAGCGCTCATCACACCTGTTCTGAACATCATTTCCATCATAATCTGCTAGAATTAATGTCAGTATGTGTAGCACAGAAGCAAACTGTGGTTCTGTGTTGTGTGGTGTAGAGCTGCACAGATTTAATGAAGTGGATTCTGGAGAGTCTGTGAGTTGGAGGAGAAGTGTTTGAGCTGCGATCTCTCCTCCCATCCTCCCCTCTGACTTTTAACTCCGCGTACCCCAGCGCGCTGCGGCGGGACAGCCCTTCCCCTCCCTCGCGTGACAATGATAGATTTGACAGCAGGAAAGTGTTAATGATGGCGGGCCGTGATGGCGGGGGCTACTTCAACAGCATTTGCATTTCCATTCATCTCTGCAGCATTTATCATTATGAGGTGGCTGCCAGATCTAATTAAAGTGTGAGCTAACGGGGCGACAGAGATGCCCAGCCACTCGCCGCCCAAACACACACTCGCTCCAGCAGGAAGCAGCAAAACCAATTAACTCCATCGCAAATGAAGTCATCGGAGGCCTCTTCATTAGAATTAGCCAGTGAGGAGCTGCAGAAGAAAGGAAAATAAATAAATAAAATAACTGGGGATTTGGTGTCGTACGTGCTTTTTCCAATCATCCCTCCGGCTGATTTTAGCACTGCTACTGAAATGTGACTTGGGAGGTGTGGAATCAATCGCTCATTACATTAAACAGACTAATAATAACTGTATTTAAAATGCATATGTACGCTATTTGAAAGAAAATATTACTTTTATTCATTAAGGATGCGTGAAACTGATAAAACATGACAGTAAAGCCACTTATAATGTTACAAAAGATCTAATGTTACAATTTCTATTTCAAATCAGTGCTGCTCTTTAGATTCACCAAAGAATCCTGAAAAATAAAATGTACCACAGTTTCCACAAAAATATTGTGCAGCACAACTGTTTTTACTTTGCTAATAATCAGAAATGTTTGTTGAGCAGCAAATCAGCATATTAGAATGATTTCTGAAGGATCATGTGACACTGAAGACTGGAGTAATGATGCTGAAAATTCAGCTGCGCATCACAGCAATCAATTACAGTTTAACAGATATTCACATAGAAAACGGCTGTTTTAAATTGTAATAATATTTCACATTTTTACATTTTAACTGGACCAACACCAAACTTTTGAACAGTAGTGTAAATGTAAAGAAAGAGATGATATGATGAGTCTCTTAAGTGTTTCTGTCACACTACAAACATTTTAGAGTGTACAAAAACACCTGCCTTTCCTCTAATTTATATAGCATTTAGCATCTCAATTGCCACAATTAGGAAATCATGCCGTTCAAAAGTTTGGGATCACTAAGATTTTTTTTTTTTTAAAGAAGACTCACCATGGCTGTATTTATTTAATCAAAAACACAGAAAACACAGTAATACTGTAAAATATTATTGCAATTTTAAAAAACTGTTTTCTATTTTAATATACTTCAAAATTTGTATTTTTTTCCTGTGGTGCAATACTGAATGTTTCGTGCATCATTACTCTTCAATTACTCATTCAGAAATCATTTGTGACTTAATATTTACTTATTTATTTGTTTTTGGAACCTGCGATACTCTTTTCTGGATTCTTTGATGAATAAAAAAAATAAAATATAATATCATATTCAAAAAAAGAATAACCATGTAACAATCTAAGTCTTTACTATCACTTTTTTTTAATCAATAACACATCCTTGCTGAATAAAAATATTAATTAATACTTCAAAAAAAGAAAGAAAAAATTCAGGACCCCAAAATTTTGAATGGTAGTGTATATTGTTACAAAACATTTAACTTTTTTATTCCTTAAAGAATTAATTATATTTTAAAATATATGCAAATAGAAAAACGTTATTTTATACCGCAATATTATTATTTTATAATATTACAGTTTGTTTCTGCAGTTTTTGACCAAATAAATGGCACCTTGATGAGCATAAAACCTTCAAAACATTACAAATCTTACTGACCCTAAACCCTTGAACGTCAGTGTATATTAGAAATTGTTTACACTGTAACTTCTAACCCTGAATATCATATATTTTTTTCAGTTTATTCTCTGTGAGTGTTTGTGAGTGTTTGCTCACAAACGCAAAGGTTTAATAGAGACATCTGTGCATGACTAATGATCATTTAAATTCTTTATTTCAGATTTATACCTGGCAAACAAATGACAATTTCTGTAAAAGTCCTTAAAATCCAGTAATCAGGAGCAACTGCAAAGGTCAGGCAAACATTGCAGAAATGCAGCGGTCAGAACGTGCGGGACGTCTTCTCTCATCATCTAACAGTGAAATACTGCGCATCTGTTTTTTGGGACAACAAAAGCTTGCCCTGGGAGCGAGAGCGGGGCTGGTAGTGCGAGTGTTACGGTGGCATCTTCGATTTATCAGCGGCCCAGCGGGTCACGGGTGAGTGTGAGAGCTGCCATCCTTCACCAGGGATGGATGCCCACAGAGGCGTCCATATGTAAAGCTTTCCCAGCCAAAACCCCAGGCCGCTGCGCGCTGGTCATCCTCACCTCCAGACCGCAGGCGGGACGGGCGGGACGCGCTACAAGTGCACGAGATGATCCGCTCCGCCAGACCCCCCAAATGAGTTATGCCGCCATACCCAAAGACATTAGGATGAAAAATGAGACGCCGGACAACTGGGGAAATGAGCGATAACATAAAAATTAAACACTTAGTGATTTTCCACATAAACATAAACTTTAGAAAATAAAGGTATTGATGGTTTCATGAAGAACCTTTGACCTTTCCATTCTTTATAGTGGAAAAAAGATCTTTAGATTAAGAAAAAACAAAACAAAACAAAAAGGTTGTTTTAAGTAGATAAGTTTTAGATGAATCCCACACACGGCTACAGCTTTAATGCAGTGTTTTGGTCATGTGACCTTCCTCAGGCATTGCCTTTAAAAGGCAACAAAGGGAAACATGCCCGATGAAGGTCACGTGACCAAACCGCTGCATTAAAATATGATTTGGTTATTGTGGTGTGTGGGATTCATCTGTTTTTGAAAGATCTGATCACTGAACGGTTCTTCTATGGAATCACTGCAAAACCCTTAAGCAATTTTTACTTTAAGGAGTGAAGAAAATTACATCTGGCAAAATATGAGTGGTAAATGAGCAATAGCATGAAAGTCAATTATTTTAAGGGACACTTATTATGACTGCAAAAGGGTCAAATAAAACAAAATCTAAATAAATAAATAAGTAAATAAAAAAGGTCCTTCATTGGCATTAATGGTTGCATTAGAACCTTTAAAATCCATGTAAGAGGGTTTTTAAGCCTATTCTTTACACTCATTTGGAAAAACTGCATTAATGGTTACATGAAGAACCTTTAAAATCTATGTAAGAAATCTAGGTAAGAAGATTATATTAAATAAGTAATTTATAATTATAATAATATAAATAATTATATTAAATAAATATATTACATTAATTAAGATTCTTAGTGTTTCACAGTAAGAAAAAAAAGGTACTTATAGGAACTGATCACTAAACATGTATTTTTGGAATCGTAAATGGATTTTCAATAGAAAAGTGAACGTTTCTTTGGGGAACCAAAAACGGACCTTCTATGGCACCACTGCAAAAAATAAATAAATAAATAAATAAACAAACAGTAAAATTAAACAAAATAAAATAAAGTAAAGTAAAGCAAAGCAAAGCAAAGTAAAGTAAAGTAAAGTAAAGTAAAGTAAAATAAAATAAAGGTCTTTTATTGGCATTAATGGTTGCATGAAAAACCTTTAAAATCTATGTAAGAAGGTTCTTAAAATTATTTAAACACTTCACACTAAGAAAAATGATTGTTAAAAGAACTCATCTCTGACATTTATTTGGGGAATCATAAATGGATCTTCAATGGAACCACTGGAAAGAAAAAAATCACAAAAAAAAAAAACAAAATGTCAGTGAAAGTTTCTTTAGGGAACCAAAAATGGATCTTCTATGGCATCACTGCAAAAAATAAATAAATAAACAAACAGTAAAACAAAACAAAACAAAACAAAACAAAATAAAATAAAATAAAGTAAAGTTAATCAAAGCAAAGTAAAGTAAAATAAAATAAAACAAAGGTCTTTTACTGGCATTAATGGTGGCATGAAAAACCTTTAAAATCTATGTAAGAAGGTTCTTAAAATTATTTAAACATACTTCACAATAAGAAAAATGGTTGTTATAACTCATCTCTGACGTTTCTTTGGAGAATCACAAATGGATCTTCAATGGAACCACTGGAAAGAAAAAAAAAAAGTCCTTTGTTGGCATTGACAGTTGCATGAAGAACCTTTAACAAACATGTGAGAAGGTTCTTCAGCTGGTTCTTTTAAGAAGTGAATGAATGTTTTTGAGGAACCCAGTGTCTCTTGGAACCTTTATTTTTAAGGGGGTAGAAAAGCAGAGAATATGAGCAGGAAATGAAAAGCGTCTCGTGTGATAAACATCACGTCGACGAACGCTACAAATTACGACTGGCTGTTTTGTCGGCCGGAGTCACGCGGTCATTTACGTTAACAAGCCGAGGAACAAAAGTCAGCTCTTGAAAAAACAGCAGAGGCAAACGCAAGAAACACAACTTGAAACATCTTGTTTTCCCTGGCTGCGTTTTGTGATAAGATGAGGCCGTAACCCGAGTCGCCTGCCCTTCTGCCATATGTTCCAGGAAGCGCAGACTCTTCACCACCAGAGAGCCGCCCTGAATTATTGATTAATGATTAGCAAATGCAATAGAAATGTTAGACTCCATGTTGTGCGAGCGAGTGTGTGTTTGGCAAAAAGGAGCGCGTGGAGTCGGCCGAGTGTGGACTGGAAAGGGGGAACGAAATTCATTATTGATAGCAGGACAAAACAGCTAGTGTGGGAGGTGGAGAGCGCTGCTGATTTCAGGCCTGTATTGATTACTAGAAACAGCAGGAGGTGAGTGTAGTGTGACAGACTGAACACAAGCTGACAGCAGACTGACTGCCTGTCACAGGCCGGCCTGAGCCTTGTCTGGGGCCCATTGTCCCAAAACCCAGCTCTCTTCAGCCGGAGCATCTCATTCGCCCTCCGTGAGAAGCGTCATAGGCAGCGGTGAATATTGAGCAGAGGTCATACGAGACGCAGAATAATATTTCAAAACTGTACTTCAACTACTGTATTTGGACACTGCAGATGAATTAATGTCACTGACAAAAATGTCACCTGATCTGACGTAGTATTAAAGAAATAAAACTGCAGAACATCTAACAGACACAACATTATTATAATATCAGTGATATAATTTTATAGTTTTTAATGCATTATATATATATCAATAATATATATATATATATATATATATATATATATATATTTTTTTTTTTTTAATTACAACTCTGTCTTTAAAGCCCTAACTGGCTGCTTGTTAATAGGTAGTTACATTTGCATATGAAGTTTAAGGATCTATATTTTATGCATTATTGATATTTATGGATATATTTATTTATATTTTGTATATTGAAGTTTTAGTAATTTTGTTTGTCTTTTTTCAGTTTTACTACATTTTAAATTATTATTTTTTAAAAATATTTATTTATTTATACTTACTTCCTTACTTACTTTTAACTAACTATTAACTACAACTTTGACCTCAAACTCCTAATTTGCTGCATATTAATATTTAAGTAGTTTTTTTAGGGATCTAAAATAAAAATATTCTAAAATTAATATGTGCTTTACAAGTACTAATAAACAACCAATATATTAGTAATAAGCGTGTTAATAAGCAACTAGTTAATAGTGAGAATTGGTCCTTAAACTGACCTGTTACAATTAAAATGCATGAAACTGAGAATTTTCGCTTTGACAACCAACTGATTGATTGGTTGATTTGATTTGATTTATTTTAGTATTTAAGAAATGAAAAAAAAAAACGTATTTCTTTATTTATTAATTTATTCATTCATTTATTTAAACATTTCTTGGGTTTGTTATGCTAAACCAACATATGTAGTGCTGAAGATGAAAACCATCAGTATTGTGGATATGATATAGGTAATTAATGTGATTCTTTACAGTTTATAAGTATACAAAAAATCACGAAAAACACCAGCTGATTTGAACACAACATGGAAGCAATGAAGTGACACTCGCTTTGATTTTGTGCCTTTAATTCAGTGATATTCAGACATGTGAAATGTACAAATTCATAACCTAAGCTAATGCACAAATCAAAGTATAATGTAAAACACACATTCCTTATGATCCATTTAACAGTTTCTACCATTGCTTTGACATAATTCAATTCTCACTATAAAAAAAAGAGTTGTTTCAACATGAAATGTTAAGTTGTCCTACTTGAAAATGTGGATATTTGAGTTGAGTAAACTTCAAATTCTAAGGAAGCATGCACACTTACTTTTTTAAGTTGAAACAACTTTTTTTAAAATTGTTTCTTTTTACAGTGCTGTTTTTAAGCACATTTTTGTAAATCTATTTGAATTCTGTATTTGAATGTAATTTAGGCCTAGTGCAACATTTCCCTCTTTAAGGTATAGATCTAACCTGTCCTTCATGAACTGATCGAGTTAGTCAATATTAAGGGCCTGTTATAGCGTCGATGTTTCAGGTAACCAGAGCGTGTGGACTTCACAGCTCTGTCCTTCACCTGAGTTAACTCATGTGGTAATGAGCTCCTTCAGCAGACGCAAACGGTTCAGCGCAGCGGATAAACACAGAGACGCCGCCGGCCCGAGCGAGATGATATATTGGCCCGTAATAACACTTGATCATCACATTTGAGTCTAACTGAATTATGGGTAAGAGGATAGGCTTGACATATGTTTCAATATCGCTGAATGATACATTATTCTCCGCCGAGCGACGGATTTAATGAAATATAAATGTCCATTAATCCTCACAGTTCATCCAATCAGTGACGGCGGCCCGGGCCGGCTGTTCGCTCAGCACGACCGCCATCACTGGACGAAGACAGTAGGAGTGAAGAAGAACAGGGCAATGATTGCAGGATGTGACCGTTTACAATTGGAAACATAAGTGGTTTTTGCTCATGCAAATCTGTTTTCCATGATGCCAGAGTGTTGCTTTGTGACCGATAAAATCATTTCCTCAACCTGAGTGATGCACAAACAGCTCACACGTGGCAAATTTACCAACTTAGTAAATACACTAAATAGTCTCTCCCAGAAGGCTGATGTTAACTGCTTAGTTATCTTTGCGCATTAACTATTTTGTGAAACCAAACACTAATATTAGTAAATCATTTATTTTCTTCAAACAGAAAACCGGTGGAACCGATACTTAAATACTTAGCAACATTCATTATTTACACTCAAAGACTGTATATGTACTCATAAGGGCCTCATTTGGAGCACAAATTAATTGATAAAATCATATCTAAAGAGCAGTGTTAGCTGTGAGTTTTAGCAAGCATATCAACACACAGTAACTCTTGGGTAAACAAAGGCAAATTTGAGGCCAACATAAATATTAGCATATTGCAGGGGAAAAACCCTGCCTTTTCATAATATTATTATAATAACAAAACCAAACCAACAAATGCCAATATACAGGAACTATAATGCCATTAACATACACCTCTGTTCTCTAATGCAAAGAGAAACGTCTTACTTCATTAAAATAGTCAAATCAGCCTCGTCCTGTAGTTCCTACACTGAAAGAAAAAAACAAAAAAACAAAAACAACATACGTATTTCTGTCTTGTTTACCAGTAAAAATATCTGAACATTCTTACATCAAGACACATTTACTTAAGAAGCAAAATAATATAAGATATTAAGTCTTGTTTTCTGAGACATGTATAAAAATGAACTTTTGCTTAAAAAAAAAAAAAATCACCAATGGTCAGAAAAATAAACTTGTTTTCTCTTTGAATTAAGTTTATTTTTGACCCAACCAGCAGATTTTTCTTTCTTTCTTTTTTCTTTTTCTTTCTTTCTTTCTTTCTTTCTTTCTTTCTTTCTTTCTTTCTTTCTTTCCTTTTCTTCCAAAAATGAGATTTAATATCATATGCTTCTGTTCTACTCAAGTAAATATTTCTTTAAGCATTTTTGGATAGTTGTAATAGAAAACAAGACAAAAATACTATTTATTTATTTTTATTTGTATATTTGTTTGTTTTATTCTTGACCTAATCTAGTAAAGAATTAAAAAAAAATGTAATGTGTATTTTATTTAATTATTTGTTTGTGACTGCCCTTTAAAAGTTTCTGAATAAAATAAAATAAAATAAAATACTACTAATAATAATTTTGGCCATTTTTACTCAAAACATAAGTACATAAGATCAGATCATTGAGACCTGGATCAATCAGTTCCAAAAAGAAATGCAAAACCTGTGCAAACTGAAAGAAAACAAGTTTATAAAAACATTGAATCCAATATTCGGTAATAATGCAGCACATCAAGAGATTTTCGAGCTATTTTTTTTTAGGCTGAAAGGAATAATTAATTTATGCTTTTATCCTGAGGTGAGTATAAGTTCCTAATGTTGGAATGATTTTTCCATAGTTTTTTTTTCCTATCTGCTAAGGCTACCTGAGCCAAACCCTGCCTGGCTTCTGAAATTAGACCTGATCGTCCGTGCTCGTGCTCCTGCGGCTGTTAATACAGTACATTTTTATTTTCATGAAAATGCATAATGAAGTTCTTCCTTCCTGTCTGTCTTTCACAGAACAAACAAAGTCAGACTTCTGCAAAAGCATCAGCGGCACAGATGTGGGTGAAATCCGTCACGTACGCATTCGCCGCTCATCTCCGCAGTCGGCCCGACCTGGGCATAATTTATTGACTGAAGATGGAGTCAATAGATCCTGAAGCACACTTAAACCCAGACAGCAGTGATTACAAGGTGTTGAGCGTGCCGCAAACTCCCTCCTCGCCCGTACGTACGGCTTACGTCTAGAATAAATGTTATCTCTTCATGAGAGGGCTAAAGCTGTCAACTTGATTAAGGACGCAGATGAGCATCTCAGGATCCGGCCAAACACACTGAGATATGCAAAAATACAGTCTGTTGTGTCGAGTAAAGACGCTCGTGTTTGAATGCAATCGTCACTGCTCTTCTGCATCACTGCGTTTCAATATAAGCACGTTGAGTTATTCAGATAACAGCACCCTTATTATGCTGCCACTTATTAAACAGCACTGATTCTGAACATTATTCATGTCTATGTGAATGCACAGGCAAAATGCACTGCGAAAAGAGCTAATATGCAATGCAGCAGATGCATGTTTGATTCTTTATAGTCACAATATTTATTACGAATTCTAAACATAGTAAAATCTAAAGAGAAATGGTGGTTCAATTTCATCAGTCTTATTATTTTCACTTTTTTTGAATGCACTATTATAAAAGCGTGCAGGTTCATGGCGTCCACCTGAGCGCCCAATCCTCTTTTGTCCTTCTAAATGTTATAATTAGCCAGACAAGTGTGCGGCTTCCTCACCCGGCCTGTTATCTTGTCCGCTATCTCTGAGCGGGTGTTAAAAACAGGCGCAGTTGTTTGTAACGAATATGTCTGCTTTCCCGGGCCCGTCCGATCCGATGGCACTGTAAACATGAGGCGGTTAACATGAGAACATGTGGAACCCAACGCTCGCTGTGGGCGACGGACTGCATATCACAAGCTGAAAAGCCCACATAATATCACCTTTCCTGGGTGAGCCAGTCTCACCTCATACTGACACCAGACAACCAGACACAAGAGCAGAAAACAGTGAGTTAAACAGTGACAGACTGAAGAAACTACTGGCTCTCCCCATGTTATTAAACTCTAATGCCCCTTCTATTGAAATGTGTATGTGTAATCAGTGTTGGGAAGGTTACTTTGGAAATGTAATAGGTTACAGATTACAAGTTACTTGATTTAAAATGTAATAAGTAGTGTAACTTTTCAATCAAAAGTAATGTAACATTGCTTTTCATTACATTCTGATTACTTTTCTAAACTTCTAATATTTTCAACGGTTAATCATTTTAAAACATTTAAACCAGGCAGAGGAACCTTACAGTAGCACTCAACACTGATTACTGTCAGACTTTATCACTTGAATTAAGATTATGATAAGTAAGGCATAATATACATCTTTATCTTGCAATGACATCTGGCTGGATGTACATTATCCCACTTATTACACAACTGATGGCCACAAAAGTAAATAATTAGACACGAAACACTGATCTGAGTTGAAATATTTGACCGCAAAACTTCCAGGAAGAAATCAGTTGCTAGCAAGTGGCAAGTTCAAACCAGACAGACATTTAAGGGATACAGTGCAGTCATGCCACTTTTATTACACAACATTTCACCACATAAATAATTAAGTACTAGTACTTACAGTACTCGTTTGTTAGTTCTCTTATAATCCATTACGGTGTACAAAACAAAATGGCAGCAGCTGCGTTTGTATGAAACAACAGAGCGAGTCCACGATACCAGGATGACAGAATGAAGAAATTGTACACATAATATTGAACTGAGATTTAATACTTTATTAGCTAACCAAATGCAAAGCTTCCACCAAGAAAAACTACCAAGCGTATAGCGCCGACTTAAGTTGCCCGGATGAGTCTGTGTTATTTGCTTTTACCAGTTGTTATCGGGGAATAACATACCTTGGAATGTCATGACTGACCAATCAGAATCCAGCATTCCACAGAGCCATGTAGTAACTTAATTTAAAGCACAGACACCACAAATTCAGACTTAACACCTCTTATTTACTTTGAGATCTTTCTGAGGTTAAACACAGATTTGAAATCATAACAAAAATAGTTTAATAGCTATGATACTGGTTTTGAAATCAAATGTTTGCATAGTTAAGACAGGAAACACTGCCATCTAACAATGCCTTGGAAAAACACAATCAATCTTAAAAAATAAAGTATATGCATAAACCCAAATAGAACATAAAACAGTTATCGAATAAGCATGTGTCTATTCTGTGTCCTAAACTCCCGAAACATTGGTGTCTCATTTTAGAGCAGTCAATGCAATTTATGAAAGAAGTCAATTAAATCTGTATGTGGGTGTGTGAAAAAATTCAGAAGTAACCCCCTTTGTAATCATTAACATTTGCAAAAGTAACTGCAATTTAATTACAATTTTTTTCTCAGTAACTGTAACTTATTACAAATACATTGCAATGATGAATCTGTACTTCAGTACATTTAAAATATATTAACTTTAAATGTAATAGCATGCTTTAGTATGTTAGTCAACACATCACCATAAGTGTACTTCTTTAAAGCATGACAATAGATCATTGATTTAAAAAAACGATTGTTTTAATGTCTCAAAAACACTAAAGTGCACTAAAACTCTGTTCTGGTGCACTAAAGTGGCCAGTTCTTTAAAAATAAGATTTCAAGTACACTACAAGTGTGCATTTAGTTTAGTTAACAATGTCATTTTTCATTTCTGTCTGAACTGTTCCTGTATCAGTGGTACATTTTAGAGTTCAAATGCATAAAATCTACTGTCATTGTGTTTAGGATACAGGTAAGACATTTATAAGAAGTTAACAATAGCACAGAAACATGCATAATGCAGCCGGTGCGTGTGCTGAACTGAAGTGTACTGTATCTGTTAGGAGCTTTCTGTCCCTGTGTGAGTTTGGATTGACATCGGCCTCTGTAAAGTTAACCTGGGACACATGTGGCTCTGTCGAGCAGCTGTCCAAATCAATTTTGCGGTTGTAGTGTACACACATGCCCGGGACACACTCCGTTCCAGACGGTGAGCCTCAGTCCTCGTCCCTGGGGCTCCGAGGGTGGGGTTATCGCTCGTGACTGCACCGTAGTGCCACACCAACACACACACACACACACACACACACACACACACACGTCATCAACATCTGCCAACACACACACACTGTATTCTTCTGATGACATACAAAGGCATGTTCTTCGGGTTGAACATGTTCTGTTCACAAGCGACGAATCAGAATTATGTTTTGTGTACAATAATACTAAGCAAAGGAATAGTTCACCTAAAAATGAACATATGCTGAAATTGTCTTCTCCCTATAACCATCCAAGATGTAGATGAGTTTGTTTCTTCATCGGATTTGTAGAAATGTGTCATTCTATCACTGTCTCACCAATGGACGCTCTGCTGTGAATGGGTGCCGTCAGATAAGAGTCCAAACATCTGATAAAAGCATCACAATAATCCACAAATAATCCACACCATCAGTTAGCATCTTGAGAAGACAAAAGCTGAAACAAATCCATCATTAAGATGTTTTTAACTAAAATATGAACGCTTCCTCCAGTGAAAAAGTGGTCTGGTCTGAATCAGGAGAGAAATCTGCACAGATCAAGCATCGTTTACAAGAGAAAAAAACAGCTCTAAACAAATATGTGGCTGGATTTTGATGTGAGGGACAACAGGAGATGGACTTTTTCACTGGAGGAAGGCTTATCATGGGTTATTGACTCATATTTTAGTTAAAAAAAACATCTTATTGATGGATTTGTTTCTTACAAATACACAGCTTTTGTCTTCTCAAGATGTTAACTGATGGACTGCAGTGGTGTGGATTACTTGTGGATTATTGTGATGTTTTTATCAGCTGTTTGGACTCTGACGGCACCCATTCACTGCAGAGGATCCATTGGTGAGACAGTGATGGAACGATACATTTCTCTAAATCTGACAAACAAACAAACGTATGTGCATCTTGAATGAACTGAGGGGGATTAGATCTTTTATTTAATTATTATTTTTTTTTGTTAATAGTCTTTTTTATGTTTCTTCATAGCTGTATTTTTATTTTAGTTTTATGTTTAGTCATTTTACTGCAGTACTTCAACTTGTTTCAGTTTTTTTTTTTTTCATGTTCTAGTTATATTTGATTTGAGCTTTTTAAACTGTAATTTCTTTGTATTTAACTGTATTTAATTGGATAGTTCCTGCCCTTGGTTCTGATTGGTTGGTTCGAAGCTGTTGTACATTACTCTACAAACATACACCTTTGTTTATGTCTGTGTGTTGCTTGGCAACCACTTTGTTGCAACCACAACCGTTTCTGAGGAACTACATTGTTTGGCAGAAGAATAATGTTTTTATTAATATCATTAGACTTTATTTGCTCTGTTTTATTTTGTAAAACCTTACTACATATGGAATAACCGTTTTATAAAAGCAATAAGCCCCGTGAAGCCATTGTTTACAATGAATTTATAACAGCTAAGAGCTTCTTGGGGCTTGTTGCTTTATTTTAATTTAATTGTAATTTTAATTGTAGTAATTTTTAATAGTTTTTAGTTACTGATAACAACACTGATTTTATTTTGTTAAAATACTTTTTCCTAATCCAGTTTGATATGCTAAAAACAACTATTGATCATTTACGCTGATTCTGCTGAAAAGTACAGTGCTCCCTGTAGCACTTTAAACATTGATCTGTTGCACAGCCAGTTTTAGTTTGGTGTGGGACTGTCTGTTCAAGAAATTCATTGTTATTACATTCAGTTCAGTCACTAATGGTGCAGACATTCCACAACTTTAAAGCTGAAGATGGACTACTATTGTATGCAAGAGTGAATCTGCCCAGCACACTGAAAAACACAGCAGCAAGGCGAGTCCAGATCAAGACCAGCAGTGTTTTGGGATTTGGTGGATCACATGCCCAGTCGCTTGTCCAGGGAGCATTACATGAGAGGCCGAGCCAAAATTCCCTCTCGCTGGATGCTGACAATGAAATCCAGAGGTGACAGGAGCCTAGTGGCTCAGGGAGCTCGTATTGTGCCTGTTTTCCCTTGCAAACACATGCAAACAGAAGCTGATCCCTGCTGCCGTCTGCATGAGCTCTGGCCCGCTGTCGGCCGCCGCCGGGCTCTCGCTGCCGTCCTGATCCGCTGCGGCGAATGCTGAGCCGCTTCACCTGCGGTCCTGCTCACACAGTCAGCTTTGAGGTGTAAAAACTTTACTTGTATAAACCATCGTCAGATGTGGAGTGTAAAGTTTCACAAACACCACTGATGCTCTGTCTGGGGAGAATGCAGTAAATCGAGGTTTGCTTGTTTTTCTAGCTGTGTTCTAGTGTTTCCCAACACACTGTCGTCTCAGAATGAGACTTACAAGACACTTATGAGATTACATTTCAAATAAAACTGACATCATGCAGTTTTGCTCTGAGATGATCATCTGAACAGCAGTTTCAGGAAGATCCCGTTGGATTAAAATCTCACACCATGTCCACGAGATGGATGTGATCATTCTTACTGGATGGGGAATTTTAATGGCTTTCTTTTGCAAACCTGTGAGCCGACAAGCCCAATTTGAAAATAATGATGCCTGACAAAGCTGAAGCTGCTATAATAGACGTCCTAAAGCACCGCAGAATCCATTCAGAGCAGTCAGATGGAAAAAGAGCTTTAAAACGGTGTAGCTAATTAATTAAGCGCTGATTCATTGAACTTCACCTTATTGTACACATTGTATTAAACTACTATTAATTAACAAAAAGCATATTCCACAGAGACTGAACAGTAGAGATGGGATGAAATAATTGGAGAACTGAGATGTTTTAAACACAGAAGTCACGTCTAACCCTGTAACACTGTTGAAGGCTATTAAAGACGTCATAAAGCAGTAGTTCACATTGATCATCCTGTTGTCATTTCAAACCTGTATGACTTTATTTCCTCTGCAGAACACATAAAAAAAAAATTTAAAAAGAATCCAGGTCAATGTTATTTCAGTACTGATATACTACTGTAGTTTTTAATGTTTTAATTAGATTTTATTTATTTTATTTTATTTTTCATTTTAATTTTTAATTAATTAATTAATTTATTTATTTATTTTTATTGTAGGTTTTGATATGAACAGGGTTTTCAAAAAACCAAAACATCCATATAATCTGTACGTTTAACAAGGCAAATAAACAAAAATATGGACATAAACATAAATTACAAAAAAACAAACAAACATAGAGACACAAATAAGAATAAATAAATCAAAATAGAAACAGAAATCAGTATAGTCATAAAAAAAAGCTAAAATCTGGATTCCCAACATTAATAATTGTGTTTCTTTCACCCCAAGAGAAATGAGAAAAAGGTCTTCATTTGAATTAATTTAATTGATTTTTATTAATTTTTATTTTAGCACATTGTTAAACTTAATGATGTTGAGAAATTAAATAAAATACGTTTTTTTTATATAGTTTTAGTTTTAGTAAAATATAATAACATTGAATCCCGTGAACTTTTACTGAATTTACAAAAGAAACAAAACATCCCCCAAACTATCTTCTTTTGTGTTCCACAGAAGAAAGAACTGACGTGAGGGTGAGAAAAAGTGTTCATTTTTGGGTGAACTGCCCCATTAAGAGACTGAACACAATGAATTTTGTCAGTCTTTGTCTGTATGCTGAAGAACAGCAGAAGTATATCAATAAAAGAGATGGTTTTTGTCTTTTCTATTGCATGGTGGCCCTGAACGCCCTGAACGCCCTGCGGCCAGCGAACTGAAGGGAATTGTTTCCTCAGGCGGCCCCGGGCGGCCCCTCGAGGAGCCCTGACTCTGCACCACAGATAAACGCTCTTGTCTCCAGGAGCTGCTGCTTGAAAACGCTCCAGAACCCAATGAACTGTATGAAACCAGTAAGGGACTTCTCCAGTGCAAAGAAGCATTTGTGGGCAGAGGAGTCTTCACAGCACAGGTCTTTTCTCCAGTGCGTCTGTTATTCAGACGTTAAAGCTCCGCTGGAAGAGCAGCATGGGATGTTTTCTTTGAAGCTTATCTTGGTTTGGTTATGATGAAAGGGATGATGCTGCTGAAACTGTTTTTCTTAGACTCACAGAAGCAGCTATTAGCGATCTGAGAGCATCATTACAATCACAGAGCGTCATGTCTTTCCGAGATCATTCGCCACAAATGAATTCAAACCCGAAATAATGAGCCCTGCGTGTCAATTAACAAAAGAAAAGGAAAGGAAACATGAATATTTACAGAGTTAAGAAAGCACGGCGTATTGAAGCAGCAGGCCGTTCGCATTGTTTTCCGTTACCCAGATCAGATTTGGAAACACTGGTACACGTCCCACAGGACAAACATCTCCTCTGCCCTCGCCGCCGGAAATAATGGGCCAAACACAGAGCCTTTGTTTGCCGCGCATTCCAGGATCGAGATATTTGCATCTTTCTAACATCAAACGCAATGAATGTCAAAGTGCTAATTACAGGAATCTACACAGGTACGCACACTTTTCAAATCAGGAAAACTTTTCAAATCAATAGTAAGTCATTGATGTACAGAATAAAATACACAAGTTACTATTAAGCCCACAACATACATGGTTTTTCTGCATAGTTATGTGTACAGTGTGCAAGCAGTAAACTGTAAACAACCAAAAGCTAAACCATTAAGGGCTTTATAAGTAAATAGTAATATTTTGCAACTGATACAGAACTTAAAAGGTAGCCAGTATAGAGACCATTAAATTGGGGTAATATGATCATATTTTCTTGACCTGGTAAAGACTGTAGCAGCTGCATTTTGGACTGTAGCTTGTTTATTGAAGATGCAGGACAACCACTTACTGTAGCAGTGCATTACAGTAGTCCTGTCTAGAGGCCATGAATGCAGCTAACATGTTCCGTAGTTTGGCAGTGTTTCTAAGATGGAAGAATTCTGCTTTTGCAACATGGGAAATATGATTTTCAAAGGGAAGTTGCTGTCTAATATAACACCCACATTTTTGACTGTAGGGGAAGTAACAGTACATCCCTCTAGTTGTAGATTGTAATCTAAGAGATTCTGTGTTCTGTTTGTTTGTCCAATAAGTAAAATCTCTGTCTTATCTGAATTTAATAGGAGATTGCATTTTTAATAGGAGTTTTAATTTAATAGGAGATACATTTTTAATAGGAGTTTTAATTTAATAGGAGATACATTTTTAACACACTCTGTTAGCTTAGATAATTTAGAAGTATTATCTGGTTTTGTTGAAATATATCCAGTATAATAATATTACCAAGGGGCAACATGTATATCGAAAATAGCAGAGGACCTAAGACAGATCCTTGTGGCACGCCATACTTTACTGGGGTTAATTGAGATTATTCCCCATTTAAATAGACGTATTAATAATGGTCAGACAGGATCTAAACCATCTTAAAGCCTGCCCTTGAATATCTGTGTAGTGTTGTAATCGATCTATGAGTATGTCCTGATCTATAGTGTCGAACGCAGAAATAAGATCAAGTAAAACTAGCAGTGAGATGCAGCCTTGGTCTGACGCAAGAAGCAAGTTTCCTATTCATTTCCCTGTTCAGCTTGTGGAAAATATACCTGTGTTTTTAAGGTGGGCAACAGACACATTTATTTTTGTAGGTTGGTATTTAGCTTTTTTTTTAATAAAAAGCACAGGCACTGGGGAAAAATGAATAAATAAAAACACTTCACTTGAAACCTTTACATTTAATGCATTAGAAAGCATATAATGCATTCATAATGTACTGTCTGTTTTAATCTTTTCAGAAACAATTGTAACCAGTTAAAATGCATTACCGTCTCTGCAGATCTGAAATTGTTTGTATGTCATATGTTGTAATGCATTATTCTAATGGAAACGTTCAAGTGTAGCAATGAATAGATAAGTATTATAATGTATTTTAACTGTGGTTACAATTTTTCATGAGATCATACAATGCATTATGAGCTGCATTACGAGGCATAATTAATGCATTTAAACTATTTTTGTAATGCATTATATATAAAGACTTTAAGTTTTTGTGTGCATGCGTCGGTCGCCTGTGTTTGCACATGCTGTCTATTGGAATTCGCTTTTGGCTGCATGCATTCTCTAAGCGTTCACGTCAAAACTGAAGTATACTTTGGACTTAAAAACTCTTTAAAATGAAGAAAGCAAAAAGGGTTTACAGTCGGATATCACTGAAGAACCTTTCTTTATGTGCCAGCAGAGCTTAGCTGCCAAAACATTTCAGGAAAAGGAAGAAATGGATCTGTTAAGAGTTTGAGTATGTTTACCAAATTTTACCAATGTTGCTCCAGATTACTATTTTGGTATCCGAATAGACAGCAGCAACAAGAAAAACATGTGAACATGGGAGTTAACAGCAGACAACAGAGAGCAGCAGAATAAGAGGCGTATTCTGTAAAAACAAAGAGCTGAAGGTCTAAATGAAGGTTTTGCTCCTGTAGATCAGATGGAGGCTCTTCCTCAGTGTATGCAGGAGTACAACTCCATGCCAAATCCTATTTAGAGCTGCGGGAGGTGGAGGGGGAGTGAGAGAATACAGATCTGACTCCGGGGGACGGCCGTATCTCCTCCAGCACAGCAGGCTGCTCTCTCTCTCTCTCTCTCTCTCTCTCTTTCTCTCGCTGCTCTTCAGACGCCCAACGCACTCGGGGAAGAAAGTTCCCTTTAAAATGCAAGTATATCACATCAAATTGAATTAAGTTTGTGCTTCATTTGTATTGCAGATAGGAGATAAGTAGCAGGATGGGGCTGGAGAGACGACACGGCTGGCTAATCCCATAGGCGCTTACATGCTAGCATTCCCATGAGCCTCCACTGCAATAGAGAAACGGATGAGGGGCTTCAGGTGCAGCGCGTGTGAAATACACACATCTGTAACGTGATTAAACACACATCCGGGGAACAACCCTGCTGTAAGAGGGGTAAAAATTTGTTTCTGCTTCTATACGAGTTAAACTGTATAATGTCGATTACCACAGAAAATAATGTTTTGCTTGAACAAATATATTGTCCTTTTTTTTCACAAACAACAGCACAATTGTTTTCAACATTGATAATAATCATAAATGTTTGATGAGCAGCAAATCAGCATATTAGAATGATTTCTGAAGGATCAAAACATTTAAGAAATCTTACTGACCTCAAGCTTTAGTAAATTGGCAAAAAATAAAACAAACAAACAAACAAACAAAAAAAAAAAACATGAAACTTGAAAGACTGAATGAGTATTTTTTTGTAAAGTGTACTCCAATAATGTCTCCGGGGGACATATATATTATATATATATTATATCTGTGATCAAACAAGCAGAAAAAAATTCACTAAAAAAATTATGTTTGCATGAATATAAATATTTGCTTTTTCACCAAAACCCACCATCTTTGCATTTTAAACAAAATAACATGCAGATGTTAAACTGAATTTAATTAATCTTACAAGATGAATGAATGAATTAATAAATGAAATAAATAAACTTTCACTCAGTAATTGCTAGTAAATTTCACAAATAATTACAAAGAAATGGCAAGTTAGACATTTAAAAAAACATGAAATTTTCAAATATAAATACTGAAAAAGCATATATATATTTTTTCTTTACAACTTTGAAAAATAATTTTTTATAGTGTATCCGTGATCAAATAAATGCTTTATATTTTGAACAAAATGACACACACGATCCAAGGACAAAATGGAGATGTTACACTGAACTGAGCTGATCTGACAATGGAGAGCAGACAGACATTCACAGACTCTGAACAGAGGGAATCTTCTGGCCTTCTTCTGCACTGAGAGCTTCTTCTCTCGCACAGATAACTAGGAAAGAATCAGAGCGAATAAATGAAGGCTTTACGAGATAAACATGTATTTACTGCTGCTGTGCTTGAATGTAATCTCTCAAAGATGCTAATGCTATGATCTAGCAGCAGACAAATCCACCGAAATCCTCGAGGAGTCTTAATAAAACTGTCTAAATTCAGCCAGATAAAGACCTCCGCAGCGCCGCGCCATCGGCGCCATAAATAAAGCCAGCAATTGCATTTTAAGGTGAAAAATATTACAGAGCCAAGTGGAACATATTTAAAGCGCTCTCTGCACTTCCTGTGGAGAGATTAGGCTCCTCTCAGTTTAAAGATAATCAATTGCTCTTGATACGTCGGCGCGGGCCGTGAGCGTGCTGTAATGGAGTCTAATAAATACCAGAGATGTGGCATGTGTTGAACGCCATTAATCTACATGTTCTGGAAATGTAACGCATTGTCAAAGCGCGGCTCGCACGTATTCCATCACGCATCCAATTGGCTTTGGCCGGCTCTACAATTCATTTGCGGTGTAATGCGCCCACTAAAAATGTATTCGGACTGCTCTATTGATTGTGAAATAGTGTAATCTCCAGCAAAGGAAAGAGATGAATATCCCCATTTTCTACACCAATATAGTTTTACCGCAACCTTAAAATAAGTCATGGCGGCCTAAGAAATCTTTTTCCTCCGCTTCTCCTTCATGCTCTTTTCTTCCGTGTGAGTTGTAGCTAAACGGCTAAAAACCGTTCAGGACCGCGATATCACACACTCGCCCTCATGGTGATTCTTCCTGAGAACTTCAGCACAACATTCCCACGCATTTTTGAGAGAAAATTGAAAAGTTATTCACTAATGATCTTCTTTTCTTGCTTCTAATCACGTTTTGTTCAAACTCTCATTCAGTATATGTTCACATACTGTTCTGACATGATATGGTACACCAGGTTTGATATTCACTGATGCCAAACATTATTATTTCTCATGTGTCACATAAAAGATTTTAAATCACACTTATAGCATTTGAGACCAGAACTTGAATCTCTTTTTGTTCTTCACACAATGCATAATTGCAGAAGACTTGGAATATTATAAAGCACAACTTGTAAGAAGAACGTTCTCAGAATGCTCTGGTTTCCAGTAACATTAACAGAACCTTCTTTTTTGAATGTAATCTGGTTTTTAATAATGTTCTCAAAACATGAGCTCCGGAAACATTAATTACCTTTTTTTTTCCCCTGAAACATTTTAGTTGGGTGTCTCCCTCCCTCTCTCTCACTGTGTTACTATTTTCGGAATGTTCAGAAAACATTTAAAAGTAATGTTACTATAATGTTTGCAAAATGGAATGTTGCAATGTTCCTAAAACCAAAAACAAACAAACAAAAAAAGTTTTTAAAACATTTTAAAAATGGATATTTTGAACATTAGCAAAACATTCTAAAAACATATTTCATTTTGGAGCTTGACAATCCCTGATCACCATTTATTTGCATTGTATGGCAAGGGAAAAAAAAACCTTGTAAATATGTGTTTGACAGAAGAAGTTAACCTGAGAATGAGCAATTTTGATTTATCGGTGAGCTTTAAAAATCAGCGGGATATAAAATGGAGAATTGGTGCTGAAGAACAAATTACCATTCCAAATTATACAAAAGGTTAAAAACACGGTGTGTTTAAATCATACCGTATTTATTTGCATGAATCTTGTGCTCTGTGAATGACAACCTAAAATCAATATCTATCTTTAAGTACAAAGCACCTCAAACAAGGTCACCGTCTTCGTCTGCAGACGTGTGCTGAGCGTGCAGAAGGGAATCATGGGATAGGCTGACTGTGTGTGTTGTGTGTGTTGTACAGTCCAGAGCTCAGCGGACTGAGCGATTCATTAGTGCTCAACTCCATTATCTGCAGCCATCTAGTGTCTGTTCTGTGCTCTAGACCGCAGCACTGAGAGATGAACAACACTCAGATCTCACACATGATCTCTACAGAGTAACAGCTTAGAAAACAGTATGCACAACAGCCATCATTTTCATTTACTTATCACAAATGTGACATCACTGCTTTTACTTTTAGTTATTATTATTCAAAATGATTTGTATCAGGTTATTTTTCTGATTTATCACGAGTTGAAGGTACACTACGACACAAAAGCTTGTGGTCATGAGATTTTTTTTTAAAGAAATAATATTTTTATTGAACAAAGATGTGTTTAATTGACCAAATGTGACAGTAAAGACATTTCTAATGTTTTAAAAGATTTCTATGTCAAATAAATGCTTTTCTTTTGAATCTTCTGTTCATCTGTGAATCCTGAAAAATAATATGCATCACAGTTTCCACAAAAATATTGGGTAGCACAAGTGTTTTCAACATTGATAATAATCAGAAATGTTTGTTGAGCAGCAAATCAGCATATTCGAATGATTTCTGAAGGATCATGTGACACTGAAGACTGGAGTAATGATGCTGAAAATTCAGATTTGATCACAGAAATAAATTACCATTTAACAGATAATAACATAGAAAACTGTTATTTTAAATTGTAATACTATTTCACATTTTACTGTATTTTGGTCAAATAAATGCACCCTTGGTGAGCAGAAAAGACCCCAAACGTTTGAACACTAGTGTATGTTTCTGCCAGTGATCAGTGTAACTGATGTGTTGTTGAGGTGTGAACAGTAAATGTTCCTCATCAGATTCACCGAAAGATTTCTAAAAGGTGCTAAAAAAATATTTTTAATGCTACACTACAGGTTCTTCAGATCAGCGTGTTGGTTTCTAGGTTATTTAAAGCAGCAGTACACAGATTTACATAAACGTAGCTGTAAAGCAACACAAAGGTGTGCAATCTACAACATGAAGACTTCAAAGTCAGGTCTTAAGCACTAAACACTGAGTGTTTTTTTGAGTCTGCGTGTTGTCATGTGGCTCTGGAGTCATGCAGGGCTCCTCAAACACACCTGCACCCCCGCAGGCGAGCAGCGGCCCGCAGCACCTTCACCTGAGCTGGAGAACCACCCAACGGCCCGGAGCAACACGAGGCCTGGCCTGCTGTCAAGACCCGCACCATTAATCATGAAACCAGCGCTGTCTCCATCTTTTCTCACACTCGTTTAAAGGTAAATCAAATATTTTGTGGTCATATTAAGGCAGGAATTCAGTCCTAGGAGTTGAGTCACGAGCCACATGTATCAGTGTGTGTCTGTGATCATGTGTGAGGTTCAGTCAGGTCACGCGACTTTCGATGAATTATTTTTGTTCGTTGTGTGAGGCACGTCATAACAGACGTTTAGCAGCACACAGAACAGCCTCACAAGACACACTTATCCGTACTGATTCAAGATGTAAGGAAGCGAATGAAAAACTAATTAAAAGAAAATATGTGTTAACCCGAGGAGCGTCTGGGGTTTTACTGTACACACAGAGTCCTGTCAGATATTTGTAACTTAATTCTGTTGTGTTTCAATTACCGAGTCCAGCGCGGGGTTACGCAAACATGACGTAGCGCGCGAGGTGTTCGGCCCGAACGCATCTCGCACGCTCGCGCTTTCATTTTCTCTAAGCCTTTGGATCAATGCTAGATGTGAAACTGCTGTTGGTTGCTGGAGTTCAGAGGTCGTTCGCAAACGTGACCTCATCACAGTCACAAACAAATCATCCAGACTCCTGCATCTGGCCCTGCTTATGACTGTCCTTATTACACACCGCCTCAAGGTTACTAAACTGTCTTCTGATTTAGATGTTTTCAAAGGAGTGAAATGACCCAGCTAACAAGAATGTTTTGCTAACGTTCCCATTAAGTTAGGAAAATGTTGTTTTAAAATGAACATTTAAATAGTTAAAACAGGGTTTCAAAATTACTTAAAATAAATGTTAACTAAAAAAACAAGTTTAGTTTAACTTGATATACTAAAATCTAAAACTGAACTAAAAGGTAATAAAATGTATAGTAACATCACTATCAAAATAACACTGGTTTGAAAATGGGAATGTTACTTTTGAATGTAACATTTAATATCATGAGAATGTAGGATTAAAAAAAAAACAAACAAACAAAGAAACAAAAAAAAAACATTGGCTGATACAAATATAACTTTTTTTTTTTAACAATTTGAGAACATTTTTTAAGACTTTGAATGAACATTCTATTAGTATTAATGGAAGAATATGTGACCCTGGACCACAAAAGCAATCATGAGGGTCATTTTTTTTTTTAATTTATACATCATATGAAAGCTCAATAAATAAGCTTTCCATTGATGAATGGTTTGTTAGGACAACATTTGGCCGAGATACAAATATTTGAAAATCTGGAATCTGACGGTGCAAAAAAATCAAAATACTGAGAAAATCGCCTTTAAAGTTGTCCAAATGAAGTTCTTAGCAATGCACATTACTAATCAAAAATTAAGTTTTTATATATTTACGGTAGGAAATTTACAAAATATCTTCATGGAACATGATCTTTACTTAATATCCTAATGATTTTTGGCATAAAAGAAAAATCAATCATTTTAACCCATAATTGCTAGAAATATACCTGTGCTACTTAAGACTGGTTTTGTAGTCCAAGGTCACATATTTTTCATAACTTTATGAGAACCTTGGCAGAACTTTCTAAGAATGTGTCCTGTTGTGCATGGAACATTAGAAAGTATGTTTTGGATAGCATGAATGTGTCAAAAATATATGCCAACAGTGCCTCCCCAAAAAGTACTTGAACATTTAAGCAACACTTAGAAATGCTTGAATGTCATCACATCAAGTGTCATTAATTCTAAAGAAAAATATGATGATTCTAAAGAAACATTTGACAAAATAATTGAATTGGGTTTGACATGTTCAAACAATAGCAGTAGTGTTGAAGATGAAGCAGTCGTGTTTGTGGTTAGTGTATGATGTTGATGGTAATGTGATAAACTGCACCTGTGGTTACACCCACATGGAAAATATTCATCACATGACACTGTTGCCTGTTTTCATACACATAAGGGGCCAAAAGCAAACTCTCAGAATCTTTAGAGGCAGAAAATTGTGCACTTATTTGATTTTAGGGGGGTTTTACTCAAGCACCATGAGTCTCGCTGGATGTTTTCATAACCCCTGTCAGGATATGAGAGAGACCACCCCAAAGCCCAAAAACCTCAAACCTCAGGCTCATTCATGGGAATTAAGAAGGAAACAGGTAAATATGTCAGAAGAGTCTACAGAATGTAATTGTATCAAATGCCAAACAAACTCACATGAATTATTAAATCGCAATGAATAATCATAATGTTTCCTATTACTTCAAAACAAGACTACTGCCATTTTATAACATATTTTGCAAGAGTTATCATTTTGAATTTACGTTGTCCTAAAAAACAGCACAAGAGGACAGTCATATAGAATTATGAGTGAGGGTCAAAGGTCAAATCCTTGGTGCTTTGGATGTAACACCACACCCTGAATGGTTAAAACATATTTCTTTAAGATCCGTCTGATGCACCGCATCTTATTCTTAGCAGTACATCAAAACTCAACGCCTCCTCATTTTCTGTTTCGTTGTCATTTGCACATACAGAATCTGAACGCATACGTTGTTTTATATCCAGTATCCAGACGACATTTGGAAGTTCAGTTCAGCGTTTTCAGAGAACCGCCCCATCTCGCCGTGTCTTTTCTCTCCTCGGTTCCTCATTGCTACAGGCACTAGAGAAGCAGAATGTATATTTTATGAGGAAAAGATTGTCTAACTGGTGGGTCAAGATTGACTAGAGTGATTGGCAGACACTGTTTAGCATATTGAGCTTTTGTTTTGCCTGCTGTAGCAATAAATAAGGCCTCGGTTAGGCGTCGTTTGCAGTCCTATCACAGCTCTCGGCCCTATTCAGAGGAGATAAATGTGATTTAAATTAATAGCCGGTCCTAAATAACTCCTCAGATGGTAAACGATGCATTTATCAGATACAGACAGCCAATGTCCCTTGATTCATGGGCCCCTTACAACATGAAGGGAGCCTACAAAAATTGTTATTACTTTTTAATAAAGTGTAGCAGCCGCTCGTCAGTCATTTATCAGAGGAGCTCAGTCAGATGACGGCGTTTTCCCGCGCAGTGGAGGGGCAGACACATGAAATATGGCTCTGTGCATAAAAACATCAGCGCTGAGGGAAGAGCTGCGGGGGGAAATCATCTTCAGCCTCGCTGGGAGGACTTCAGACGGCTCAAACTTGCAGGCCGGTCACCTCTGAAGATTAAATGCATTCATGGCATTTATTTACAGAATTAGATTTGCTAAAAAAACCCTGCAAAAAGTCAAAACATCAAGTGTTTCCACCTGAATTGAGCCTTAAGAATGACCTTAGCTGGTGTAATTTTGTGGCTTGAATGACCTAGTTAACTTAGATGTTACCACATGAGGCACTTTTTTAAGTTCTGCGACAAAACATTGTTACTGAATTCATCAAGTAGAAGCCTGTTTTGACCAAACTATCTTACAGTAATGGTGCGCCCATGTCCTATTGGGAACACATCTACGTTTATGCGTTTGGCTGACACTTTTATTCAAAGTGACTTTGCATTGAAGGTATACATTTGATCAGTTTTTGCTTCTTGTAAATAGAAACGATTATTTATGTGTTGATAAGTTATAATTACGACATCAGATGTGTTTGAATAACATTGGTTTGAGATCTTCAACAATCTACATCAAGAATTTATAACTGTACTTCTACAAAAGAATGAATAATGGAAGAAATCAAACTCATGACCTTGGCATTGCTAGCGACATGCTCTAAAGAAAGGTTTTTTGGGAACTTTCCATTTGTGACTCTGGACCACAAAAGCAGTCCTAAGTAGCACGGGTTTATTTGTAGCAATAGCCAACAATACATTGTATGGGTCAATATTATATATATATATAAGTAAAGATCATGCTCATGAAGATATTTTGTAAATTTTCCACTATAAATATATCAAAACTTAATTTTTGATTAGTAATATGCGTTGCTAAGAACTTCCTTTGGACAACTTTAAAGGCGATTTTCTCAATATTTTTTTGCACCCTCAGATTCCAGATTTCAAATAGTTGTATCTCGGCCAAATACTGTCCTAACAAACCATTCATCAATGGAAAGCTTATTTATTCAGCGTTTAGATGATGTAAAAATCTCAGTTTCAGTAGATTGACCCTTATGACTGGTTTTGTGGTCCAGGGTCACGTTTATGTTTTCAGAAGTCGCAATTGCAACATCTGATGTGTTCAAATACCTTTGGTTGGAGCAAGATGGCGATGCACCTTTTCTGCAAGATTTCTTTAACTCTACATCTACAAAATAATGAATAAAAATGTGCACTGAGTGTGTTTATTTATTTATTTATTTTTTTGTTTGTTTTGTTTTTACTCAAATTTTCTATCTTCATATACTATTGTAATTGTACAATACTATGAAACTTTCTACATGCAAATTTAGGTTTATTGTAAATGAAAAGTGTCAATGATGCCTCCAACTATGAAAATCCAAAGTTTGCAATATTGGCAACATCCAATTTAACTGGTTTTATTCAAGTAATACTACTGAATCTTCCTAAATACTTCATTTATACTGACATAACAAAATTTTACGGGGGCTAAATGAGGTAGAAATGTTTTTTTTTTTTTAAAGTGACAGCTGCATGGCATCACTTTTACAGTGTATTTAATGGATCACGTATACGTATACATATGTATAGCTACACGATCACACACCCCACCTGAAATAAACCTGCTTACATCCCGGCCACGTAACGCGTGCGAAACGCCAAGTGCTGAGGAAACAGACATCAGTCACGCGGCCGGTGATTAAGCGCTCGCCTTGACCTTGTTCCTCTGATGGAAATAAACAGATCAACCTCCTAATTTCTCCAACAAATAAGTGTGAGCCCTTTAATTTCAGCAGCCGACAAACAAGCTGCACGAGGAGCTTTCCTCCCCTGTGTATCGGCGTGCTGTTAAGCCTCTCGCGCAGGTAACAGTCAATCCATTAACCTTTGCTTTTAGCTCAGGCTTCAGGTCGCTGCATCGCCCCCCCCACCCACCGCAGCTTTTAATACATTTTTCTTAATAGTTGTTCGCCCGTGAATGAAAAGGGCAACTCGCCTCCTCTTGACATTGACTCTGCCACAGTCATAATAAGGTTTCTCCCTTTCTTATATCATCAACGGTAACCCATCGCCGAGCGGCCCTCCGCGTCTCCTCCTCCCGCCGTGTCCGTGCCTGTCTGCAGTCATTTCAGAGAGGTAATATGAAAGGGCTTTTGAAGGCAGGGGTCATGTTAAATTGTAACGCAAATGTTATTCCTCAATTATCCAACTGGGGTAAATGTCAACTGCTTGAGGGGGAAGATCTCTGCTTCTCCGTTTGCGAGTCCGTCTGTGTGTGCGGTTTTTAATTGTGTGCCCGTATGTCTCCCGGGGGCCCGAGGAGTCAGGTGAGCACTTCCCGCAAAAGACCCTCTCTTTGTCGTATCGGTTTGGGGTCCGTCACGCAACGATGCCGCAACAAACCACAGCTCTTGGCGTCGCGGCGGACGTGTCTGATATTAAGCGCGCAGACGCATTCCTGTGATAGCTGGAACTCACCGCTGTAGTGAATTTAATGAAAAAGCCCCGGGATGATTGGCAGCTGAATGGCTTAACTAACAAAAGAGGGCAGTCGGGATGAGAGGTCAGGAGTGAAGGGGGAGCGCTCTGGGATTTCTCCTCAGGCCACTGGATATTACCCGTCCACTACATTTATATTTGCAATAACAAATTGACTTGAATTGGGCTAAGTGGAGATCAGGACCCGGTGTGGACAGACTGAGAAAGCGGGGCTCGAGTCGGAAACAAACCTCACACAACACACACGCCATCAAACAGTGTGAGGAAGTGGCATGGCGCCACTGAACTAGAGTGCTTCTGTTAGTAGCATTTTAGACTTCTTTATCGAATATAACAGGATCAAACTAGTTCACTTAATCACGCTGCACTGGTTGAAAACAGTGAGTGACTCATACAATAACTTTTAACAAGTCCATATTTTTCAAAAGTAGTAGTGTATTTTTGCACTTCAAAAAATGATTTTCTTCTTTAGTATTTTTGTCTTGTTTTCTAGTATAAATATCTAAAAATTCTTGCATCAGGATGCATTTACAAGTAAAATGACTAAAGATATTATGTCTAGTTTTCCAAAAAAATGACCCAAATTGTGTCTTAAAACAAGCAAAAATATCTGCCAATGGGGCGAGAAAAATAATCTTGTTTAGCCTTTGATTTAAGATTATTTTTCTTACCCTATTGGTGGATCTTTTAACTTGTTTTAAGCAAAAACTAACAAAATTTGAATATCTCCTGATTCAAGAATTCTTAGATATTTATATTAGAAAACAAGACAAAAATACTAAGGAGGAAAAAAATAAATAAATATATATATATATATATATATATATATTTTTTTTGCAGTGTGTGACACAATCCATCCCAAACTACATTTAACTAAATGTCAAATGTCTACTACCTCAAAGTGAAGAATCGGAAAGTGAATCAGGGTTGCCAGATCTGCGTAACAAAACCAGCCCAACTGCTACTCAAAACTAGTCTAATCAAGGCCAAAACTAGCCCAATTGCATTCCAGTGCAAATTGGCTATCAAAGTTGCCCCAAACTGAATAGGTTGTAAAAAGCAGAGTGGACTCAGCTAGTATGTAAGTACTAAAAGATGAACTGTTCACAATGAGACAAGGAATGTGTAATTTTAAAGTCATACGACTGTAAAATCCAAATAATTTTACACCTCCTTTGGTTAGATGTGTTCCTTGGTTAAACATATTTTGTTGACCCTGGAACAACATTTTAATCCGAAAGTTTAATCTTGACCACATCCCTACACCTAAACCTAACCTTACCCATGAGTACTGTTTTTTCAGATCTGGTTGGTTAATCACAATGTTGTTCCAGAGTCAACAAAGATGTTGATCCAGGAACATGTCGTGCTTGGTAAAATCAGGTTCTGCAGGTGAAGGCACGGCTGCATCTGAATATGCCTACTTCTAAATAGTAGGTGAAAAACAGTAGGGTACAACAGGGCTAAAGGCACCCTTTTGTAAAAGGCACCCTTTTGTAAAAGGTCGCCTTTGGTATTATTTTCCCCTAAAAAACTAGCGGTAGCACTTTCTAAAATGTTCGCTTTTCAAGATACACGTGCAAAATTGTCTGATCTTTGACGCGGTCACGGGCAGCAGTGCAAAGTCGATTCTGTGCTTATTTAATCTAATATTTGATGTTTTTAAAAAATATTGCAGAGTTAAGTAGCAAATGAGAATCACTAAAATTCTTGAATATATCTTGAGACAAAGGTCTTCTTAATGATTTTCAGTTTTGTTTAAGATAATTAAAGCAACCGTTTTCAAATATCGAAAGAATATGCAAAAGTATGGTATTTGGGGTAAAAAGCGCACCAACAAGCTAAAAGGCACAATAATTAACATGATAATTAATAGAAGGCTGACTTTTCCATTTGTTGACATGACATGGTTAGATTCAGATGGTACATATCATATATCATGTTGGGTGTCCATCTTAGAGATAATCACCATGTTTAGAATGAAACCATCATATTTAAAAACATGATTTTAATCATATCATATAATAAAATATCATTTGTTGTTACTACACTGTAAAAAATAAAAAACACAATTTGTTGAGTCCGCTTAAAATAATTTGTTACCCTGCTGCCTTAAAATTTTAAGTTCAGTCAACTAAAATAAGTTTTGTCAACTTGAAATGTTAAGTTGTACTAGGTAACAACTTAGATATTTGTGTTTGCTAAACTTAACAGATGGGTAAGTAACCCAGCTGCCTTAAAATTTTAAGTTGATTCAACTCAAATATCTAAGTTGTCACTTAGTATAATTTAACATTTCAAGTTGAATAAACTGTTTTTGAGTTGACTGAACTTACAATTTTAAGGCAGCCAGGTTACAAATTACTTTAAGTTGACTCAACAAATTGTTTTTTACAGTGTACTGTAAATCTATATTAAAGTATTATGGGATCTCCTTCAATGCTTTCAGAATCCTTAATTTTTTGTAAAATGATTTTGTTTCTGTACTTATTTTTTGATATATATATATTAACATATTTGAATGACAGTATATTTATTGAACAAAAATTAATTATTTTATTTATTTATTTTTTTTAAATAATCAGAAAATAGTACAAACTTCACTAAAGTCATTGTTTTGAACAAGTATTAACTTATTATAAATAAATATTACTACTTCTGGTGAGACTCTGAAGTGTGCATCTAATCAGCATTATTCGATGAGGCCTTTGGAGAGGATTCGTGGATGACACTGAAGCGCCACAACAGACACTGACAAAATGGTGAAATTAGTACATGCACATTTGGGTTTGGGTCCACACAGACTTCCCGAATACTCCCATGAAAGGCATGTGGGGTGTAAGTCAGTGTGTTGGGCTGATAAAAGGCCTGAGCGTCTGAATGAGACACTGTCCTTTACAATATGAGCTGTTTTATGACAGAGGTCAGACTCCGAGGGAGCGGCCGCTCTCAGTCTTTGTATCGCTTTCAATCTCAACATGACAGATGGAGACTGCTGTCTATTGTCATGTGCTTCTGCTCAAACTCATCTAATAAAAGAACAATCACTGAAAAATACGATCCCTTTGCCAAATTAGAATATAATTTGAATGCTGTAGACACATGATAGCCTTTAATAGGAATACATGAACATCAGTTAGACAGAGCATATTCTGAAATATTCTATTCAGTGTTGTAATTGTTAACTAACTAAAGCTATTTAAATGTTTGTTAACTGAAAATAAAGCTAAAACAAAAAACGTCTATGCAAAGTAGAAATGTTTCCTTGGCAGCTAACTGAAATAAAACAAGTTTAAGACTAAAGTTACAACTATTAAAACTAAAACTGAAGAAAAAAAAGCTATTACAATGACAAAAAGCACAAGACAAAATTACTAAGACTAAAATTAAAACAAAAAAAGAAATCTAAACAAATACGAATATTATTTGATCATTATTTGATTATTTGAACAAATAAAATGAAAAAAAAAAAAATTAAATAAATAAAAAATTTAAAAGGAAAATTGAATATACACATATCGTTATAACATGTCGATATAACACAATAAACCCAGAAAGCTTATGTTATGTTACAAAATCTTAATTTACGTGTACATACAATATACAGAGAATATATTTTCTGTATGCTCTAAATTTGGATGTCAATCATTACTGTGACTTTGATGATTATATTACAGAATTCATTACATTTATTAGGCCTGAGTATTAATATTGATATGATCTAGTTATCAGAAGCGCAGCTGAATTGTTATTATTTTCATTAACACACACACACACAATAAAGCAGGCTACAATAGAGTGTCTCTCAGAGGCGCAGATCTGTTATTATTCCACACTGTTGTTATCAGGCCGCTGCGCTACAGCCATTGTCAGCGCCGTCCCCATGGATACGGCTGATGCTATCCGCTTATCACTGTAATAAAACTAAAGTGCTGGGCAGGAAATTGAAAATGTAGCTGGACAGGAAATAACTGTGCTCTGTCATAATCTACGGCCCAGAACATGTGTTCATCCGCGTGTTGTCACTCTATCTGATGCCGCCTGCTTTGTGGTCAGCCGTTTCTCCTTCCTCCTGCCGCTTTATCAGGCTGCTGTCTGCTGGGTCAGCGCTGTCCTCTGGACGCTCGTCAAAGACGCCCCCTTCATAAGGAGCACGTGTGACGTTAGCATCACATCGAGACAACTTTCTCTGGATGGTGTTGGAAGGCAGTGTAGATGTTGATATATATTGACGGTTGGTTGGTTAAGTAGAGAAATGTCAATTTTTGGGATCTTTATGATTCCATTTGTGCAAAGAAATAAGTCGTGTTAGCAGTGGTATTTAAATATTTGCATTTTCACCTGTAAAGCTCACTGGAAGCAGTTCTAGATCATTAGATGTGCTAGAAGTTGAAAATGGTCTGAAATGGGCTGGATAATGAGAATGATGATGTAAATACCCCAAAGTAAGCAGTTCCCTCTGTGTTGAATATGCAATTGAAGCAGCATGTGATCATTTACAGCTCATTTGCATATAAGGGGGCGGAGCCATGAGAGGTGTTGGTGACACAAGGCCGCCCTCTGTCTGAAAACCATGAAATCTCCTCTCAGTCTCTCTCTCTTTCTTCTCATCCACACTCACAATTTTACCACAAAAAGAACAACAGCATTACAGCAGGGCTCATATGATTAGAAAATTTGCTAACACTTTATTGTGAGGACCAAATATCACTTTTAAGTAGTTGCTTATTAGCGTGCATATAACTAGAATATTGCCTGCTTAATATTATTGTTAAAGCACATATTAATGCCTTATTCTGCGTGACCCCTTAATCCTTAAACCCCATACCTAAACATAACAACTACTTACTATCAATAAACAGCAAATTAGGCTTTATTGAGGTAAAAGTTGGTCCCCAAAGTAAAGTGTGACCAAAAATCCTACCAAATTAGTCCATACATATATATATATATATATATATATACCTTAAACTGGGTGAAATATGGACAAACCCAGTAATTGAATTGTTTAGACCCAGCGGTTGGGTTATATGTTTAACCCAACCTTCTGGGTAGTTTTATTTAACTGAACTATTGTTTAAAAGTTACTATATGGCTGGATTAAAATAAGGCCGAAATAGGTTGTTAAAAAAAAAAAATAATAAATAAAAAATAAAATAATAATAATAAATGAAATAAAATAAAATAAAATAAAATAAAATATAATAATAATAATAATAATAATAATAATAATAATAATAATAATAATAATAAATCAGGCATATAATTAATTGAGGCATCTGCAAGAATCAAAATGTGAACATTTATTAATAAACAATTAAAAAAAAAGTTTCTTATTTAATTTTTATTAATTCAACAATAGCAATGGTTGAGTTAAATAAAACTATCCAGAAGTTTGGGTTAACATTTATTTATTTATTTATTTATTTATTTATTTATATTCTTTTATTAACTGGCACTGTTGCTTTAGCAATTTAGACTGTATGCTACACTGCAAAAAAAACAAAAAAAAAAACAAAACAAAACAAAAAAAAAGGCTCATCTTACTTAGAATTTTTTTGGCTTGTTTCTAGTCAAAATATACAATTAAAAATTCTTAAATTAAGACACATTTACTAGATAACCAATATGACATGATATTTAATCTTGTTTCTAGAGGTGTATTTTGGTTAAAATAAGTAAAATAAGTAGTTACCCAGTGGGGTAAGTAAAATGCTCTTGTTTTAAAAAAAACGTTTTACTTACCCCATTGGCAGATCATTTATTTTAAGCAAAATGCATTTTATGTATGTATTTATTTATTTATGTCATTTTGCTTATTAAGTAAATGCATATTAATTGAAGATTTTTTTTTTATATTTTGACAAGAAACAAGACAAAAAAGTTAGTCTAAGTTAGACAAGCCTCTTTTTTGCAGTGTAAAGCAACAGAGCTACTGTGTCTGTCATGTATCTTTCTTTAGTAAAAAAAGTCTTTTATGTAAGGGGCATTCGTTATCTAAAACAATTGCACTAATGCATTTTGACATATGTCCAAATATTTTCAGCAGGTCATTTTTGAATACATACTTTTAAATCTGAATTTTGTGCCATGGGAAATCCTTCAAATCCTCTGCTGTAAGACGTCAACACACGGGTCTTAAGGCTGGAATATGATCTCCTGTATACGGTCAGCGAGTATGACTTCATTCTGCATTAATATGTGACGACAAACGACCGGTTCAGACAAGTTCCTCTCTTTCATCTCATTTTCAATCCATACAAACTTCAGCCATTATTAGTTTCTCCAAAGGCCTTTTCCTCTGTGTCCGCCTTTCGCCTTCTAGCTTGTAATTGGCTTTCAGTATCTGAGGAAATGTAAGAGAGAGAAGAAAGTGGCAGGGAAAAAGAGAATGTCTCATTTGCATTAACTTCATTACCGCTCTCTTAGAGTTATATTTAAACAAGTCCCGGCCAGCGCACACAAGAGCGTCTCTGAGAGGTGCCGACTAGCCCTCGGCTCCCCCTTCTAATTGATGTAAATGAAAAAAAACACAGTGAGCTCAGGAGCTTTGACCTTGTTATATGGGGTGACTAACCCCAATTAATCAAAGATTCTTTCTAGATGCTTCAAGCTAATAAATAGCAGGGCGAATCAAAAGTCCTGTGGTTACTGGCTCTGGAATGATTACGCGAGCGGATGAGATTAAAGAGCGCTGCAGATGAGGAGAGCTCTTCTGATCCAATCGGCCCGATGAGGCTGTTTATACACCCAAACACTGAGCAGTCAAGAGGTTGAATGAAAAACAGCAAACAGATGTGGGCTTGTTTCTGCTTAAACACTTTTTGAAAACCCTTGACACTAAAGACTCATAATGACCGATGAACTTCATATGTACCATTCAGATTAGTTAGTAAGATAATTTAATGTTTTCAAAAGAGCTGCATTTATTTGATCAAGGTCAATACAGACTGTTTCAAAGCATCTTCACAGTAATAAACAAGACAACAACATGTTCATTTATCAATTATCAATTATCAAGACAATAGGTTCATTAGAAAGGTCAGTTCAGTTAGAGAAATACAGTAAAATCAGTAATATTGTGAAATATTTTTACAATTTAAAACAGCTGTTTTCTATGTGAATATCTGTTAAAATGTAATTTATTTCTGTGATGCGCTGCTGAATTTTCAGCATCATTACTCCAGTCTTCAGTGTCACATGATCCTTCAGAAATCATTCTAATATACTGATTTGCTGCTCAAAAAAACATTTCAGATTATTATGTTGAAAACAGTTGTGCTGCACAATATTTTTGTGGAAACTGTTCCAAAAGTTCAAAAGAACTACATTTATTTGAAACAGAAATCATTTGGCAATTTAACATGTCTTAATCATTGTTAAAGTCGTTATTTATTTCTTATTTATTTATTTTATATATATATATATATATATAATAAAATAAAACTGATTTTTTCCTCAAAATATGCAGGTTATAAATAACCAACATAAAAGTCCCCACTTGTCATGCTAAAGCCATAGCTGGCTGATTCAGTGAATGGAAACCTACCAATCTCATGAACAAGAAGGACAAAACGCCAATTCAAAAAGACGTGAAACATTAGCGGCCCAAGTACTGTGTGAAAAATTAATGACCCCCCTCTATAGAGTCTCCTGTTGTAATACAGCGCGATTAGCAGCACTTTTATTAGCGCGCGCCTCAACAACAGCGGCGGAGGAGGTGAGTCAGCGCCCGTCCTCACAGTCACAGGCCTCTACGGTGTCACATCAAAGTCATCGTGACGCCGGCTTAGCTTACACCCATCCAATTAGCCGGAGAGATCACGCTGACCCCGAGAACACGCTCCTGTGTTCGGACCCGAGAGTCACTCGATCTCAGGTAACGCAAGCCTCGCCGAACGCTCGCTCTGCTGCGTGAGGGAAAGCACAAAAGACAGAGGGAGGGCTGAAAGAGATGCCAGTGGGTGGAGAAAACGACAGAAACATGTCAAGAGAGACGGCGAGAAAAAACAAAAAGGAGGTAAACATACAAGCCAGGTACAAAAGCAGAGACGCGGACTGTCTGGCCCGGTAATGAAATGAATTTGTCAACTCATTGTCGGTAACAATAGACCTAATTGAAATGAACCTGTCCCTCGCATGCATCTGGCACATTAAGCATTCGCTAAGATATGCTGATTCTTACTCACGCTGAATTATTTAGCTGCTGGTCCTCTCTTACAAACAGGGACAAACAAAAGACGGTGAGCGCTCACGCCGGTACCCATGTGCTGAAGATAAGCAAATGAGACGGGCCGTCTTCATCACCATCGATCAACACCAGTGTCCCTGATTCTCAACACACCTGCGGTTTGTAGTCGTCCCCTACAGTTTGGAATTTGAGTCAATTCTAAACACGATTTCAAAATGCAGCATCTAAGAAACATACATTTCCTCTTTGAGCCACTTTCATCAGTACATACACTGTTGTTTTTGAACATATCTGTAACATACTGAATACTGACAACGTAAATGACCTAAACAACCTAAAACCTAAACCTACATAAAACACAGGTGGAAAAGAGAAAAGTACATGAAGAATGTTCATCATGAGTTCATCGCAAGCTTTTTCACAAGCTGAGGTCAATACTAATATATGTGACCTGGACCACAAAACCAGTTATAAGGGTCAATTTTTTAAAATTAAGATTTATACATCACCTGAAAGCTCAATAAATAAGCTTTCCATTGATGTGTGATTTGTCAGGATAGGACAAAAAAAAACAAAACAAAAAAAAAGCGAAATGTTGAGAAAATCGCCCTTAAAGTTGTCCAAAAAAGTCCGAAGAAAAACATATTACTAATCAAAAATTAAGTTTTACATTAGGAAATTTACAAAATATCTCCATGGAACATGATCTTTACTTAATATCCTAATGATTTTTGGCATAAAAGAAAAATGTATCATGTTGACCCATACAGTGTATTTTTGGCTATTGCTACAAATATACCCGTGATACTTAAGACTGGTTTTGTGGTCCAGGGTCACATATAAAAGGTGCAAACAGACACAAAACACCAAATAAATCAAATAAATTAAAATAATACAATAAACATTCATTTGTACCCCAGGACCACATAATAATCATTTTTAAAGCTGAATAAATAAGAATAAATGAAGTTCTTAGCAATGCATATTACTAATGAGTTACTAATTAAGTTTCGATATATTCATGGTAGGAAATTATCTATCTATGATCTTTACTTAATATCCTAATGATTTTTGGCATAAAAGAAAAATCTATAATTTTGACCCATACAATGTATTTTTGGCTTTTGCTACAAATATACCTGTGCCTCTTAAGACTGGTCCAGGGTCATATTTAACACCATGAACTGTAACAAAGCCTTAAATGTACAAAAAAAAATCCTGTCATACACAGGATTTTAGGAGTGTCAGTTTATGTCCAAAAATATTCATCTGTACTTTACATATTATTTTTTCTTTCTTTCTTTCTTTCTTTTTTTTTTGAACTGAAAAAAGGAAAATAGAGAAAAAATAAAGCTTTTTACCTTAAATAGTAAAGGAACTTACTGTTAACCAATTAACAGGTTTTTATTGTTGAATTTATACAGACTAAAAGTTAAAAATTCAATTAAAATTAAGCTTTTTATTTTACAGTGTATATTTGCATGTACTAATTTTCCACAATCCAAGTCCGATTTTACATTCTGAAATTTTATAAACCCTAAAAGTTGTTTTATGATTCACATATTTGTTTACTCATGTACCTGAAAAGCAAAGCTTCAACATATGTGCAGTACATCAGTTACTGCATTCACAACTGCAAAAATCCAGCACAATTATGTCACTACAGCTTCTGCAAGAAACTGAAATATATGTCAGAAGAGGTTTGTGTTTGTTTGTTTGTTTTTGGTAAATATCTAATCTCCATCCAGTTCAAAAGATTTAAAAATAAACATATGCACATTTCTAAGATGTAAAATGTGTGTAAACATAGGCATCGTGGCACTGCCCATGTGTGCAAGCTATTTTTGAATCCGAATGAGAAAATTAAAGTGTTTGCATGCTTCATTTTTTCCTGTTGTTTAGATTATTTCTATTCCACCTGAGCAAAATTGAATTCGGATTGAGCTTAGTCGGATTGGTTGAGGTGTTTACTTTGGGTTTTCATTCCAATTGAGTCATCAAACTGATTGAGTGCATGCAAATGTAGCTCTAGTCATATGATCACAGTATAGCGTATCAATACCATGATGGATACAATGTATCGTTTGATTTAAACCTTATAAACAGGTCATCTAGTGCTTACATTTCACATCCAGATCAAGCTGCACATTAACTACTGTTATTCTGATATAGATGTTGGCATCACATCTGGCCGGCGAGCGTCTTCTCATAGTATAAGAGATGCTCTTTCACCCAACGCAATATGGTTGCTGGCACGGGCACCCGAGAGGAATCTCTGCTTGATGCACCTAGCTGAAGCGATGAGCCGTGCGGTGACAGTTGACATTTGGTTGGAGAATGGGCTTGGCATTCGTGCGATCCGCAACAAAGCAGACCTGGGAGCGGCTCACCAAAGGACGTAACCGTTCTCCACGCAGCAGCCTTTTGTTGCGATGGCCGGGTGCCAGCGTTCGCTCGTTTAGCCCTTCCGAAAACGTCTGCGCAGGACAACCTGAAGCGCTGCTTCTCGGATGAGATTTCCTTTGTTCCATAAGCGAACTCTCAGCGGCGCAGCAGAGCGAACACAGACGTCAGAGAAGGGTTACGCACGACAAACGCCACCGGATATTGTTTTTGACATCTCGTGAAGTCGTCTCAATCCCGCGCGCTGTTCGGGGAGCGCGGGGTCCAGCAGGGCTCTGCTCTGGGCCCGCTGAAATTTTAATAGGCTCCCGGCTCACGAATGCAGGGCAGCGTGATGTTGTCACCTTGGCATATTTTATCACTGATCAAACATTAGTAGGCAGATGTTGTAAACTTGTAACTGTCTCATCAGCGGTGCTCAGAGGCACGAACGCAGATGCTTCGTTTCGCAGTACCTTTTCTGAGGGCTCTTCCCACTTCGTGGTTTTGCGACACACGCTGTACATCCTTAAGATGTGATTTAGACCAGCTCTAATCTTGCTCTGAGAAGATCCAGACTTCACCTCTAGTAAAAAGCTAGAATGTCTGTGGCAGTCGTCATTATGCACACATGCAGTGCATGTAAATACTCCTTCAAGGATTCCGCTGTAGCGGCTGCATTTTAGTGCGAACCAAACATATTAAAATTGCATTTGCTCATTCATTATGTAAATAGCCTATGCTGCTGGCAGAGTTAATTGCATCCGACGTGGTTGTCTTCATCAGGCTGCGTCTCAAAAGCGCCTCTTGGACCTCTTAATAGCACGCGTTGCTTTTTGACTGTTGCCGTGCGGGTTTCGCTTTTGTCATTTATTTTTTGACAACGCCACGTGCTGAGACCTGCTAGCCAAGTACCTTGTTGGCAATGATTGATTACCCAATATCTAATTAAACCTGATCTGATCGCTTATTATGCAGAGAGGAATAAACAAACTGAAGTCACCTGTCAGGCCGTGTGATTGATGATGCTGCCAATCCAGCTATTGTTTGGCCTAATGTCTTGACGCTTGTAACAACCGGTAGAGCTGCCTCAGACAATGTGCTCTGTCAGTCTGCAACTGATTCGCCCGGCTCGCAAACAGATATTTGCTCGTTTATTTATTTCATTCTGGGCAGGGAAATATATTATGCAGGACCTTGGGAGATTTGTTGGGTTGTTGGCCCTATTAAACCCCGGGTCCCCTGACCCGCCTTCAGGGCAGGCCTGTGTTTCTATACGGACTGAAATGGGACAAACGACTGCGTGAGGATCGTGAGCAAAGAAAGAGTCCGTGCTGTAAAGACAGCCGGTGCTCCTCACCAAAACAACAGAAACCAGCCATCCTGAAATGAACGGTACAGAAAATCAACACATTTTAGATTAAAATTTTCTAATCAGCTTGCATTTGAAATGATCCTGTGACAAATTCACTTCTAGATGTATAACATAGTCATTACAACTTCCATATAGTCAATAAATAAAAGCTACACGCTTAATAATGATCAAAGTACTTTAAACCTTAAACAAACAGTTGGTTTAGATGGAGCAGCATGTAACAAGTCAAGTCAAGTCACCTTTATTTATATAGCGCTTTTAACAATACAGATTGCGTCAAAGCAGCTTTACAGTATTAAATAGGAAAATAGTGTGTCAATATGTAAAAGGACAATAGTAAACAGTCAATTTTCATTTACAGTAACACTGCAGAAAATGTCAACATTACTGAAATATCATGACAACTCCTCTTAAGTGCAAATGCAGTGCAAAGCAAAATCTGATTTTCTTTTAGATAAACAGTGGCTTATGCTTGTCATGCTATATAATATTCTTATTACATTCAGTTAAGGCATTTGCATTACTTTTAAAAGTAATGCATTACAGTATTGTGTTACTTCCTAAAAAAGTTACTAATTACGTTACTTTTTATGGAAAGTAATGTGTTACATTACTTTTGTGTTACTTTTAAAATCTGGACAGGGCTTGCTTGTTTTTAATATAAAATTTTCTATTTTTGGCAAAAGTAAAAGCCCGTTCACACCAAAAGTGAAATGAATCAGCCTCAGGCTGAAGGAAAAGTAAATTCACGTCTGTACAGTAGAACGCAGAAGAAGAAGTTTAACACTCTTCAGCAATAAAAAAAAACAAAAAAACATTTAAAGCACTAATGTTTGTTTATCTAAAGTCATTTTTCTTATTAATATGTTTGAACTGGATCATCAAAGGTCAGCAGCAAAGACATTGGTTAATAACATGGCATTAAATACATAAAGGATATTTGTGTTATTTAACATGTAATTATTGCAAGTTTGCATCATATTCTGATTTTGCATTTCACTGTTTTAATTTATTTTGATGAAGACTGAATCTGTTCTTTTTTTTTTTTTGCAAGTGAGATGAGTAAAAGCAAATTCACATTTAGTCTAGAACTACAGTATCATTCTGTTCACACAACACACAAAACTCCTCTGTACTTCTGATTTCTCTCAACATGGGGACAGGAGACTTGTCAGTCAATAAATGGGGGAAAAAAGTCACTGGCGTTACTTATTTGAAAAAGGAACTCAGATATTTTCTTGTAAATTAAAAAGTAATGCGTTACTAGTTACTTGAAAAAAAGTAATTTGATTATGTAACTCACTTGTAATGCGTTACCCCCAACACTGTTTGCCAACATGAATGTATAATGGTAAAGGCATTTATTATTATTATTATGAATAATAATGCAAATATGTACAGTGCTAATAAAAATAACCCTTTTACCTCACAATTCAGACTCTTTTTTTGCAATTCTGACTTTTCAGAATTTTTAGTCAGAATTGCATAATATAAACCTGCAATTCTGAGGAGAAAAGTCAGAATTGTGAGGTATAAACTTGCAATTTTTTTGCAATTCTGACTTTTGTCTCTGAATTCTGAGTCTCACAATTCTGTTTTGTTTGTTTGTTTCCACCAAGAATAAAAATCTAAAGTTAATTGTTACTTTTTATCCTGCAATTCAGACTTTTTATCTCACAATTGTGAGATTTAAAACAAACAAACAAGCAAAAAAAAATTACATTTTGCTCTCTGACTTTTTTTTTTGCAAGTTTATATAAAGTCCAAATTATGTATTTTTTTTAAATCCTGTTGGCAGAAAGCAGCTTCCACCCATTTGTGATTAAGACTGCAGTTCTTGTAGGAAAGGTGTTAGATTCGTCCAAGGACACACGTGTGCAAAGCTTTAAGGAAACGGAATTTACATTTCAATCTGCTCAGAGGAATAACTTAGAAAGAAACGGTTGACGCAATTCTGTTCAACAAACACTGAAGAGCAGATGAGAATTTAACCTGATGAAAAATTCATATGCACATACAGCTCCGGACGCTTCCATTACCAAACATTTGTGAACCCTGACAGAATGGAGGTTATTCAAAGCCACCATGTTCACAAGGTGTTGGAAATTGTTACTTTAATTTATCCTGAGATGATCAACATCTGATCCCAGTGTCAAGCGCCTGTAGGCTTTTTTAAAGCGTGGAAAAAAATGGCACGTGGCGGCGAGGTGTGCGTCTGAAGGCCGGGGGAAGGAAGGCTGATGCGTTTGACATATATCAAACAACACACAACTGAGACCGGACAGCATTAATCAAAACTTTTCTCATTTCCCCAAAAATTAATCATTAAATAATTAATTCTGCAGCTACAGGCAGCAGTTGAAGGGGGTCTTGTGCCTTCCTGCTGTTAAAAATTTGTCCTTGTCTGAAGGCTAGATTGATATATTTATTATTTATCAGATTAATCATGGTTAGAAACGGTGGGTTGCAGGTTGGGCTCATCGAGCTTTATTCAGTGCCGTGTGTCTGTGTGTGTCTGTCTCTGTGTGTGTGTGTGCAGCTGTGGATGGTCATCATAAAGATTGGTCAACTGATTATAAAAGAGCTCTCACAACCGAAAATGACCAACTTTGCCTCCAGCGCTATTTTTACACAGGCAGCGCTGAGAGAAGAGGAGAAGTTGTCATTGATCTGAAGAGGTCAGTCGGGGTCCTGAGGTCATCTCTGTTTATGGAAAGGTCTTGAGTTAAACCCAAAGAATATGCCAGAGAATGTCAACCTCTCCAGTACAAAGGTGTCGTACTCATTTTTGTATTCATTGGCCCTTAAAGATTGTCACATGCACTAATTGACATGCTGCGCCAAAGGCAATTACATTTCAAACCACAATGCCAAAAATCAATATCAGCTGTTACCCTGAAATTTTGAAAATTTAACCTCATCAAAAATCTTCAAATGTCAAATTAATATTAAAAATCACATAACATATTGTGGCAGCAGCAGCAGCAGCAGCAGTAGTAGTAATAGTATAGTAATAATAATAATATATATTTTTTTTATTTATTCACAGCCTTGAACGTCATTAATAATAAAAGCCTAAAAAAATCTATTTTGCATATTGCCAAAGCTAAAACTTACATAGCATGTTGTAATAATAATAATAATGATAAATTGCAAGTATTTTATTTTTCATTTATATACATGCTTTTAATAAATGAATGAACCAAAGACACTTTACCATATTATACCTTTACCTAAAACAGAACCTAAAATAATTTCTAGCTTTGGCAACACGTTAAAGTGTCTTAACATAAAAATAAACAAATTTAATAAATAAATAAATTCATTAATTAATTAAAAATAATAATAAATATTTAAATTAATATTAATACTCACATAGCATGTAATAACGATAATAGTAATATAATAATTTATATTGACACTTTTTTTTAACTTACAGCCATGAATGACATTATTTAAAATAATATTAATAATAATAATAGTAATAATAATAATAATAATAATAATAAATAAACCATATTTCCAAAGCTAGGAGTTTGTGTAGTGGGTCCATTCCTTTATTATTAGTGCTCCTTTAAAAATGAAAAAGCAAAACCAATCCATCAATCCATCATAATCTCTCATTAGCCTCAAAAAAGCAACAAACTTGTCGAGCAGCTAAAGCTATAGCCTGTATTTAGAGTAAGGCCTTTGAGTGAGTCTGTGGTGCCCCAGGAGGGAAAAGACAAAGAGGAGACATTAGCGCAGGCAAACTCCAACTCCAAAATCAATGCGCAGAGTCATCAAGACGGAAGCGCCGGCTCTCAGTCTCTCAGGTGGTGACAGTCGATACAAACGTCTCGCACCGACGACTTAAAACTTCCATCGCATTCTTCTGCATCATTAGAGGTTAAATGGAAAATTCCTTCATCTTTACACTTGCTTTGCATCCAATCCGGAGGATTTCCTCTCACCTTATTAGACCGAAATGCCATTTTAAGCATTAGCGCTGCCATTTCAATAACGCCTGGAGCATTTTAAAAACTCTGTCGGCTAAATGACCTCTTTTATTTCAAGTTGGCAGCGGCGGCAGGATGGCGCGTGGCCACTGCGAACTGTACTCTTGCTGTCCGAGCAGCCGCACCGGCCGCCACGTGTTAATTGAAGCACCGAGAGCGAAATTGCCACACGGCCCTCGCCGCCTTCGGTCCCGTATCGGCCGAATAGATCGGGCTGACAATCGCGGGCGTAATTGCACATCACACTCGATATTAAGATGAGAAAGCGCGAGGTCGCCCCATCACATCTGTGTGTCGGCCAGGCAATCAAACCGGGTTCATGTCAGTGTGAAAAACCCATTTGTGTTCAGAAACAAAACATTTCCCCCTTCCCTCATAATGGGCTAAAGCGCTCGCTTATCTCCAGCCATGCACGGCCAGACCTCATCAAGGACAGGACGCGCGCACGCGCGGGACGCCGGGAAATCGAAAACGAGATTCCGCGCCGGCCCGGCACCCGATCTGCAGGGACTAACCCTTTGACATAAAGTCATATTGTGTCGGAGTTTTAGTCCCTAAATTTGTCCATCAATTATTAAGCGATTGTATAAATGTAGGAAATTACGAGCGGCCGCTTTGGCTCTCAGGCAGAAAGAATGCGATACATCGGCTACATCCCCACCTAATGTGCCGGCTCTCTGTCCGAGGGCCCGGAATTATTTATGCATTAGAAAACAGCGTGGCCGGGCCAGAGGAGGCTAGACACATTATTTTAAACCTTTCATAACACGCATCAATATTTCATAAGAAATAAATAAAGAATGTCGGGCTTGTTTGGAGGACAGCTGTAGCTCCGCGCTTCAACGGCTCCAGGGACTCCAGGGAGGCCACGCATACCCCGCAGTAAAACCCTCCATTTCTTTTTAATCATCCACTTAGTGCATTGTGGGTAGAGGAGCTGTCAAGGTGAGCCAACGGCTTCTTCGATTGCACCGCTGAAAGGCTTTGTCTGAAGAAAACCGAGCCTTTGTTGCCCAGCACCTGCGAATTACATCTTCACTCATTTTCCCCCTTTCTATTTCTCGTCGAGCCTCCGCCGCCTCGCGAGCGGGGCCGAAAACGCTCGCCTCGACCGAAACGGTCCACTGGGACAGGTTGACCGATTTCAGGTAGCGCAGCGTGAAGATTAGACGGGTTACGAGACTGAGCCGCGCATGATCACCTTCATAAAAAATTAAACCTTGATTCTCAGTGTTTATTTATGGGCGATAAAATGAGCGTAACACTCACATGATGAGCAGGTTCCTCTTCACAGCCTGCTCCAACATCACATTTAGCAACTGAAAGACAATGAGACTGTCTTCACCCTGATCTCCAACATCATCAACTATCAAAGAACAGACCACGTACGTTCCACGTAGAAACCTCAGCGGGCCACTGAGGCTAATCCCAGAGAAGACTGCCGAAATGCTCAAATTGCCATGAAGTGCATCTCATTCCTGTAATTGCTGCACATGGAGTCGTCTAATCTGCCATTGCTCAGCTCGAGATGAGTGGGGAATAGTTGGTTTGGGACCGTGGGCAACCATGAAGGTGATCGCACAACTGTCTCATGCTAAAGAGAGACTAAAAACAGCCTGGTAAACACTGATGCTGAAACCCATAAACCAGTGAGCGTTGTGATCGCTTCAGCAGTGTTTGGATTTCAATAACTCTGTTACAAAACCATCACAGCTGCCTACCTAGACGATACTCCTGATGTTTCAAACAATACAGGCAACAAAGTTGCAGTGTTTTTTAAAATTACTTCATTTTGAGTTTAAGGCTTAAAGCATTCGCAGAATGCACTGCAAAATCAATGAAAACTTTCAAGGGAAATGTTGATCTTAAACCAAAGTACATTACCACTCAGATGTTTGGGTCAGTAAGATACTTTGTTGTTGTTGAAAGAAATTAATACTTTTATTCAACAAGGTTGAATTAAATTGATCAGAAGCGACTGAAAAGACATTTAAAATGTTACAAAAGATTTCTATTTCAAATAAATGCTAATCTTTTGAACTTTCAATTGAACTGTGAATCCTGAAAAAAAAAAAAATGAAGATGAAGATGGTTTCCACAAAAATATTGGGCAGCACAACTGTTTTCAACATTGATAATAATCAGAAATGTTTCTTGAGCAGCAAATCAGCATATCAGAATAATTTCTGAAGGATCATGTGACACTGAAGACTGGAATAAAATTCAGATTTGATCACAGAAATAAATTATATTTTAACAGATATTCACATAGAAAACAGCTATTTTAAACTGGAATAATATTTCACTGTTTTTACTCTGTGTTTGATCAGTAACACTTCAGTATAGGGAACAATTCTCAGTAACAAGTTGCTTATTCGCATGCCTATTATTAACCTATTGTCTGTTTATTAGTCCTTATCAAGCACATATTCTGCATGACCATATTCTACATCCCTAATCCTACCCAATACCTGAAATTAACAACTACTTTAATAACTATTAAGCAGCAAATTAGGAGTTTATTGAGGCAAAAGCCATTTTTAATTGTTTTTGTTAGAAGTAAAAACTGGACTTTAAAATGTCATGTGTGATTGTTTAATCAAATAAATGCAGCCTCGGTGAGCAGAGGAGACTTCTTTCAAAAACATTATCAAGTCATGAAAGTAATGGTTCCATTCAATTAAAAATTTACTGTTTCTAGTGTAATATTGGTATATGGAAAACACAACATGATGTTTTTTAAAAAGAGAATCCTTTTGGTCTCTCTGTACAAAAAAATAAGGAAAATACATCAGAAATGCATTCTTTCTGAAAGTCCATGGAGTCAAAAAGATAGTAAACCAAAGCCCAATGAAACTCTCTGAGCTCAGAATAAGTGCAGGATCAGACTGCAGAATGGATCAATTATTTAAAAAAAAAAACAAAAAAAACAAAACATATCCAAACATCTGCGTCTGAAATGATAATCGCACATGATAATTTATAGCGGTTTGGTTACCGCATTTCATTGCAGTAAATATTAAATCAGAGACAGAACTAGAAAAACAGTCAATAAATTGTGATTAGATCAATTTTACAGCACTAGTTACAGCTGTAACAGCTAATTGTATCAGGAAGACTTGAGTAGCAGGAACAGCTCAGTATCTGCTGACGTCTCCACACGTCTTCTGCTCAGATTGAGGAGCGGCGTCAAACTGTTCGCGTCTGCTCGCTCTTTCAAGCCCCTTCAGTGCCTCCCACACAGAGCTCTCGGAGACGCTGAAGAGGCTGCTGGAGACAGAAAGCAGCTCCGATTCCAGCCGTTCAGATCTTTCTTCATGCAGTCAGCTGTTTCAGATTCCTTTCTTATAATCTCACAGAATCCTCCCCCAGCGCCGGGCCACAATAATGCTCTCTTCGCCTGCCTTTATCTGCCTGTTCCTACAAGTTGTTTTGAATAAAGAAGTCATTATCTTCAGGGCCACAATGGCTCCAGACATCCACGCTCAAGATGTTCTATGCATGATGTATTGATCAATCTGTAGTGACTAATGGGACGGTAATGAATGGAGTAACGCTGAGCTAATGAATCTGCCTATGCAGACTGTGAATGAAGAGCTTTGCTCACTGCAGCGAACGACTGGATCTGCTGAACAACTACAAGCTTTCAGTTGGCTGCTGGATGGTGTAGTGAAACACTGTCCTCTAATACGAAGAAATTGTGATCACAATAAAAACAAAAACAAATGTGGACTGATCAGAGGTTGTGCTTTCATAAAAATTTGTTCATGTGCAATTTCAGAATATTCAAACCGGTGTGTTGCAAGCAGGTTCTACCAATTGCGCTACAGGCACTATGGTTCATGTAAGTGTCAAAACAAATACAAGAGAACAAACGAGACTGTTGTGGACATACAGTAAGAATATAGGCTTGGAGTCTTGGATTGAGACTTTTATAGCAGCTTTCTAAGAAATGTTTGGATTCATATTGAATTCATATTCTGAGATCTCTGACTTTTGATTGTAGACTTTAGTATATTGGCAAATGTTTAGATATCTTAGACTTACCTCTACCATCTTCTTTTCGTTTAATTTAGAGAAAGAACACAATGTTATAGAAATGCAAATCTATTTAAAATATTCATGGTAAAGACCACAAAAAAAAAAACAAAAAAACGACAAAACCACATAACATTACTAAAAACAAAACAAAAATGAATTAAAATGAAAACTGAAAATATAAAAATAAAACAAATAAACAAACAAACCCTGACTGCATTATATTTTAGGTATACACATTGAAAACAAACAGTTTGGGTGCAGGCAAAACAAACCAACATACTGTTGGCAATGTTTGATCCTATGAGAAACAGAATTTTCACTAATCTGGACAAAATCTACATTCAGAAACACATAGCGTGGTGTGGAAAGCAACCCTTCTCCCTCAGGTCAGAGTATGAGAGGACAATAAAGAGCTGGAGCCAAATAAAACCTGCTTCACAAACTGAAGAGGAGCACCGCTCCGGTCTCTCCCTAACATATGTCTTAACAGAGCAAAATTCTGGCCGTTATCTGAGATTTATGGAGCTATTTTTCATAGCGTTATATTCGTACACACGATGGGAACAAGCGCAAAGACTGTAGGGGAAACACAGCGGCCTGAAGAACATTATTGTGGCCTAATTTATTTTGCTCTATCAGCAGAGTGAAACACAGTGCACAGAACCCACAGGAATATCTATTACTGACAGAAGGGCCTGATAAAGCCCTGCATTAGCTCGTATGTCAGACACACATAGGCTTTCTCTGTAGAGAGCTTTAATCTTGCTCCGTTATGAATAATGCTAAGTATATTACTCTCTGACATCCCACCATTCCAATTTATGCACCTCAACTCGCAGTGCCAAGTACAATTTATAACTTTCAATATGCAAGGCATCAGCAATACATTAGAGAGATAGGACCGAGCGCGGCTGCGGGTGAACCGGCGCTGGGCAGAACCTGGCCAGGCCTGAGAACCCGGACCTGAATGCTGAGAGGGTTTGGACTGAACTGCTTCTGTGTCACTGACTTACTCTTTTAAATAAAAGACGCAAATATTCAAGGACACTTCTGAGAGTGAGAGGGATCACATTAAAAATATCCAGCTAAAGTATATTAATTTTGTACATTTTTTATAAAATAGATGTAGTTCAACTACAGTTGAGTTACCCTTTAGACGTAGTTACACTTCAAGCAAGTAAAGAAACAATTACCTTGAAGCAATTAAAAAGGTATCAGATTTTTAAATATAAAACCGTCAGATGATATAATATGTTTTCAGGTACAAAATCAGAGTGATAATTCACTCTAAATTCAAACAGTGATAAACAGCAGAGTAATATCTCATTACACAAGGGACGGAAAACGCATCGCATTCCACTCATGGCCTCAAATGAACCATCCAAAAGAACAGATTCTCTAAGAATAAATCCTAACACTACAAATGAAAGGCACACAGTTCAGAAGAGTACATTTTATTATTGAATTTTCCATTCATTGCCACTATGTGTGCAATATAATATGACAAAGAGAAATGGTGATTTGGAGTTTTCATTGGTTACACTATGACTTGTTTCTGGAAAAGCTGAACTATTTTAGGGAGAAACATGTCAAGCTACTGAAAAAAAGTAGTTAAAGTTTAGTTAGTTACTCCCGACACTGTTGTAGCTTAAAAAAAGTCTTGCAGAGATATAAGGGTGTAAATGGATCCTGGAGGGCCACTGTTCTTTACAGTTTAGCTCCATCCCCAATCAAACATGCCTGAAAAATTGAACCAAAGTGTTCAGGATGAATAGTAAATTAGCTATACTCTCCATGATCAGAGTTACCCATCCCTGATGTTGTATGCCTGTAGATAGATATAAAAAAACAAAAAAAAAAAACAAGGTATTACAAGGTTGTGGGTTCGATTCCCCAGGAAAGCAAGATTTGATCAAATGTACATTTTGAATACAATGCAAGTCACTTTGGATTACAAGTTTCTGCCAAATGCATAAATGTCACCCAGGACCACACAACCAGTCATAAGGGTCAGTTTTGTGAAATTGAGATTTATACATCATCTGAAAGCTGAATAAATAAGCTTTCTATTGACATGTGGTGTGTTAGGATAGGACAATATTTGGCCAAGATACAACTTTTTTAAAATCTGGAATCCGGGGGTGCAAAAAATTAAAATATTGAGAAAATCGCCTTTAAAGTTGTCCAAATAAAGTTCTTAGCAATGCATATTACTAACCAAAAATTAAGTTTTGATATATTTACGGTAGGGAATTTACAAAATATCTTTATGGAACCTGATCTTTACTTAATATTCTGATGATTTTTGGCATAAAAGAAAAATCAATAATTTTGACCCACACAATGCATTTTTGGCTATTGCTACAAACATACCTGTGCTACTTATGACTGGTTTTGTGGTCCAGGGTCACAAATGTAGATGATGACAGAAAAAGCAGTTGATCTGTGTAAATTGAACTGACCAAATTTTGACATGCTAATATGCGATTTACGGTTTTAACATCTTTACATGCAATGTTTTTGAAAGAAGTCTCTTCTGCTCATCAAGGCCGCATTTATTTGATCAAACAAACAGTAAAACAGTAATATATCTGAAAAAAATTTCACTTTTGATCAATTTAATGCATCCTTGCTGAGTAAAAGTCTGCATTTCTTTCAAAAGACTTTTGAACGCTAGTGCATGCATTTAAAATCCACTTGACACAAAAATCTGCCGGAGGGCATGTGCCATTTTGGGCAGGCATGTCTCTCCTATATGAAAATACATAACAGCAGAGAATATTCTCCCAGAGATCTAATTCTGCTGACGTGGCAGCTCTAGGAAGGAGGGAGGAGGCAGCGCTCGACATGATGTCAGCTTCGTCACCTTCATCACCTTCGATGGGCTCAGGCCAGGCAGGAGAAACGCTGAGATCCGTTTGGTCTCGACAATGGCACCGGGTAAAGCGCTCGGTGTGGGAGAGAGAGCGAAGAGCGTCGGAGAAGGAGAGGAACGGCGTTGTTTTCCGGGCCTGAGTGTCTCCGTGAATAGATTTGTTAAAACCCCACGGTTGATTTATGCTAAGCGGAGCCCATGCAGACGCGGGCTCGCCTCGCCAGAACACTTTCTAAGCCCCGACCCACACTTTGATGCTTCCGTTAGAGGTGCCCAATGAAAGGCCGCCCCGCTCCCCCTCACCCCGCCTTTTCTTCAGTTTCTGCCATGCAAAGATAATCAGGTTTATGTAAAGTATGTGTGCTCCTTTGACAGTCTACGCTAGCTCATTAATTCAATCACACCCGACGCCATTGTTCTGCCGGTGTTTGAAATGCGTACGGGGACGGGGGGTTTCCTTAATCCTGTCAATCACTGTTAACATTTTTCTTGCTGTTGCCATGGCCGGGGCCAGAGTTCATGAAAACAGCGAATATGAGCCAACAAAAGGAGAATAAAGAGTTATTTCAGCCACTTTTCTCTAAAAGGCCATCGACCATGCACAAAAACACAAGGAGTAAATGTAGACAAGTTTGAACACTACAGCCCCGGCGAGGGAGGGGGAGAGCATTTGAAAACCAAACAGGCCCTATAAAAACTTGACCCGGGAGGCTCTGGGAAAAACCTCCTGAATCGGCCCCCGGAAGAACAATGTCCTTTCTTGTGTGGCTTCTTCAGGGCCACAATGGCCGCTACAGTCTAAACACATGCCAGAGATGGTCCGACAGCGCCGTAAGCCAGATCAGCGCACTAGAATACTGAGTGCTGTTCGAGAAGTGGACAAAGAGAGAGCGAGAAAGAGGGAGAGATTCGAAGAAGCGACTTTCCCAGAAACTCTTGTTGTCGAGATGTTCATTCTAATGCCATATTTCAGCTCTTCAGTGGCCCTTACGATACGTCATACGATATGCACTTGAAAAATCAAATGATTCAATCTTTGGGGACCATAAAACAGTGGCATTTATGCATTTGGTAGATGCTTTTTTGCAGCCCGATTTGCATTGCATTGCACATTTTACATTTGATCAGTTTTTGCATGGGAATCAAACCCCTTGGCATTTCTAGCACCATGCTCTACTGTTTGAGCTACAGGAAGGCATACTACTTGCATTACTTAATAAAACAATTAGCATGCATTGCAGAATAGACTTTGAAGTCTGTTTACACCAAAAATGATAGTTATAAGGACAACATCCACATCAATGGACCATAAAGTGTATTTTAAGTGCACCCTGTAGTTGTTTTCTGCTGCTTTAAATGCTCCAGCAAAATTAGCAAAATTAGGTGGCCTTAACTGCTATGTACATAACCATTTGATGCAATATACTTATTATGCACATGCTTGCTGGTGCATTGTATTCAAAGTACCTCATTTAATTAACATTTGTAGACTGTTAACTTTGCCTCTTACCGTAACCCAGAACCTAAAGCTATAACCCTTACAACCCTAACCCTAACCCTAACCATGCCCTTAGTCCAAAACCTAACCATACCTCAAACTCATTAGCAGTAAATGTGGGAATTGTCCAGAACAACATGTAGCTTCATTGTAAGTCCATAGTCTTGCAGATATTTAATGTTAGTCTGTAGTTAAGGCCAATGGTGATGATTCCAATGATATCATTCCTCTGCTTGTTATCAATTCTGCTGTGGACTTTCGTATTCTCAAGGAATTAGATTGATTATTAAAACTTTATAGTTATCATCCTTTGGACTAATTTAAACTAAAATGCGCATGAGTTTGAGACTGATTGGTGAGGTTTGCTGCTGCCAGTGCAACCCAACAGAGGCCTGCTTTCTTCTGACTGCACTTCATTGTAAACTCGGTTCAAAAGCAAAGCTGTACTTGTGTAGTGTTTGTACAGTCAAAGTGCAGAGTGTTTTACTCGCATCTCACAGCATGACACATTAGCAGAAACAATGCGAGCGCGGCAGCCATTTAGCCGAAACTGATTCACGCAGAGAGAGGCCTGAACGACTGTCTTTGGCTCCTACGACAAATTAGAGATTAAAAAATGGTCTCCTTAGGAATGTGCAAGCAATAAACGCTTTTAATATCACTCAAAGACTCGCTCTTTGTTGAAAAAATGTTAACACGGGGGCACAATCGCATATCCCGTGCAGACAAAAAAAAATGCCCCTCAAAATACGAACGTGCGACGTAATCTCCTGGCGAAAATTGCGAAAGAAAGGACAGATTTGATTCTGGTGGGAGGAACGGAGAAAGGAAAACATGCACGATCTTTTCCCATTTAACAGCCGATCTTGAATAAGAATGTAAAGTAAGGGAAGATTAAGCCATTCAGACGGCAGTCGCAGCCTACGCGTCGCTGCTTCTTTTCAAGCAATTTAGCCAGTGTTTGTTTATTAGCGTCTTACGCGCGGTATTAGCGCTCCGCTTATCGCCGCTCGCACACAGAGAGAGGCCCGGTAATGTGGTGCCGTTCAAAGCGTGATATGGGACTTCTCATTTGTTTCCTCGCAGGGTTGACCTTGTTTAAGTGTAGACCATGGGAGACAGGACTTATTGGACAACGATACTCATACAAGCTATGTAAACATGCTCGCCGGCTTAGTCCCCTACCCTCTGCGATTCGACAAAGGACTTCAGAGGGGCATGAGGAGATTTGGCTGGGCTAATCTGCTGTTTTCCATATATGCATGGGCTATCGCGAGACAGAGCTCCGCTTGAGAAATACCTGCGCTTGCTATCTGATTTCTGCTATTATCTCTCTTCTCCTCCTCTTCCACTTTGTCACAGAACTGCCTATCTGCATATTACTCTTACTTAGACGCGTATGCGAAAAGAGCGGGCCTCATACATCTGCATTCCTATCGTGGCGTCTCCTATCAGCGGAAATGCAAATGCGAAACAACACGGCGACGCGGAGCCATAAAACACGCTAATGCTGGACAACGGCGTTCTTTTTCAGAGAGACTTGCCTGACGGGCAGCTTCTAAATGAAACCACAATCAGCACCTGGAATTAAACGCAATTAGCCGGCCGGTCACAGCCGAAGGGACGTTTAGCAGAGTGATTGTCTTCAAATTGACCACTGAGAGGCAGCCTCCTGTGTGAAATAATGTTGAAACTGCACAGATGAAGCGTCCCATTAAAGATTAAGTGAGTCATATTGCACGCGGCCGTACGATCTCATCAGCTCTCCGCTGAAGGAATCCCTGAACGCGAGCTTATGGCCGGGGCTCCGGGAAGCCGGTTAATTAAATTAGCCCTGCGTTTGTCTACTACATCCTCTTATCTGGGGGTGAGGCTTGCAGGGGAGAGTGTCCAGGTTGTTCACGGTGTCCGCCGTGTGATTTAGTTTCTCTCTCGGCTCAGCTGCGGCTCTGGAGGTGGTAATGAGGAGGCCATTAGGGGCAGCGGAGCGTGCAGGAGACACAGGGAGAACGACTGAGGCCTGTGACAGAAAGGTCATATCTAGTCTTAGTCTCAGACGGCTCTCCCACTGCCCGCCCCGGGAACGCTTACTGACGGTCTCACGCGGATTCTTCACTGAAATGGCAAGAGCTGACAAAAGCCACCAGCTGCGTTCTGATTGGCTGCTGCTGCTTCCTGGAATCACAGGTTTCTATCAGAAGTTCCTTCAGCACTTAGCAGGCTGCTGCAATGAAGACATCTCAGAAGTGCACTTTTCTGCTTTTAAAAGAACCACTTATTACTGAAATCATATATATGTGTACAAACTAATGTAACGTGTCTAGACACTTACTAGCATGCTAACTATAAATGAATTATAGTTTACATTTCTATTAAATGCAAGCAGAGGTCTGAACCACTCAAATTCACATTGTGATGCATTTAGATATATTTGTAATACCACATTTGTAGTGATGAAGTTGCTGTTGAGTACATTTAAAACGTTAACTTTAAAAATCAAAAATTACACACTACAGTTAAAATTATAATCATGTACTTTGCATGTGCTTTAGTTAATGTTAGTCAACACGTCAAACTAATTGTACTTCTTTAAGTGCACTTGAAGTTGACTTAAGTGGCCTTTATTTCATTCATATTGTATTATCTGCAGATACAGTGTTTAAAAATATACAGTTACAATGTGAAGAATATATGAAGAGTTCAGATGCAAAAGCCTCTAAATCCATCTGACGTTTTTCTTTAAAATGAGCATTTTTTTCTGGCTACTTTGTATAGGTTTCTATGTAAGTACTGGTACTTCTGATTGGGCTGAGGCTAGAATTTGATGAGTTTGAAGTAAAAGTATTTGATGGATGTATAATATGTGTCAGGAGCATTCACTCAGTATCATTATCTCATTTTTGACCGAGATGGCTTTTAGCTGGTTTTGCATCTGAACTCTTCATATGCAATTACATATTTATGATGATGAAGTTGCAATTTAGTACAATCAAAAGATATGTACTATTGAATAACACACTACAGTTAAAATTATAATCAAGTGCTTTACATGTGCTTTAGTATGTTAGTCAACACATCAAAATAAGTGTACTTCTTAAAAACATGACAAGATTCTTAAAACACTGGTTTAAAATTAACTTTAAAGTTTTAGTCACTAGACACCCTTTTATATATTAATATTGTATTATCTGCAAGTAGAGTGTTTAAAAATACACTTTTAAGGTATACTACAAGTGCACATTCTGTACAATTAAGTGTACTTATCCTTTTTATAATGTTAGTGATTGGTGTATTTGACAAAATTTGCTAGGTTTGCTGATTGAAACTTTAAAAGATGAAATATTTGCTTGAGGCAGTAAGCAGGTAAAAAGGATATCCTTGAACAATATTACTGTAAGTGATGCCTGTTAATAATTGTTGCACTATGAAAACAAAAAAAAAAAAACAAGTTTCAGCTTAACATAATTTGTTACCCTACTGACCTAAAATTTTAAGTTTAGTAAACTTGAAATTTTAAGTTACTTAATTTTAATTTAAGGGACAACTTGGATATTTTAGTTGACCAAAAAAATAAAATAAAATAAAATAAAATAAAATAAAATAAAATAAAATAAAAAGACATTTATTTTAAGTTAAAACTTTTTTTTACAGTGCATACATACCTTACAATCATACATTAAACATCAGCCTTTAAAGAATTAATTCACTTCCAGAATAAAAATGTTCTTATTATTTACTCACCCCCATGTTGTGATGTTTATGTCTTTCTTTCTTCAGTCAAAAATAAATTAATGTTTTTAAGGAAAACAGGATTTTTCTCCTTATAGTGGACTTCATGGGAGCCAATGGGTTGAAGGAACAAACTGCAGTTTCAAAGGGCTCTGCATGATCCCAGCTAAGGAACAAATGTCTTATCTAATGAAACAATCAGTCATTTTTTAAATAAATAAATAAATAAAAATGTATGGTCGGACGTACCGACCCAGTTTTTACAATGCGCATGTGCAAAGAAAGTAAAACGCCCTTTACAAAAAAGATAAAACAGCGATACATGACGATTTTGAAGTTGAGGTAAAACATGAGAAACATTAGAAAACATGAGATGGGAGTTTTTCGGCATACCATAACTGTCACGAACCGGAAATAAATTAGATTTTTTTGCCCTAACCTACCTTTTTGAACAGAAGTACACAGATGAAGAACTAACCACATGTGACCTTAGATGCGCATTGCAGAGCTACTGCATTTGATGAGCATTTGTGGTTAATAAAGGACATGAATTTTTATTCTTTTTAGAAAGTGATCAGTTGTTTCACTAGATAAGACCCTTACTCCTCAGTTGCATTGAAACTGCAATTTGGCACTTTCTCATTGAGAATGGCCAACAAATCTGGATTGATTGTGGGTACTGTGTCTCACCTGGATGCCCTTTAAAGGCAACATTGCCCAGCAACACAACTCAAAAAGTTGCCCCGTGTATCATCACTTTTACATCATGGTGCTGGGATTTACACAGGCCTCAGAGCACGCCAACTTTAGCTGGATGAACAGAAAGTCTACACCACTTTTCACACAGTCTGTTTCTGACTCTGTAACACTTGTCAACACTTGTCATTCATTGAATGAGCTTCCAATCACAGCTGTTCATTAGTGTGCAATCACTGATATCAGATTTACCTGCTCCTAACATCACACAAAAACAGTGAACTAGGATTAGTTATTTCAGATGGCTGCATTAATATTGCAGCAATAGTGTGAAATGTTATTACAATGTAAAATAGCTGTTTTCTGTGTGAATATCTGTTAGAATGTAATTGATTGCTGTGATCAAAGCTGAATTTTCAGCATCATTACTCCAGTCTTCAGTATCACATGATCCTTCAGAAATCATACTAATATGCTGATTTACTGCTCAACAAATATGTATTATTATTATCAGTGTTAAAAACAGCTGTGCTGCCCAACATTTTTGTGGAAACCATCATATATTTTATTTTTCAGGATTCACAGTCTAATAGAAAGTTCAAAAGTTCAAAATTTGTTTGAAATAGAAATCTTTTGTAACATTACAAATGTCTTTACTGTCAGTTTAAAGTAGAAGTCCACTTCCAGAACAACAATTTACAGATAATTTACTCACCCCCTTGTCATCCAAGATGTTCATGTCTTTCTTTCTTCAGTTGTAAAGAAATTGTTTTTTGAGGAAAACTGCAGTTTAAATGCGGCTTCAAACGATCCCAAATGTGGTTGCAAACGTTCCCAGCCAAGGAAGAAGGGTCTTATCTAGCAAAACGATTGGTTATTTTCATAAAAAAAATAATACAATATATTTATATACTTTTTAATGTCAAACGCTCGTCTTGTCTTGCACTTCCAGACCTCTGTTTTTGTTCTGGTTCATGTCAGTTAGTGTATGTCGAAAAACTCCCATCTCATGTTCTCCCTCAACTTCAAAATCGTCCTATATCGCTGTTTTACCTTTTTTGTTAAGGGTGTTTGATCTTCTTTGCATGTCCACTTTGCAAAGACTGTGTCTGTACTTCTGCAGTGATGTAGGATGATTATGAAATGATTTTTGAAGTTGAGGGAGAAAATATAATTTGAGTTTTTCGACATGCCCTAACTGTCTTGAGTCAGAATACACAGAGTTCAGGGAGAGAAAGACGAGCAATTGAGATTAAAAAGTATATAAATTGTATTATTTTTATGAAAATAACCGATCGTTTCGCTAGATAAGACCCTTCTTCCTCGGCTGGGATCGTTTACAACCGCATTTGGGATCGTTTGAAGCTGCATTTAAACTACATTTTGAAAGTTCAAAATCGGGGCACCATATCAGTCCATTATATGGAGAGAAATGCTGAAATGTTTTCCTCAAAAAACATCATTTCTTTACGACTGAAGAAAGAAAGACATGAACATCTTGGATGACAAGGGGGTGAGCACATTATCTATAAATTGTTGTTCTGGAAGTGGACTTCTCCTTTAATGCATCTTTAATCAAGTTTTAATGTCTGTTTCCATGTGTGTTTATGGATATATCTGAGGGTTGTCAGACCCGTGGCTGGTTGAGCATTGGTTGAACAGCAGGGATCCTCGGGCCCTGGATCCTCTGAGCCTCGGGCGCGTCTGGGAATCGCAGCAGCCGCTGATCCTCCATCACCGAGCACCTGTTCAACCAATGCAGCTTTTGCCCTCTAACGTTCACCCATTAACCCACGGGCCAACGTTGGCGGCACGCCTGCGTAATTAGAGAGAGGCCTTCGAAAACACGAATGGGAAATGTCATTTTAAAGCACATGATTGATGACAGTCTCTCTGCGATATTAGATTTCAGTCATCGCGGCACTAAAACCAAACTAGAACCAACGGCGTGGTTTTTCTCCCAGGCACTTACGGTCGCAGTTTCGCCACCGCGCCGATGACAGATTTGATCAGGACTTGATTACATAATCATACGGGAAGCGTAGAGGACCATCAGCAGAGCTTTGTTAGGCATGAGTACGCTTTCATTTAATCCAAAACGCGTAGATTGCAAAAGGAAAAAATCCGCCGTGAGACACGGAAAGCGAGAGATTATTATGTTAGCTCAGACGACGTGTGCTTTCTGTCACAACGGGAGAAAATCATTTTACTCGCTTAATAAAATCTACACAAGTCCCTACTGTGTCTCTCCACACAAATCCAGCCAAACGTGTCCGATTCCCAACACCCAGGTTATTATCACCTCAGCTCCGCACATGAATATCAAATTTTCAATTGCTTCCTCTGATTCGGTTCCATGCAAACAAAAGCCTGCTTTCCCTTATTTTCATGTAAATGTCTCTATATAGGGAGAGACAAGTGTAATCAATCATCTTCATGACAAGGTAGGAGGGCCGGGATTATTGGTGCTTAGTAGTGGAGGGATCATAAAACAGGGAAATTGAAAGTGATATTTAATTGACACTGCCATTTCCAGTGTAGCGGGCAGAACAGCACGCAGCCGCCCACGCCGAGAGAGAGAGAGACGGAAGAGAGAAAGGGAGAGATGCCCGCAGGAGAGACGAGTCCAAACAAATTTCCTCACAAAACTGCGCTCGCTGCGAAAGTCTAAAGTGAGTTGTCAATCTCGGCCCCGAATGAAGAAAACAAGAAAGTTAAGCCGCTGTCGAACAAACTTTAAATGCCAACCGCTCACTGCAGGACAGCTGAAGATTCACCTGTATGGACACTGCTGTCCAGAACCAAATGCAGTTCACAGTTCAGCCCAACATAATAATAATATAATAATAATAATAATAATAATAATTTGCTGGATAATAGAGACTATTTTAGGACAATTATTGTTTCCAAATCTCCTTATCAGTCAATTATGCAAAAATACAAAAAATGTGACTTGTTACATTCAAGAATATTCTAAAATGTATAAGCATCCATTTTTTTTTTTTTTTTGTATAAATCATTATTATTTAGATAATTCTCAATACATTCTCTTTACAATATTATATTAAAAAAAAAACAAAATCCTGATTTACAAAATGTTTTTTGTTTTATATTGCCATTAATTAAAGGCTGTACAACAAATTCTACCATGAAGAACAAATACTTTAAAACGTAAATATATTCATTTATATCAACATATATACATTAAAATACATAAAAAGTAAATATCCTGAAATACAATATGAAGAGTTCAGATGAAAAATCCTCTGAGCATTTTTTTCAGACTCCTATATGTTCCTTTTCTATGCAATTAAAGTAAAATAATTAAACATAAACATAGGATCTATCTATCTATCTAGTCTGTCTGTCTGTCTTTAATTCTTCTTACTGTATAAATAAGTAAATAAATGCATATGTTTAAATACTTTAAAACTTAAAATATTTACATGTATATTTTCTTTGTCACAAATGTCTCATATAAGAAGAAGAAGAACTTATTTTTGTGCATGTGTGTGGGATGGGGGGGGAGGGGTGTTAAGTACACTGTAAGTAAACTGTAAGTGCACATACTGTAAAATGCAGCGTAATAATAATGGGTCAATATCACTGTAGAGTGCGTTTTGATGTCTGTACATAAATAACTAATTTGCCATGATAACTTAACATAAAATGACTATGAAAGGGTGTGATATATTAGTCTTTTTTATATTTTTATATTTTATATATTTTATATTTATACATTTTTTATATTCATAACACAAGCATTACTTGGCTCGTTAGATACATTTTCTAGATTTTTTAAAGTTTTGTGTTATTTTGCTATGTCCCATGCACTGCTCATTACATTTGAATGAGAGTAGAATATTTTGTTCAAATTTGTTCAAATTTAGTCCTCCTGTCAATATTTTGTTAAATAAGAGATTACTCAATTTGAGTGTATTGATCATTCGGTAATACAAACGATATTTTTATTTTAATAAAAAAGAAGAGTTTGTCCCATGTCCCTTGAATGGTTGTCCACCCTGTCATATTGGGGAATCCGTCACTTTAAGAAAAGGCCGGCCCCTTTAGTGACATCTGGACAACAGATTTTTTTGTCTTTTCAGTGGCGGGAATTTCAACGGCTGAGGTGAGTAAGTTGGTGACTCTTAGACTGACAAAATGTCTTCGTATGAGTTTGCTTAATTGCTTTTCCTAAGCTTATCACGTCCACCCTATCAGCATAAAATATGCCAGAAATGATTAAAATACAGTACTTTTAAAATATGTAAGTTTAAATATACCAAATTCTCTTCAACAACCAGACTGACTAGCTAGTCATAGTTTGTTGTAAACTAATATGCTAATTGAAGCTAAAAATGTCCACTCTGTTGCGTCGGCCACTCATAGACTTCATTCATTCATTCATTCATTTATTTATTTATTTATTTATTTATTAACTATATGTTTTGTTTGTTTGTTTGTTTGTTTTTAAAGAAACATATAGTTTCAGGGCAGTCGTGGCCTAATGTTTAGAGAATCAGACTTGTAACCTGAAGGTTGCGGGTTTGAGTCACTGGTCCTTCTCCCCTTTTGCCTTTCCTTAATTCTCTTCTGATTTAATCCAGGCGTGAATGAGTGTGCTGAGGGTCTGAATTAGAGCAGACAGAGCGTGTGTTTGATGAGCTGTAATGAGAGCAAGGCATTGTGGGTCGTGCACCTGTCCCTCCGTCACATGACCAAACCTGAGCAGCCGCCCCTCGACAAGCTCCTGACAGGACGTCTGTAAAACAGCGGCGACTTCCGAGCGCTCCCGTACGGCAGGAGCGCGTGATTTATAGTCCGTGTGAATGACGCTATTGAAACACGGCCGGCGCTACCGAAAGGCCGGCCGCTATTGTTCCCAGCATGGTGGCGTGACACGAGCTGTGATGTTTGAGCGATTCGGTCTGGGCGTCCCAGCCGTGCCTCAGCCACTTAAAAAAGCATTAATCACCATCCAGTTTATAAATCAAGCCGGCCAAGAGGCGACGAGCGATTATGAGGTCAGAGCGCTGCAGAAGTACTTAACCAATTCCCAGCGCTCGAAGCCGATCCGTCCTCCCGCTCCGGCCGGCACATTCATCATCATTCTCAGTCTCGGGCATAATGGAGCCGACAGCGCCGGTGACCGAACGCTGAACGAGATATGGAGAAGGAGGAGAAAGAGATGGAGATGGTCAAAGGAGGACAGGAGATTGAGAGAGGCCCTGTCTAATTCCCTGACCGCATCCACTTCGCTCCCTGAACCTTCAGAGCCGCACAAATGACTCATGACAAAACCGATGGGCTGCCACTGTGAGCGCAACGTCTCCACTCCCTGCGCTGTACGTCAGGAGAGAAACGCCATTAAAGAGCGTGTGAAATGAGTCGATGAGCGCGGCCTCGTCTACATCATAGTGTATCAAACGGCTTGTCCTTTTGCTTTTATGGCTTGTTTTTAAACCGATAGTTCACATCTCAGCCATCAGCATGATGTTCAATCGCTGGTCATTATCAGCCGGCTTCACAAGGAGGAAATAAATGAAAATTAATGTACAAAATTTGAAATACAAAATTAATTTCAAAAATAAAAATAAAAATTTCAAAATAATGTAAAATTTAAATTTATTTACCCTTATGTTGTTCCAAACCTGTATGACTTTCTTTCTTTCTTTCTTTCTTTCTTTCTTTCTTTCTTTCTTTCTTCTGTTGAACATGAAATAAAAATTCAAAATACAAAATTCCTTTCAAAATTTTCAATTAAAATTTTTACATTTAAAAATTAAAAATTAAAATAAAAAGATTTATATGATAAATACATAATTCATTTCAACATTCCAAATTTTCAAAATTCCAAAATTAATAATTTAAAGTTTAAAATGTAAAGTTTAAATTGTACCTTTATGTTGTTCCAAACCTGTATGACTTTATTTTGTTCTGTGACATATGAAATAAAATATTTTGAGAAACATTTGATTGATTGATTGATTGAATGAATGAATGAATGAATGAATGAATGATTGATTGAATGAATGAATGAATGAATGAATGATTGATTGATTGATTGATTGATTGATTGACTGTCCATATAGTCAAGGGTTACCAAAACAGGTTGACCAACATTCTTCAAAATATATTATTTTGTTTTCAACAGAAGAATGAAAGTCATGCAAGTTTGGATGAACATAAGAGCAAGTAAATGATAACAGAATGATAATGAAACTGTGACACATTTAGATATGATTTGATTTTTTTTTTAATAGAAATTAATACTTTTACTCATCAAGGATGCATTAAACTGGTCAAAAGTGATAGTAAAGACATTTATAATGTTATAAAAGATTTTTATTTCAAATAAATGCTGTTCTTCTGAACTTTCTATTCATCCAAGAATTCTGAAAAATATAATTTATGACAGTTTCCACAAAAATATTGGGCAGCACAACTGTTTTCAACATTGATAACAATCATAAATGTTTGTTGAGCAGCAAATCAGCATATTAGAATGATTTCTGAAGAATCATGTGACACTGAAGACTGGAGTAATGATGCTGAAAATTCAGCTGCGCATCACAGAAATAAATTTCAGTTTAACAGATATTTACATAGAAATAACATATTTTAAATTGGAATAATATTTCACAATTTTACAGTTGTAAAATCATACTGGCCCACACTTATGAACTGCAGTGTATTTTCAGAAGTATTTCAATTTTTTTTTTTCATATCACAATATCAAAACCATCTCCAAGCAGGAATCGTGACACAGCACATGACCTCAGACAAATCTTAAATGAATGAACACTAAATTTAACACATGTTAGGCTCTCTTTTTAATTTCCATCCTCCTGATAAAGTCGACGATGGTGTGTTTGACTTGAGCATGTTTAATATGGCAGTCGGCTGAAGACAGCTAATTGACCGTTGTGACACGGGAGACGCTGCTCAACTAAAGCGGACGAGACACTTTCCATTACTCGCGCCTTTCACCAGAGAATCAGCTCTGGAGTCCGGCTAAATTGCGCTTTAAAAAAACGTAATGATGTGTAATAATTTTCCGTCAGTGATGCGTTAACGGACGGAAGATGTGGAGAGTTTCCTCAGCGGGAAGTGTGCCGTAATCAAATAACACTGCTAAATCACCAAAACTCTGCTTTTCCTCCTACAAAAGCGTAAGACGCTAATGCCGCCCTGAAAGGAAACAGGTGTAGGAATTTGATAGAATTGGGAAAAGCTTGAAATGTCCACACTAATTTTATTGCCGGTCTATTAATCCTCACAGAAGCACCAGGTCATGAGATCGTCCCGCTCCGGTAAGCACTCAGGGGTTTATACAAAAATAACCTCAGTTCATCCACACAAAGCGCTGCAGATTCCCCATATCCTGATACAAAACACCTCCTTCATCTCCAGTCCCTCCCAAAAAATAAACCCGACCGCATCGAACGCCATCCTCCGTATGCAATAAAGCCTATAAGAAGGTGTTTATCAAATAGTTGGCTCTGCTTTAACAGGTTTATGCAAGTCAAAATGAAGCTTAAAGCAGATGTTCATGATCAGCATAAACTCCTCACAGCTTTAGGCCTGTTTTGGACAGACCATCAGAAAAACACGAGGCTTTCTTCTCCAAACTTTCCTTCTCGAGCACCGAGCCATCAGCAAACGCCCTTATTTTCCCAAGCCGAGGCGACGGTCTAAACAAAGCCTTTATCTTTGACACATGTAATTTAGGAGAAATAAAGCACCAGCTACCAAGCATTAATACTTCATCACAAGCTCCAATAGAGCAGGGAATCGGCTCCTCTGACTGATTATGGTATCATTTTTAGTGTACTGTTTTGCATAAATACGTTCAGGTTTTTTGAAACGGAGTGCAGGATGCTTCTCTCTCACAACAGATTCAGGCTCATTGATTTGGAGAGCCCCGTTTATTGTTTCTTTTAAATGGTCTTTCTTTATAGTCTAAGACGTCTCAGGGTAAAGCTGTGATATGCCAGTGTTAGTCAAGGCAAAGAGCTGAAGGAACCCAGTGCTCCAATACAGCAGGCCTTCATCAGAAGATACACATATGTACTGTACAATCAGCTTCTTCATTACGATCAACCTGTTCCATGTACAGTTCGAACAGATAAACATTTTATTGCTCAAATTTTGCAAATTTTGTTATCTCAGATGTTTCTCCTACAGTGCTTAGAATTAAATAAGCCTGAAAACTTATCAAATAAAATGCACGTAATTAGAGCTGTGTTAAATCTGGGCATAGGTTGAGACAACGTTGACACATCTTTGGAAACTCTTGAGGATCAACATGAGAGATTTCTGAAGTCTTTTCTCAGGAGAAACATTCAAGATGCAGGAGAATCTAGTGAAAGTCCAGAACTCTTTAAAAACGTAGAATGTGATTAAAATAAATAAATAAATAAATGATAATAAAATAAAATACAAAAAGTAAAATAAAATAATAATAATAATAATAATAATAATAAAATGAATAAATAATAATTACATTAAATTAAATTAAAAATCCAGGTTTGCTGTGCTTGTTTGTAGGAATGAATGAATGAATCAGTCAGTCAATCTATCTGTCAATCAATGTTAGTATTATAATTAAAATAATAAAATTACATTAAAAACGAGGGTTTAAGGAAATATTATAGAACAGTAATGATAAATGCATCATCCTCATCATCATTAATTATTATTACAAATAAATGTACATACATACATACATACATAATTTTACTATTGTATTATTGCATAAAACTGTAAAATAATAATAATAATAATAATAATAACAAATGTGTATTTAAGGAAAAAGTATAGACCATTAATACATTATTATATCCATTATTATATACATATAAAATGTATATGATGTATATATAAACATATGTTTTACTGAGTTAAATCACAGTTCTTGTGAAGTCGCATCACGGTTTCGGTTTTGTTTTGATTAGTTGTGCAGCTCTGCTAGGAGAAACCACTTGATCTATTACCGAGGTGTCATTGAGATCATAATCACAATACTGACACAGAACAATCAACACTGGGCCTGCACAAACTCATCCTGAAGAATTACAGAAGCACAGCCTGTAAGTGTTTCCATCGCTCTTAATAATGCATTAAATGTTATGGAGACATTCACTGTAAACATCCGATGCAAAAAATCATTAGCACAGAGCGCTCTTTTAAACTGACTGTGCAGTTATGTCGGACACAAAGCGCGACGCATGTAAAGAATAATACATATATGTGAGAATAAATAAAAGGCAGGCAAAACTAATTCGAGGCCTCGGCCGACGAGCGAAGCGGGAGCTGTTGTTATTTGTTATTACACAAGGGCTAAATGAGAAAATGTCTTTCTCCCCCCGTCCTGCATCCTGTGCAGATTTTTATACAGTCGGCTTGTTTGATCATAAATTGTTGAGTGCAATGACTTGTCTCCTCCACTTTCCTCACTGGTCAGGGCAGATTAAAAAGTCCACCTCACTTCCAACCGGTCTCAGCATACTATTAGCATATATATGAGATTTGAGACATTTTCTAATATTCTCCAGCAGAACTCATCTGTCAACGCTTCTGATGAATTATAAAAGGCTTGTTTAGAAGGAGAAAGTCACTCCCTCCTCTGCTCACCTTACAAGAGTAACCTTTACTGTTCCGGAGGAAGCTAAAACTACTTTCCGTCGCATTAATGCGACAGAGTTATGCATGTTATTATCTCATAATGCTGTGTGAAGTGCTCGCCGATGCATTTAATGGAAAAAAAAACATGACAAAGTTGATGGCTACAGGATTTTCCAGTGCTAACATGGCTATATTGATATTAATACATTTATCCGTCACGAGGTGGACGCGCCGGCGCTATTATCGCTGATCTCTAGCGCCTCGAATGTCACGATCATCATCAAACTTTGGGATTTTGGAGAAATCCATTAAATGCCGTGACAGACACACGGAAAACGTACTAGCTGAGGTTTCTGAAACTCACAGATACGCTGAGCATCATCAGTGTGATTGCTATAAAAGTACAACATTTAATTTAAATCTTATTTCATTAAACCTTTACAAAAACAGAAGGACACTTGTATTTGTCTGCACTGGAAGGGATCAAAAGAATGGAGCTGAATCAAACTAAAGTATATGTGAGAATATTTGTCATCAACAGCACTTTAGTTTGGCTTTCAGAACCAATGTAGATAATCTCCACATCACTTTTACACATTGAATCACTCGGTTTGGCCAGGTCAAAACCACTTTTACACCAAACAAATGACCAAAATCCAATGGCAAACATAATTAGATTCTATTCTGAGCTACAATATATAAAGCAGCACAACCGTTTTCAACATTGCTAATAATCAGAAATGTTTGTTGAGCAGCAAATCATCATATTTGAATGATTTCTGAAGGATCATGTGACACTGAAGACTGGAGTAATAATGCTGAAAATTCAGCTTTGATCACAGGAATTAATTAAATTGTATGACATATTCACAGAGAAAACAGCTATTTTAAATTGTAATATTTATTTCACTGTTTTATTGTATTTTGGATCAAATCAAATAACACACACACACACACCGTGCCCTAACTGTGAAAATAAATCTGCATCATTTACCTTCATAAATTTATGCAATTCATCTTTTATTGAAGTAAAACAATGTGAAAAGTGGGGAGAAACTCACATTATGAAAAAATAAAAAATATCTCCAAAATACACTACCGTTCAAAAGTTTGGGGTCAGTACATTTTTTTTTTTTTTAAGAAATTAATACTTTTATTCACCAAGGATGTATTAAGTTAATAATTAAAAGTTTATTAAAAGTTAATAATAAATAATTTACATTGTTATAAAATATTTATATTTTGAATAAACACTGTACTTTTTAAACTTGTTATTCATGAAAGAATCCTGAAAAAAAAAATCACAGGTTCCAAAAAATATTTGGCAGCACAACTGTTGATATTATCCAACATTGATCATTCTAATAATAAATCCGCATATTAGAATGATTTCTGAAGGATCATGTGACACTTAAGACTGGAGTAACAGCTGATAAAAATTCAGCTTTTCATCACAGGAATAAATTCTATTTTAAAGTATGTTAAAATAAAAAACATTATTTTATATTGTAAAAACATTTTGCAATATTACTGTTTTTTTTCTATATTTTTAATCAAATAAATGCAGCCTTGATGAGCATAAGAGACTTCTTTAAAGACTATTACAAGTCTTACTGACCCCAAACTTTTGAACGGTAGTGTATATTTACATTCATATTTACTTTTTTTTTTAGAAAAAGATCGTTGAGCTTCACAAAACAGAAAGTGGCTGTAAGAAAAGAGCTAATCAATGAAAATCCTCATTTCCACCATCAGGGCAATAATTAAGAAGTTCCAATCAACTTAAGATGTCACAAATCTGCCTGGAAGAGGACGTGTGTCTATATCGTCCCAATGCACACTGAGGAGGAGAGTTTGAGTGACCAAAGACTCTCCAAAGATCAGAGCTGGAGAACTGCTGAGATTAGTTGAGTCTTGGGGTCAGAAAAAATATTTCAAATACATCACCACATTGTTTGGGAGGGATCCCACTCATCCAAAAAACAAACTCCAGCATATTCAGTTGTCAGAGACGACAACTATTTGTGGGACTAGTTTTTCTGCTGGAGGTCCTGGATATCTTGTTCAGATACACGGCATTATGGATTCTATCAAATACCAACAGATAATAAAAATCGAAACATGGCGGCCTTTGTTAGAAATCTTATAATGGGCCATGATTGGATCTTCTATCAGGACAATGATTCAAAACAAATATCAAAACCAACACACAAAAATGTGTCACTGAACACAAAACCAAGCTTCTGCCACGGCCGTCAGATCTAAATATGAGGAGTTCAGATGCAAAACCAGCTAAAAGCCATCTCGGTCAAAAATGAGATAATGATACTGAGTGAATGCTCTCGACACATATTATACATCCATCAAATAATTTTTCTTCAAACTCGCTAAAATACCAGCCTCAGCCCAATCAGAAGTACCAGCACTTACATAAAAACCTATACGTCTGAGCCTGATAAAAATGCATTTTTAAAGAAAGACATGGATTTAGCTGGTTTTGCATCTGAACTCTTCATATATAGAAAATGAGTGGGGTGAACTGAAGAGAAGAACCTTCAACATGGATCTGGTAATCTGAAGGATCTGGAGAGATTGAAAAGTTGTTTCAATTTAAAAAAGTAAGTGTTTGTGCTGCCTTAAAATCAAGTTTAGTCAACGTGAATTTTAAGTTGTAGTATGTGAGAACTTGAAAATTTGAGCTGAGTAAACTTAAAATTTTAAGGCAGCACGAACACTTACTTTTTTAAAGTTGAAACAACTTTTTTTTGTTTACAGTGGATGAAGAAATGGTCTCTGATCTCTTGTCAGGTGTTCTCCAAACTCATCAGGCATTATAGGAGAACGCTCAGAACTGTTGTGTTTGGAAAAGCACATTGCAATAATTGGGTGCCAATAATTGTGTCCAAGGTGAACTAGAGAAAAACTCAATTTCATAATGAGATTTCCTCCCCCCTCACTTTCCATGGTTCTCCTTCAGTGATAGGTTTGAATTTTGTGATTTTTTTTTTTTAAATGAAAGATCAAAAAGGATAAACAATGCAGATTTATTTTCACAGCCACCTTTGCTCACATTTACCAAGGCTGCCAATATTAGTGATTTTTTTTTTCTGATGCACCATTTTTGAAAAAAACACTTTTATGCACCATATATATGAAGGTAATTGTTCTTCCGGCTTTATAAAAGTAACCTGCAGCGGCAGCAGGGCTGGAGTGTCTCCCTGTATATAATCTGTGTGAGTTTGAGAGAGAAGAGGCTCTTCAGACGGGCTGCTGTTAGTACTCTAAACACAGAGTAAGTTTCGGCTGGATTTCATTACAGTCCTGATACTTGTAATGCAACACATCCTTTAATACGTCACGCACCGAGCTCCCGCGTCCGACCGCGGACCGAGCGAGCGAGGTTTACAAGCCTCGCCGCAAACACGGATCACACGCCGCCGACCGACCTGCGTCTCAAGGGTGACAAAGGGCGTAAGCCTTTAGACTCGCACCCATACGAAAGCCGCTTTAATTAAACGACTAAAAAGTGCAGCAGCCTGTGTCCTAAATTAATTGCTTTCTATTAGATTACGCCGGCGTCGAATTATTAACATTGTCGTACATTCCCATACATTCAATTTCCGGCGGCGCGACCGCCGAAAGAAACTCCCTCTCCTCGGAGCCGGGACATTCCCGCGTTCTGTTAAAGTGGATTTCGCTTTGTTAATTAAACAGGCTAAAAAGGGCAGCGGCCTGGATCCTATTTCAATCGGATCCATAATTTAGCACATTTACAGCAACCTGCGATTATTACAGCCGCCGGAGGAATTTCAATGCTTCGGCAAATGCGAAGCGACCGGTAATGGCTGTCGCTAACTCAAAAGCGAAGGGATAAATTGTATGCGTTTGTTAATTAAATGAGGAAACAATCGGCGGGCTGCGTCTTCAGTAACGACGGAGGACTCATAAAAAAAGAAAAGTAATAGACAATCTCACGGCGCGCCTCGTTTTTGAATACAATTACGGCGGGTAATAGAGTTTGGCTCGGGCAACTTCCGCACAGCTGTCAGAGGGAAGAATGTCTCGCCCTTTATTTATTTATATATTTCTCCCCCCCTTCACGTTTTTTTTATTAAATGACTAAAAGCAGCAGTCTGTATCCGATCTAGCCTATCTCAGCTATTGCATCGACCGCATTGGATTATTTTACATTTTGATTGAAATGATGTCAGAGGCAGATAAAGGCGGCCTGACCATTGTAATTGAATCAGCTCGAGTTGTTTATTCTGGTGATCTACAGCAGTGATTTGCTTGTCCTAACACCCAATGCATAAAAGATCCCCTCTTGTTTAACACCCTACTGATTAGATCGGTTTAAAATGGCAAAACAACGCCATTCGTGTCCAGAAACAGACAGGCATAAAGATTATACATAAAACGGGAAGGGGAGGGGAGGAAATCCTCCTGTCACATCCCGCACGCGCGGCGTGTGTGTGTGTGTGTGTGTGTTTGCGCACCATCTGCTTAACTTTCCATGTGTGACCAAAACTCTCAATAAATAAATTTCACATGGCATGGATGCCAGATGCAGGCGGCAGTTTGACTGACAACATTTAAATAACAGTTAATGGGAAAAAGCAAAAGTAACAGCCTCTCGTCCCGCTCGCCATCCTCTGACACTTTCAGGAATTTAAAACAGGCCTTTTGTGCTCGCCGTCTGATCCCCAACACGGATTTTCTGCCTGAGCTCAGATGGAACTGATTACAAATATAATGCAACAGCGGATCTTACATTATCACATTATGAGATGCGGGGAAATAATACACTTGGAGGTATTGGAGAGAGACACACTCTGGATCAATTATGTAATAGAGACGCCAGACAGAATCGTTTATCGGCGCATCTCGTATCGGGATCGTATCGCTGATGTGATTTAAGCTTGTACAGAATGAATGGAGGATTTAGTAAACAGAAAGCAACAACGTCAAGGCAGGCATACTGTAAATTATTTATGATGAAAAACACTGGGGCAATCATTATTATAAAAATACACGTTTCGTGTCTTGTCGAGGAGAGGTTGTGATTGTACACATGATTTTACTTAGTTTATTTGAGAATATAATGAATATGTAAAATATTATGAACTAAAATGTATGCATTCTGAAAATACTGGACATATATATATATATATATATATATATATAATTTATTTCTTTTTATTTATTTATTTATTTTATGCTGATGAGAGGTTGTCCCTTTAGACTTAATCACTCTTGTGATTTTTACATGATGGATGATAAAATAGCTGAAAAATGCTGAAAAATGCATAAATTACACTGAAGGAGTGACCTGAGTCACATCTTGAGGAATTATACCCATTTCTATGTAAAACGTAAAAATCTTTGTTTATTTGAGAATATAATGAATATTTAAAATATTGTGAATTAATATTAAACATAATATTAATATGCTACTAAAGATATTTAACTATATAAATAAATAAATAAATACTACAAAAAATTAAATATATAAAAAATCATTCAGAAATAAATGCATTAGAAATCTTTCCAAACCTTGCATTCTGTAAATATATCAAACACTTAATTTATACCCCTTTTTATGCATCTTGTTGAGGAGAGGTTACTTTAGACTTAATTACTGTTGTGATTTTTATATGATGGATAATAAAATAGCTGAAAAATCAGATTACATTAAAGTAATGACCTGAGTCATCTAGAGTCCTGCTTATTATAGTTAACTGAAAAGAGAGAGAGAGATAAAAAAAAGTATTTGAAATAAAAGTTAACTGAAAAAAAAAAAAGATTTATGTGAGGTTATTATTATTGTTGTTGTTGTTGTTGTTGTTGTTGTTGTTATCATGCTGTATTTTTCAGTATGTGTACTTACAGTTTACTTACCTAAAAAAAAAAAAAAAAAATACTAATAGTATGGGTTGTGGTTAGGTTTAGGGGTAGGTTTAGAGTTAGTACCTAGTTAATACCTAATGTTGTTAAAGAAATTAAACATAAGCATTTATTTATTTATTTATTTAATACAGTAAGATGAAAGTACCTAGAATTATTTCTGAATTTAAGAAATAGAGATCAATAGTTTAACAAGATGGACTAAAATAACTAAAGCTAAGACTGAAATAAAATAGTAATAAAAATATATATATTAAAAAAATACATATTAAATATTATTATGAGAAATATTAAATATTATAAATGATAAATATGAACAAAAATAGTATCTCAGTGATACTAATATCACACTGGGGTGCGTTTCCCAAAAGCATCGTTAGCTAACTATGGTGGTTAGGTCCATTGAACTCTATTGGTAACGACGGAACTTGCGACCATAGTTGGTTTTGGGAAACGCACCCCTGCTCTAGAGAAATTGTTCTGTATAAACTCTATAAATCTAGGTTTATTTCAGAATTTCATGACTTATTAAAATGTATGCAAAAAATTTAGAAACATCTCCAGATCTCCAGATCAATCTGTAAATACAGTGTAATGTAAATACGATTTACTGTTGCCGCCCTGTGCAACATCTTGTTCATTCATTCATTCATTAAACATCATTGACCAGATCTTCTCTCAACTCTGGATTAGTTAACATCTTAGCAAAGACGCAAATCTTGTCCCGAATCCCGTGTGAGCTGCTCTCTCAGGTCAGCCTTCATCAATCAGCTGCATTAACAGGCCTATCTCACGCTCCACATGCACTGACCCCAGACCAGCAGAGCGCAGATAACATCACCAGCAGATCCCAGCCTTTCCTTCATCTGACCATAACGCCAATACTTAACACCAGCAGTAGCTGCAAATTCACCTACAGTACATGCTGCAGGTTTAGGTGAGAGTCTGGCTCATTCTGCACAGTCAAGAGTTAACTGTGCTTCAGTCAGATCAATGCTAGCGTGAATCATTATTATAGTCACAAGAATACCACAATGCATAGTTGTGGTGATGTAGAACCCGAATGCACCGTGTCTTGTTTACAAGCAGAGGAATGCACATGGTGGAGGAGACTGACACAAAAGAAATTGTTGAATAAAGTTGTTCTTGTTGTTTCCTTTGCACACAAAATGTATCCTTGCAGGTTCATAACATGTCACATGAACTATCTTAATGAAGTTCGTACTATCTTTTTCGGCTTTGACAGTGTCAGTTGTGTTGCTGTCTGTGGAGGGTCAGACAGCTCTCAGATTTCATCAAAAATATAATCTGAAGGTTTTACAGGTTTGGAATGACATGAGGATGAGTAATTAATGACAATTTCATTTTTTGGGTGAACTTTTTAACAACGTGATTTCCTGTAAAGCTGCTTTGAAACAATATATATTGTGACAAGCACTATGCGTTCAAGTTGAGAGTGATCCCTGATCTGTCCAACATTCCCAACACGAGTGACCTCTTCCCGCCTGGTTTAGGTCAACAATGAGAGAAAAACACCTCAAGGATGCCAGCTGAACATTTACCACGCGCATTTAAAATTTTGATGCATGTGGGCGTTAAACGGGACGGCGGCTTTGATGATATAGATTTCCTTTCCATTAGGGTAATAGTTTTATTGTGGCACAATTATGGGAAGAAAGCGCGTGCGCGCGGCGGTCTACCTGGCAGGCCTCGCCATGTATCAGGGACTCTTAACTGTGCAAATGTAGCCACACGCGAGTAACACGGGTCAATTGCAGACAGCATCGTGGATAATGATTAAATCATTAAAATTTTGTCTATGCTTCACAGAGCATGGAGAAAATTAACTTCAGCACCAACCTCATTTTTCTGCTGAACATGAAATAATGATTTTCTGCCAGTATAATTACAAAGCTAACATCTGATAGAGTCAGCATCCAGGGGGGATTATCACATGCATGAGTATTAGACCTCATTACCAGCTTGACTGCAAAATTATTACATCTTGTAATTGGATGGTGAGATTTATATACAGATTGGCCGGGTTCTCTGTAAGATTGTAATTACAGGCTTGGTTGCTTTGCTACTTATCACCGGGTGCAGGAGGAGAGGGGAAAACAAGCGCGGGGAGCGAGCGTTTCATTAAGCTGTTACCCTATCAATAGACGCGCGCCTCCGTCGGCCCCTCCGTATTTATTAGGCCAAACGTGGCTGTTTGCGGGGAGGGGAGCCGCTGCCATTTATTACCGCCTGACAAATGGGATTTCATTTATTTAACCTCCGTGATCTATTCCGGCGAAATGTATAAACAAGTCATCCGTTTTATGATTCCGGAGTCGACGCCTCAATTATCTAAAGGCTAACTGACTGTTAAAACACCCATCTGCTCACAGGAGCGCATTGATTTAATTTGCCGTATGTTGGCGAACGCCGGCGAGGGGACGGTCTCAAGCCGGAGCTGCCGCCCGGACGCTTCCGCCCGGTTTTTGAGGCTCTCAGGATCCCGATCGAAGGCCGGCGACTCCAGCTGTCCGGGGAACACCTTTGTTCTCCTGTAACCGGTCATCTCTGCTGCACAGTGAATATTGACACGCCGGCTCCTTTGCCACTAATTTTGTGGCGATCGGCTGGCGTGCGGTAATAGAGTTGTTATTTGAGTCCATTACAAAGGCCTGCGGATCAATGCGCTGCGAGGATCCGGCTACGGCAGAATGCTTACGTGAGGAAAGCGGGTCCTTGAACTCCTTCCTGAAGTCTCTTTCTTTTCCTCTCTCGCAGAGTTGCACTTGTGCAGACGGTTTTACCTTCTGTTATACGTCTCTACACAGGGCCCTGTGATACACAGAATCCAGTCACAAAAATGTAGTTTTCTGAATAGCATGGAATGTTACAGAAAATTCTAGATGAATAAATCAAATTAGAGCTGTTCACTTAATCAAATGGAGATACGGACTGGTTCTGCAGTGTACTGCATGTTGTGTCTGTTTGTCAGTTTGCTCTAATACACACACTGAAACACACAAGGAGCACGTAAACTTCATCTGAGAGTCACTTCAGCAGCATTGCAGCATTTCATTTGAGAAAAACTATCAGCAGATTCACACAGAAACTCAAAGATCTGCACTACAACACGCCAAAATAAAGGTATGGCTTAACTTGAACAAATCGTGACAGAAATATATCACTATTGTACAGGAGAATGCACTTAATGTAGTAGTAATAATAATAATACAATTCTAACTTTATTTTTAAGAAACAAATCACATTATGTTCTCATGCTTTAATTCTAACAGTAAACCTCTGTTGTACAGCACTTTGTTTGCCAAAAAGAAAAAAGAAAAAAAAGTTATTTATTAATTTGATTGTCTGTTTGTTTGATTGATTAAAATATTAAATTGTTAATGTTTTATGCCTTTATTTAATTGCCAGAATTTTTGAAAAAAAAAAAATATATATATATATATATATATATATATATATATATATGAGTAAGTCACTGAATCATTCATTAATTCATTTTTTGAGGCATGAATTAAGTGACTTTGAGTGAGTCATTGAATCATTCACTCAATTGACTCATTCAGGAATTAATAAGAGTCGTTGAATCGTTCACTTAACTTGTTTGCTTGAAAACACAGTTTCCTTCAGGAAAACACTACTGTGTGTTGCGGAGGTTATACTGAGCTTTTAATTGGAACTTTTTAAGTTGATGCAACAAAAACAGACAAACCAAGTGACAACACTCTGTCTAAAATGACTGAACAGAGAGCATGGTTTGAAATGACTCCAAAACAATGCAGTTAAAACACTCTAATGACCATAAAGCCACACTTTTGATGGTGGCAACTTACTATAGTCGTTGACTTTGACCAGAGTCTGTATTTATCCTAAACAACTCTGAATATCAGCTTACATTTCATAAGATTTGCTTATTTCTGCTGTGTGATGCTTGTGTGCTGACGTGAGTTGAGTGATCACATATATTAATCAATATCCTTATTTAAAGGTGCTGACAGCAATCAGACAACGAGGACAAACTGAGGGATGGATTTCCAACATGAACCTTATTTGAACAGGTTTGCTGAACTGATGTTTTACTTTGTGATTTCTTTCTGAAAAAAGCAACTGTTCCCATGTAAAATGTAAAAAACAAGAAGATCTCCACATGGAGTATAAATAGTGGTAGATACTGTTTACACCAAGTATAAATAGCAACAAATAGCATCTTGATTACACTAAGTGCACACACTGACAGCTGCTGTTCACACCAAGTGTTAACAGAATTCACTAAAGATAAATTATAATGAATAATGGTGGGCAGAATTAGTGAAAATAACCATTGCCATGTAGGTTCACTATTTGCACTAGACATTATTCTTATTCTGAGAATGTAATCTATAATAAATCATTACAATAATAAATGTTATTGTCATAATTATTCTAGGAACAGCGCTTTAACCTTTACCCCACATTTGATAATTCTACATTAAATGTGTGTGGTTGCACAGAAGACAAAAGCAAGTAAATGATTAACCCTCCCCTTCCCAGTACAGACCCTATAGGGTACCAGGGGTTTTACTTGGGTTTATAAATGCTAGCTAAAGAAAAAAAAACAAGGTTGTGCTAACAAATTCATAGGGGCAGGAACTCCTGTTTTCTGATTAATGGCAGGGTCAGAGGCTGACAAGTGTTTTAATTTGATTCGACGGCCAGATAAAAAACCCAGTGCTGTTTGAGGGCCATTTATGGGGGCGGTGCAGCACACCGACTAAATTCCCCCTGATGGTTCCTGAGGGACCTGCTCACACCGCACAACTCTCTCTCTCTCTCTCTCTCGCTCTCGCTCTCGCTCTCGTACGTCTGCTCTAATCCTCTTCACGCAAGCGGAGTGCAGGTTTACCCGCTTTACGTCAGTGGGCTGTAATAAAATATCCCCGCTGGTTATCTGATCAATGCTTAGAGGAGAGGTCCGACTCGGCCGGGTTAATGGGTGCCATTTCACTTAAATACCAAATTATTGACCCCGGGCTGAGACCAGGGAACACTGCGGGCCGGATCACATGACACAGCAGTGAGAGGGGAATCACGGGAGGTCTGTGACTGCAGATAGGATGTGTAAAAAGGGGCTTGGGTCACAGACGTGGGCTCGAGTAACACACAGGACTGATCCTGTGATCATGTCAATAGCATTAATGACGGTTTGCGTCTGCTCTGCACTGTTTCAGCACACGATTGGTTGAAGTACCTAACCAATCAGGTTGCACAATGCAGTAAAAGGATATTTTCCATCTGAATCGACTCTTCAAAGTGACAAAAGTGTGCTTGTCTTCATTGTGCACCTGGATATATGGTGTCAGTGAATATATTATCCAGATGCTGAGTGGTCATTGATGGAAATGTGCCAATGAATGGAGGCAAATGAGATGGCGATACACTCATTTGTCTCCAGTGAACAACAACAAAACAATGGTTGTTTTAAGAACTGATCCCTAAAGGGGTCTTTGGGAAGCTAAATGGCAGCTAAAGCTAATATATATATATGTGAACTTACTTCACATCCATTAAAGAAACCGTATAGTATGAATATGGGTAGTATGAATGAAATTCGAATGCACTACATCCACCGTGTCGATATGGTCATGGTCATCCAGGACATGCTGTTTGGTAAATATATATCTCGGACATACTGCTCTTTTGGTACACTGTTTTTTACACATTATACAGAAAGGCAGAATTCTATTTTGCATGCAACTTTTGTTTTGCTCTTAAATGAATCAGCCTTGTTGAACAAATCAGTTGAGTGAATAATTTAAATGACTCACTCATAAAGACAGCCATCTGTCACCATCTACTGGTGATGTAACCTGCAAAACGATGAATTTAGAATTCAAAATGAATTTAAAATGATAATCTCCATAAATCCGTATGACCGTGGAACAACAGTTGTCGGTTTGGTTCACATAGTCCTTTAATATCATGAGTCGTATAAAACATAGCAGGCCTATTCCTCAACGACTCATTCAAGTCCTGTGTTTTTACTCAATGCAACATCTGTATAGTTGTGAAATGAGGACATCTCCTCTGAATCCATATACAGAGGGTAAATACAGTTGTCAGCTAGTTTTAATTGAATGTTACAGTCTGAGTCTGAAAGCTCTGACATTTGATTAAAGAGCGTTTCTGCCAGTCTAGCGCACTCAGGAGAGGACGCCCGTGATTCTCACGCAATCTGACACGCTGTGTGATAGATGTGATATTTGGAGTGTTTTTCATTCCACTGAACGCACAAAAAATGCAGATGATGAGTAAAAACGCTAACATATCCAACTTCAAATTTATCAACATCATTTCTAATATTGTTTTATCACATTCACCAAACAATGGCAGCAAATATAAATTTGCAGTGCAATAAATCGTAAGCTGAAATAATTTGTCACGGCTCCGTAAGCAATCTGTTAAAATCAACATGAAACGGCATTCACATCCATTTTATTTCTGTAATGCGCCCTATTTCTGAGTGAAACGGGATTTTCAATGAGAAAAAAAGAATTAGGGCAGGACTTTATTCATCAGATCGATCATGATTGACCAGATCATAGAAAGTCTCTCTATTTGACAGGTGGTCGGAGGAACGGAGTTGGTCGAAAGGGGAAGTCAGTTCAGCGGTGGAGCGAGTTATGGGTTAGCCAGTCACCTCTGACCTCTGGCAGGCATTAATCAGGGAACAGATGAAGAAGTGAAGCGATAACGGTTGTGGCAGATACCTCTTCAACAAGCTGTCTACAACTGTCCAAAGCACTTGAAGGTCATTAATGCTGAGCTGATCTATGGCCCGGCAAACACAGGTTGAAACATAAAGACAGGCCTGGGGATTGAAGACCCGCTGGACAATCTGCCTGTGCGTCTGGACGCCACGGAGGAGGTCTGGGCTCTGTGTGTGTGTGTGTGTGTGTGAGAGAGAGAGAGAGAGAGAATAAGTGAGAGAGAAAGAGAGAGAAAAAGAGATTTCCAAGTCAGGACTTGGACCAAATTAAAGATGTAAGATTTTTAAAAAATCATTTTAAGTTAAAAAAATAAATTAATATACATAAATAAAATAAAATTAAATTATAAATAATAAGGAATAAATGTAATTGTCCTGTAAATGTAAATGTCTTGTAATAGACTTTAAATAGACACTTCAAACTTAAAAAAAAGTCAAATTTACTTAAATGAATAAATAAATAAATAAATAAATAAATAAATAAATAAAGCTTCAATAGCTCTGTTCCCAAACACTAGTATATGGGAATAATTTTTAACCCTTTAAATGTCACCGTCCCCTCTGATGCCTAAGTTTACTTCACCATATTACAAATAAATCTTAATCTAATCATGACAAACTGTATATCGTTGGGAAGGTCTAAGACCCCTTAACAGATATTTTACCACTCTTTTGTGTTGCAAATTATGTGGGAAAAGTAATAGATTAATTTATGACAAGAATGCACCTCAAAAACCTACATCATAACAGGAGTTCTGACTTTTGTCACAAAAAGACTTTCTTCGTTGTCTTTTTCCCTATATCACGCAATATAACTCTTGAGAAATTATATATCAACTAAAAACTTAAAATCTCAAAATTCATCCTTTGAAAACCATTTTAAAATCAGACATTGCATTACCATGGAAATTGTACATCAAACTCATATTACAAAATATTTTCGTTCATGAATTATAAAAATGTAACTTTGGATAGTGCATTTTCATGTCTATGTTCAAGATAGGGAGTGACAGTTAAAGGGTTAATGTACCTCCTGATCACTCTGCAAAAAAACTGCTGTTCTTTTTCTGTATTCTTGTCTTGTTTTCCAATGCAAATGTCTAAAGATTCTTACTGGAGAAGTAAAAATACATAAGATAAATTTATTGAGTTTTTGGAAACAAAAAAAAACAAAAACAACAACAACAACAACAAAACAATTATAAATAAAAATCTGCCAATATAGCCAGAAAGAAAATAAAACTGAATTCAAAAGGGGGGTGGGAAAAACAAGAAACATCACAGAAACATTTTACTAATAATCTTATTGTCTACTATGGTCTATTTTAGCATTTTCTTAACCTTTTTTTTAAAGAGCATAACAGTTTGCAACACCAAGGTTGTGAGTGCATAACTGTAAATGTTTACAGACCCAGACCTTCATTATTTTCATTACATGGTATTAAGTATAAAAAAAAAAAACTCTTTAAAATGTCTTTATTTGCATCAAACAAAATGGCAGTAAATAAATGACTGGGTTTTCATATTCTGTTACTCTAAAGATGAAGGGATGAGGGAGAATGAGAGAAGGCTGGTTTTGGAGGTGTGGAGTGGTCTTGAGGGGATGAAGGCTCTACTCATTACATTATTGATTAGAGAGTGGACTGACAGATGCCGTCCATACGGCTGAACTTCGGCCCATGCCTGGTTAAAGCTGCCCACACTCATTCTGCTGCTTTCACTGCTCATCTCATGATGAGATCCATAAAGTGCTCCCCGAGGTTCATACGATCCCTGAGAGGAGGACAAATCCATTTAAATCATCTCCTAGATTAAATGATGCCAATGAAAGGCATTATGGGAAGAGGGGATACATATTACAGCACACATTGCTGACGACGGAACTCCTTGTGCATTCAGTTCTTATTTAGACCTTATTTGCTTGAAAATTGACCAAAGGCTGAGTGCGGATGCACCCACAGGAAAAACAAAATTACACTCGAGATCTCAACTGTTTCTCCTGTGCTCAGATTTGCCAACATTTCTAAAACATTCCTTATCAAATTCTTCCAAGATCAAATGATCCACATAATCTTATACTCCTGCTGTATGGTGATATGGACTGTGTTTGTTTCTCCAAAGGCCTGGTAAAACGTAAGTCTGCGACTTTTTCAGTGTTAAATTACTTTCTCTTCCATTCCCATCTTAATATGCAAAGATGATAAATAGATTAATTTATCTCAAGAACCAGAATATTCCCTTATTTGTTCCGAGTGTCTCCTCCAGTCCTGCACAACACAGAGTCAGCCAATGGCATGAGTTGGGGGCGGAACTATCGCTTTGTTCAACCAATGGCTGATGCAGGCCGTATTCAGACAGCTGTTTTAGAAGAACATTTATTTTTGCCGTTTGTCTTGGAGTGCTGCAGTAATTACATACTTCAGCTTTATGAGAATGTCTCGAGAAACATCTAAGACAAAGTCAAAAGAAACATTGTTATGTTGGTTTAAAGTTATGAAAGCCAGAAAATAATTCCATCTTTGAGTCATCAGTTCCCTCAGGAATGTCCTGTGGACTTTTAGAATAACGCCTTTGGATTTATGAGTAAAATAAAGTTTGTGGTTTACACGACTTAAAGAGATGCTATAAATGACACACAGACCTCAAATGTGAATTTTGAAGCTGTTGTTGTGTTGCTTTATATGGACTGTAACTACCACAAGCACGTGAGTTTATGTGGGTAATGAATTGTTAGCAAGTTACATCTAGTGAAGAAAACACACATAGTTACTTGAAAATGTACATTCCTGAGGAAACTAAGGGAGAAACAGCCATCTGCATTGGCCTGTAAACTATCATCAAGATTGAATAACCCGTGACCTCATTAAATTGAATTAAACTTACACTAAACAAAAATAATTAAAAATAAATAAATAAAAATAATTAATATAAACAGCGATAAACAGCAGCATGTAACTAAATATTTCACTATATAACAATGAATGAACTGCGTGCAAGACCAAATAAATCTGTCAAACTGTTTTTGAATCACTGTTAAGACTTCACTTTAAAGTGCTATTAGTAATACATTAACTAAAATTAACTATTAATGAGTAGTACATTTGTGTTTTTTTAATCTCTATTAATATTAATAAAAGTCTGTTCATTGTTAGTTCATGTTAGCTTAGGTCCATTAAATCATATTAACAGATATTACTTTTAATTTTAACAATGCATTAGTAAATTAGTAGTGAAGTGTTTTTCATTGTTAGTTTATATTAACTACACTGTAAACAATTTAAGTCAACATAAAATCATTTGTTACCTAGCTGCCTTAAAATTTTAAGTCAACTCAAAAACGTTTAGTCAACTTGAAATGTTAAGTTGTACTAAGTGACAACTTAGATGTTTGAGTTAATTCAACTTAAAATTTTAAGGCAGCTGGGTAACTTACATAGCTTTTAAATTTAACAAACCAAATTTTTTTGTTAAGTCAACTCAAATATCTAAGTTGTCAGTTAGTACAACGTAACATTTTAAGTTGACTGCTTATCTGAGTTGTCTGAACTTAAAATTTTAAGGCAGCAGGGTAACAAATTAGTATAAGTTGACTCGACTTTTTTTCTTTTTTTTATAGTGTAATGTAATTAACTAATGTTAACTAATGAACCGTATTGTAAAGTTTTAATGAATCATTTCATACACACGAAGCTTCTGAATGAACCGATTCAATAAAAGGATTCATAGGAGTGAGTCTGCTGATTGCCTTCAACTCTGCATGTGCAAAAGTAGCTTGTGACTAAAAGACTGTGCTGTTTTGCAAACAACTGCTGGAAAGTGTAGTAAAGTGAGCGGCGTGTGCATGTGTAGTGAGTTAGCGTGTACACGCGTGTGCTCTGTGCCCTTGGCCCTTTTCCACACACTCAGCAGACAGTGCTGAAAGATAATGCTGCTGGTGTCACGAGGACGTTTGCCTGCGCATCTCTGGCATCTGCTGCTGTAGTGCTGTCATACAAGACTCACGGCCCAACCCCAGAGACCTGTGTACTACACCTGCTCTGCACTCACACACTCACACAGGCAGAGAGAGAGAAAGACCCTCCCAAAAGTCATATGCACAAGCACACACACACACACGGCCTTTAAATTCACGAACGCGTGTTTGTGGTTCAAAAAAACAGACTGACTGATACATTTAAGCTATGTGTGTGTGTGTGTGTGTGTGTGTGTTCAGATCACTGCGTAATCCCTCTGTAAATGTGGTTGAAAGGATTTGCAGTAACACTGGACATTATTTGTTCTCTAGTTTAACACATCACCTCTCTGTCATGTTTACTCATTTTCTGATCTTGTATTATCCACATTAAAGCTGCGTTTTACTGCCATTTGTCGTTTGATCTGTATCTTTTGCTGATGGACAGATCTAAAGTTTTGATCGATTTCTAACAGCTTTTTAAGAGGAGAAATCTCAAAGAGTACACGCAGACAAACACCATTTTATCCTTAACTAACCTTTCAGTGTTGCTCATCTCAAATTCATCCTTCACTTTCGTCACAGCGACGTCACAATATTTGCTATTCAATTTGCATTTTACTATTTAATTTGTAATGCTATTGTTATTATTATTATTAATATTATGCATTGTTGTTGCATAAAAACCAAAGCCTAGGAACAGGGTTATAATAGGTAATTAAAACTAAAACCATAAAAACATTCCTAAAATAAAAATAAAACATATAGTAAAATCGATGAAATGAATAGTATGTTTTAATGAAAATAGCAGTGCTCTGGAATCAGTGTATCATTGGATCTAAGCAGCTGATTTCTTTCTTTCTTTATTTTCATGATCACTGTCATTCCACAGATTGTCCAGCAGGTGGAGACTGTTCTTCTGTTTCAGCTAAACTAGTCCTGATGTCAAGAAATGCCTGACTGTATGATTCCCTTCAACAGAATGGACGTACGCTGTGTAACCTCAAAAGCTGTATATTTCATATCTTAAAGATAATCTTATTTAACAGTCTGAACCATTTGAGATCATTTTGTGCTGCAGCTTGTAAACGAATATATCATTAACAGATTAAGATGTAGTACATAAGGTCTTTTATTTGTATATAAGATTAATGTATGTGCCAATCTTATTATTTAAAACAGTGACTAATATTACAACAAATATGCACAGGCCAATTAATAAAAACAACAGTGTTTCTGCATTCCTTCGCTCTGGTTTGAGGCCAAATACTTTCATGCAACTAAGAAAATAAATAAGCAAAAGCCCAGTCGGACTCATAACCTTCCCAAGGGTATTTTGTATCCAGTCCTCTTATAGGAGGTCACGTTTCCCAGAATCCGGTTTACATTCCAGTGCCACAAAAGCAATGCACTGCAATTTCCCGACCCATAATCCCCCTCTGGTCAACTGGAATAGAATGACCTTTTCTGCCGATTGGCTTGCACCTTCATTATAAAGGATGACAATCAAAATCTCCAGCACTTTTTATAGACATTGAGTTTATGCGGCTCTCGGAGTCCCAGAGTGACAGAGAAAGAGAGAAAGTCTGCTCTCCTGGAGTCTGGATGTGTGTCTGACTGACCGAGAGAGAGAAATTCCCTCATGAACGCACTCTCCTCTCCTGTTCCGCTCGCGCTGTCTCTTTCTGAGGGTCTTTTCCAGACCACCTCTCCTCTCTGCTGCTAATGTAACAATGCTCTCTGTGATTTCATGAACCTGAGCCACAAACCACAAAGTGCAGCACATGTGTGTGTGTGTGTGTGTGTGTGTGTGTGTGTCTGTCCTTGTCTGACCTCGCCACTTGAGTTCAACTTGCTTTGCACACTATTTCAGACACACACACACACACACACATTCATACGTGAGTCTCTCAAAACACTCAAACGCATGTTTGTCCTCTAGTCATTATATATATATATATATATATATATATATATATATATCAAACAACAACAATTTAAATGTATGATGCAATGAAAACAACACTGAAGCAATGCAAAAACTAAACATGCAACTGCCTTTAAACCAAAAATCTTTAAAAAAAAAAAATACATAAATAATAATAATAATAAATCCTTAAACCTCTGCTAAGTCACACAAACAGACTCATAGGGACTTACACTACTGTTCAAAGGTCTGGGGTCAATAAAACTTATACTTTTAATACTTTTATTCATCAAGCCTGCATTAAATTGATCAAAGCGACAGTAAAGACATTTATAATGCTACAAAAGATTTCTGTTTCAGATAAATGCTGTTCTTTTGAAGGTTCTATTCACCAAAGAATCCTGAAAACAAAAATATTGAGCAGTACAACATATTTCAACATTGCTAACAATCAGAAATGTTTCTGCAGCAAATCATCATATTAGAATGATTTCCAAAGGATCATGTGACACTGAAGACTGGAGTAATGATGCTGAAAATTCAGCTTTGATCACAGCAATCAATTACATTTTAACACATATTCACATAGAAAACTGCTATTTGAAATAGTAAAAACATTTCACATATTCGCTGTATTTTTGATCAAATGGAGATTTCTTTGAAAAACATAAAAAAAAAAAAAAATCTTTCTGAGCCTTTTGAACTGCAGTCTTTTAGAGATGTCCATGAGAGACGCACTGTGATCTTTGACTGTTGAATGCATATGTTTCGACACCATTGATCTTAACGGATTCCTGTATTAATAGGCATGAACAAGCAACAACATTTCTTATTGAGCAAAGCATTTCTTGTCTTTCTTCTTTAATAAGGCTATCATTATTGTAAGAATCAGATGAAAGGCTTAATGAATCATCATTTGAAAAGAGGCCTTTAAAAATCATTAAGACAATAATATGCATTATATAAATTTAGCAATAACTTCATAAGCTGCTCCTCCTCCACCACATCAATCAAGCTCCTATGTTCATGTCAGAAGCTGTTGTCATACGTGTGCTGTGAGCCGTCAGAGCCTTGTGGAGAGAAGGATATTGTTCTAAAACATATGATGTTGTGTTGAACCTGCTGAACTGTGCTGCACAAACACAACATCTAGTAATCAGTTCAGTCTGGACAGAGCCATTGCTTTAATAAAGCTGTACATCTGTCCTTTCAATCTACAGAGCTAAACTTACCAAACATGCACTTACACATCTTTTAATGGTGGAACATTGTGTGTGTGTCTGAGATTTAACAGCAAACAGCAGGACATGTTCTCATTCTATCACATACATTCAGATTTCTCTATCTTTTTTATCATCAGCTGTCAAGCTGACACAGTCTTGAACAACACATCCAATTACTTAGCAGACTGTCAAAAATATGTCCCTCTTGAATCGATGGATCAGCCTCCTCTTAACATTAGACTCATTTGTCAAAGACACTTTAGGTTAATTACAGGTCATCAGTTCAAGTAGCGTCAAACATACAGATCGTAACTCAAATGCAAAATAATGCATAAGCTAATAAGTCATTTTTAAAAAAGTAAAAACATTATCTAATGAAAACACTGTGTTCTGCTGTGCTTGTTTAAGAAATGTACAAGACTGGATTTTGAGATGTTTCATAGACTATATAAAAGCCTTCAGAAGATGTAAGCATGTAATTGTCTAGTTAAAATCTCTAATGTCAGATTTCGCAGCACGATGTGCCACTTTGAGTTAAATCAATAATAAAGTAAGCCTGGACATTCACTAAACATCTTTTCTTTTGCATTTTGGAAGTGAACTATTTCCTTTAAAAACATCTGTGTACATACAGGAGCAAACCACACACATCTCTTTGCCATCATGTACAACTTGAATGACCAATCCAATATGAATATAAGTTTTGCATCACTATATAGGACACACTATAGGCAAGGTGGACACACGTTAGATTAATAGTAAACTCTTACAGTAGTGACAACAGAATAAGAATAAGAATAAAGTTACACTGTGTAACTTAATTGAATAAAGCATGCATACCTGCACACATCTTCCGGAAGAGCATTGTTTTGGTTGTGCTTCAGTTCTCCACAAATTAATGTGATTCTCAACACTGATGTACACATAAATCATAACATAGGTAATCTCAGTTTTATTCTAAAGTTTTGAGTAACTGGAAACATTGGTGTTAGAGAGCTCATACAGCTACATGGCTATTTATCATTTATCAATAAAATATCTTACCTGTTGAGTATGATGGAAATTTGGGGGTTGCTTAATTCTTGCACATCTCTGAGTTGTTGCCACCTATGAAAAGCCAAGCCCATGTTGATTCGGGTTTTATTACAGATTGTGTTGTTTTTCTCCTTTTGCTTGTAGACACTGCTTTGTGAATTTTTGAAACCTTTGCAAAATATTTGATTTAAGCCAGTGATTCGGAGCGCATATCAAATCACCAAAGTCACAGGCTTTGTTGCCTCTTAAATGTTTTAAACAACATAGGCTCATGGGAAATATGTGTCTCTACATACATTTTTGCAAACCTGTAAAAATCTACCTATATATACGAATCACTGCAGGTTCCAGTTGAAATTAACCCTAGAGGCACTTTTATGATTTACACGCAGAGTTTTGATTAGCAAGGCCTAATTTTCACGCAATTACTTCTGCAGAATATTATATATTATGGCTTCAAAACAATTTTAACATCTTGTGCGATTTGAAAATGGATACTTTTTAAGGAGTTTTTTAATGCAGTCAGTTTGCTCAGTTGCTCACACGATATGGCGGTGGTTTAACTATGGTTTAACAAAACAGCTCATATCTGCATGAGGAATCGTTGCATCACCAAATACACATTTTTAATCACTTTTGCATTTGGTAACACTGTCGGTTAGGTTTAGGGTTGAGTTTAACCTTTAGTGCCATGCTCCAGATATCTGAATTCTGAACAGCTGCAATAGGTATCTCAAGCAGCGTAATAAAAATGCATCAATACGTGCCTGTACCAACATAATAAAAACGAACCAAGGTCATGTATTGAACGTGCTTTGGCACCACTCTCTGGATATTTCATTTTGAAACTGCCGCAAAACGTGCAGTAAGGTACGTAATTACGGTGTTGCAGAAATGCATGTAGAGGCAGGTATTTCCAGTGAGCCTGGGTTGGTTTTGAAACATTTCAAAATTTAAATAGTTCACTAGATGTTTAAATAGTTCGCTATCTTATCAAACCCATGACCTAGTGGTTTTATTTTTACAAATCGATTGAACAAATCGATTGAAAGTTTTGAAAAGGCTCCTTTGTCTCATCACTAATCAAAGGTCAATATTTCTTGCTTTTTGTGACAAATAACTTTCAACTTGCTTCATGTTATGCACAATACACCATAGTATCTCTCTCTCTCTCTCTCTCTCTCTCTCTATAGATAGATAGAGATATGTGAGCAAAAAAAAACAAAAAAAAAAAACAGTTGAATTTAATATCCTTTTGTTATTTACTTATTTTTTAATTAGAAAAGTAACACACATTTAAGTATTTCAGTTCTCAACTCAAACAATCAAGTGACAACAGGCCCTGTGATTCTGCCAACAAACACAGAGCAGAAGTGATCTGCAGGATGAAGCACTATTCACTGAAATAACAAATGTCATAATTAAACATGCATTTTTGGACTTAAATCATTTGTACATTGTGAATCTGAACTGCCATTAGATTAGATATGGCAAATCTCATTTTGATGTTTCAAGAGTGTGAGAGTTTAAATTTATAGTAAGTCATAATAAGATAATGTCCCTAATGCAGGTCCAACACTGATGGCAAACTGAGCCTCGGGCCGTCCCAGGTGCAAAGATACAATCAGACCTGCATAGACAAATGGATCTAGAGAATTCCAGCCTGTCAAATGCATCATAACATGCTGTTAGTTGCCAAAGCAAGGAGCAGGAGTGTGTGCCACCCACCATAAACTTCAATAACACGTGGACCCTGCACGTGGACGTGCGTCAACATTCTCACAGTCCATCATAACGGATACGAAGAAAATTTATAGAAGAATCTGCATACATCATTACACTGAGGAGAGTCGGCACGCAGCACCAAAGAACACAACGTGCAGTATTTAAACTTAAAAACTCTTCATCATTTTGATATTCATTATATCGCCTGCTACGTAAACATGTCATCCTACTGGAGAGAGAATTATACTGTAATGAAAACACCACAAAATAATTAAAGTAATAGCTCAACCAAAAATGAAAAAGCTGCCATCATCAGCGATCTGTCTTCAGTGGATAATGAAAGATGTTTAGCAGCATGTTCACACTGCTTATTTTCATGCAAGAAAGTGAAAAAGTAGCCCATATGACTCAACAGACTCAACTCATTAATGATTTTAAGCAATATTTTATTTATTTATTTTTTTTTTTTAAATGATATCCTATTGTTATATTATGCGAAGCCCACATAATTCTGCTGATACAAAAAAAATAATAATAATAATAAAAAATACTGAAATGCCTCAACTTTCATTAAACTCTACATTTAATTTGCCTTAAATTGGTGGCAACATCGACATGATAATAACTGAATAATTTAGATTTCATTCTGTTTCTCACACAAAGCAACAATAGGTTTCAGAAGACTTTCAATATTACGTAAGTTACTAAAAGTAAAAGCAGCTCAAGAATTACTAAAAAAGTCCTACATGAGAATGAGAACATGAGAATGAGTTAATGTCGAGAGAATCTATATGTGGCTGCAACTATTATTGTTATAATATAACAGCAAGAGTCTCAACACTTTCAGATGTTGCATGTACACACAAGCCTTCATCATTCACAATGAAAACCATCCCTTGTCCTTCAGAGAGTTCAGAAGCAGAGCTTATTAAAAGGGTTTCTAAAAGCCCAGTAAGTGTTTAACATATGGCTCAGGGTTGATGGTATTAAACTGGGCGGTTAAACTGAAGTCTGCCTCAGTGAACTGCATGAGTACAGAAGCTCTCCAGTGACATCAAATGTTTCAAATGGGTTAAAAAGCTTCAACCATTAAATTCCCCCCAGGAGACAGAAGGAGAAAGAGTCAGACTAATGCATGCTGGTTAGAGCGTAATGAACTGAGCTGGTCAGGATGAGTTGACTCTCTGGGAGAGACTTTATTAATAGCCATGTTAACCCTCTAGATGCACCATCTGATTGTTCTGATACCCAGCCGTCTCGCTGTACTTGCCTACATTGGCAGCTTCACTGCAACACTGCCTGCATGATTTGGACACTCTACACTCTGTCTGCAGTGAACGCAGTGATACATATTGAGTAAAATTGTCTGCTTTTATTTAGACTGAACTGTTTTTAACAATGCTTTTCAGTACTTCATGAAATATTTACAATCAATGTTTTTTTCTCTCAGCAGGTTTGATTGGATTGATTTCATATATACATGTGATGGTATTTCTACCTTTTAAAACAGCTTTGCATCACGTCTGCACTTTTGAAGCCTTAAAATTTTACCTACATTGATCAATCACGTTGTATTTCGGGATTGCCCACTCTATGAATGATACATGCAATGCTGATTTTAAAGAAAGGCTGCCTGTGGCAGTAACTCACTAGTCTAGGCAACCAGGGCTCTGTTTTTTATAGCCATGTTAGTAATATGGGACGCGACCGTGTGTTACTGCATCATTTCAGGGCAACATGTACCTATAGCTGGGAGTGCTTGTGCTGTCTGTGGCCGTATAATAGTAAACTGTGAGTATATTCATGGACAGATATAGGAGATACATGTAAATGAAGTTGTGCAGAACCTAATGCAAAAAAAAAAAAAAAAGTCATTGTGTTTTAGACTTCTCAAAATCTTGTCTAGTCTCGACTCAAAGTCTAAAATCAGTTTGTGTATTTGGAGTTTGTGAATCCACAGGTGCTGTTATAAAGTGCATGCCCTAAATCTGGACCCCTGATGATTATGGTGTGAGCAGTGATTAATATGATTAATTGCACTTAAATTCTCATTTAAAGGTGCATTCTGTAGTTCATTAGTGTTCGCAACGCTGGTCTTCTTATGTTTTCAATACTGCTAGCGCAATAGTGTTAGACGCTGCACTGCCATCTATCTGTGTGGATCAGCACCATCACCTCTGAGATTAATGTAATTTACACTGATACTAGTAAGTTTTAGAGAACAGCATATACAATAATTAACACACTTACCTGTCCAACAAAAAAAAAGAAGCAATTTGGGCATCAATATTCAGTAAAGGTGAGCAAATTTCCAAAATCTCACTCTATGAAAAATAGTAAATTTAAACCATTGCAAAAAGAGATTGAAACAGTGTTGTATTATAACAAAATCGTGACTTTACAAATATAAAACAAAATAAATATGTGAATATGTGATAAATAAAATATTTTAACATTTCCTAAGTGTATGTAATATTTTAATTTTACTGAACTGTGAATATATATAACCTTTTAGATGTTATGTTTGTGCTTTTGGAAATTAATCTTAACTATCACTAATTGTGCTTATTATTTTGCGTTTAGGCTCATTTTGAGAAAAAAAAATGTTTTATGTAAATATAACTTGCAAGTGCAATGGTTTAGTTATCAGAAGATGTTTATTTATTTATTTATTTATTTATTCATATCCAGGTGTACTTGTATGTGGGAATTGCTTCATTGTATAAAATAGTTCATTGTTTAAAATAGAGGGCAAAGCAATCCCTCTTCAGGGCTTGTTTACATATAAACAGCAGCCAATGAGCGTGAGGATCCATTTGGTGAAGCAGGTCTCATCGTTTCAACATGGCAAAATACACTCAAGAGAGGTGACCTGAAATATATAAAACAACGTATAGAAATGTGTAAGTAGAGTCTTCATGTCATGTGAATGCACCTATCAGATGACTCTTTACAAAAACACTATTTATTTTTTAAAGTGTAAAACTTTTACAGTCAGCACCAAACCGAATGCATCTTTAACAGAGAATACATCTACTGTAGTTGATGCAGTGATGAGCACTACCTTTACCCGTAAAGAGCATAGATGTAAATCTGACAGTCAGGAAGCAAAATTAAGACACAAACACACATCAACCCACTTAAGTCTAAGACGTAAGATGTATAAGACTCTGTTTTCATAGTAAAGCAGTCTAAGGTCCCGTACACAAAGAAAGCTCCAGCACACAGAGGCCTGTTCATGAGCTCTGAGCCTCTGTCTGTCTCATTTCAGCATCTCCTCTGGATGTCTCATTGCATCAGAATGTTCATCTGTGATGCATTGTGGGATAGAGCGACGAGAGCGTCCGGATGGGCAGAAATCACCCTGCTGAATTCCTTTATCTGTCCCTCAGCTGACCTTCCTGTCTCCCCTTCCCACATCCTGTCAGTCCAGCCGAGGCTCTGACAGTCCATCTAAAACACCAGGAGCTGATCTGCATCACACACACACACACACGTACATACATACATATATATGCAGATACACACACATGTGCAGGGGTCCTTCATGAAATAGAGCTCAGGTTGCTTCTGATGGGCTTGACATTGAGTACTGGAGACACACACACACACACACACACACAGAAAGAAATGCAAATATCAACATACAGCAGTTGAGACATCTCCAATTAAAAAAAAAAAGCAATATATATATATATATATATATATAACCTTACAGTGAACAGTTTTGTTATATATGTATATATTACAGAACTGTTCACTGTAAGGTTGTTTGGGCAACCAAAATGGATCTTCTATGGCATCACTTTATACCTATATATATTTATTTTATTATTATTATTATTATTATTATTATTTACTTACTTTACTTTTTTTTTTTACTATATTTATTATTTTTACCATTTTTACCTTTAGACCTCCTTTTTTCCATTTTCATTCCCATTTTTACCATTTGTTTACCTTTTTCTTTTATTTTAAGGTGAATTTTTTACACCTATAAGCATTTTTTTTTCTATCATAAGGTCCATTTTTACCATGTATTACCATTTTGTTCTCTTTTTTTTCATTTGAAAGTCCATTTTTTAACCATTTTTATACCTTTTTATACCTTTTATCTTTTATACCTTTTCTATTTATTTATTTATTTTAAGAGACATTTTTACTATTATTATACCATTGTATGCTCTAAAAAAATGTATTACTTCATGAATAAGGACGAGATGTCAGTCATCTGCGTCAGCAGCGGTTGTTTCACAGGATGGAAATTGCACAGGATTTTGCTTTGCATAAAATAAATGGATTTTATTCATTATTGTATTATTAGAGTTAATTCTTAAAATATGTTGTCTAATCTCAGTACTGTTTGTTTATGAGCAGCTTTTGGAGTCAGTTACGGCATCTTTCAGCTACGAGTGAAACGCGAGGCCGCGGTCTGAAGTTTGCAGTTAACCTGGCGGACAGCAGCTTTTCACCGGCTCAGATTTTGGCGACACATCGTCATGAGAATTAGTGCTATTTCTGTAAAAAATCGAATATAGAGAATGGTTGAATACACTAAAAATAAAATTCTACTTTTAAATGTTATTTTTTTTTTTATGTCTAAAATGCTTGTTAAACGAGTTTAAAAACACCTAACCCAACCAGCTGGGTCAAAATAACTGACCATTTGTTCTGTCCAATATTTACCCAGCGCTGGGTTGCCAAATAACCCAAGTTGGGTTGTTTTTAAACCCAGCATTTTAAGGTCATTTTTAAACAATTATACCATTTTAAACAACAAAAAGCTACTTGAGGCTGTATGCTGCAGTTGTTTTACCACCTTTGGCAATGAATCAACATGAAATGTCATAACAAGTAGGGATGAACCAACATATTGGCCACTAATCGTTATCAGCCAATAAAAGCAATTATCTGCACTATTGGCCATCAGGTGATTCTCTAAAAATCAGGGCTGATTATATCCGGTAAGTTAAAAGGGGGTGAAGATACGTGCCAGACTGCAACTTCTGAAGAAAATGTAGTTTGTGTAGAATGTGATAACGCAATCTAAGTGCAGTTAACGGAGGGGTTATGTGACCTTACAAATCACCTGTTTAAACCAAGGTTGCCAGGTCCATTTTTTTTTCTGTCACTTTCTCCACTTTAATGCAAATTATAGCCAAAAAAATAACCATGACTGAACATCACAAAGTGTTGAAATGCATCAATAAATCAGTTTATGATCAATATGTCACTTAACGTTGCATTTATCAAACGAAACTCCAGTGTTCTATTACATATATATATATATATATACTGCAGCATTGAAAACCAAACTGTCGATATGGGGATTGTCAACTGTTCATCAACTGATTATCAGTTTTGGTGGACAAACTTAGTATTAGTGCATCTGCAGTAACAAGCATTGAACAGATGCAATAAGAGTCTAACTGATGTGCAATGACCTATATTTGATGATTCCGTGGCTTCAAATGCAAGAAAAGAGCATCAAACTGACTTTCAGTGCTAGGTCTATTCATTTCATACAATAAATTCTGTCTGTATCTTATTTTAATAACAGCGTCGTGCAGCATTCAGTGGTTGATTAGCAGTCCGGGAGCCGTTTGAAATCAAAAGGAACAGGTCTACATTTCTCCTTCATTTTTTAAGACTAGAGCCGGTCGCTCACCGGTTGCTGCAGACCAATGTGTTGTATTGAACATATGGGCTTTCATGTGGTAAATTGAATGTTACTCATATGTGAGTGCACACTGTTTTTTTGGTTATTCTGCCCAAGTTGCAGGCACTACCAGGGGACTGCTTTCCTTTTACTGAGAGCCGCTCCGACGAAAATCTCAACAGACCTTGGTACAATTACTGTGCCTTCCCGTCTCCATCTCCTGCTCTCCCAGCCCCGCAGCCGGACGCCCCGGGGAATTCAGCCCACTATTCTGTGGAAGATTTGGGCAGTCAGGCATCAAATGTAGGCCTCTTCTCACACTCTGGGCCTCGGCGGCGGTCGCGTCAGGGGACCCGGACTTTGTGTTTTCACACACTTCCCTCCCTGGGACACGAGGCTTCGCTGAGGCAGGAAGAGGCATCGGCCTCCGGTCCATCTTCCAGAAAGCAGGACGGATGTCTAATGTGCTTTGTCTGCCTGGACTCGCTGTTATTTCCTTTGTCCTTCATACTGCCGCTTTCCACAAATAAGGAATAAAACAGGGCTTGAAGCTCTTAAGAAGATAATGTCTTTTTCTTTTTCGACAAGCGGTCAGTGAAAGGAGGTGCTCGACCTTCAGAAGATGTTGATCGTCCGCCTGCGGAGGTCAAACTAAATAATGCATGAGCTGCTTTAAATCTTGCAACTTTTGCCCTCATGTTAACAAAACTGATTTATTTCTGAAGCGTAAAAAATGTATTTGTTTATTCATCAAGGATGCGTTAAATTGATAAAGAGTGACAGTAAAGACATTTATAATGTCACAAAATATTTTTCATTTTAAATAAATGCTGTTCTTTTCAACTTTCTATTCATTAAAGAGCCCTGAAAAATAAAATTCATCACAGTTTCCACAAAAAATATTGGGCAACACAACTGTTTTCAACATTGATAATAATCAGAAATTTTTCTTGAGCAGCAAATCAGCATATCAGAATGATTTCTGAAGAATCATGTGATGCTGAAGACTGGAGTAATGATGCTGGAGTAAAGATTCTTGTTTTTGTTTTTTGTTTTTTTTGTTTTTTGTAGCACAAATAGTACTTAAATAAAGTAAGTTTAATTTAGTTTGTCTGGCCAGAACTATTCCCGTGACTGAGGCTGGTTTGATTGGAGTTTGTGTTTCTTGACACCTCCGGCTTGTTTAGCTGGGGACACTTAATATTCAGCAATATTATTGCATTGACACTATTGGATGATCTTCTTTACAGCTGAACTGAACTAATTTCATAACTGATGATCTTTGCATAGTTATACTGTAGAATAATGAAACTACTATTATTTTAGGGCTGCCTTACTGTAGAATTAATCTCTGTATGCATCACTGAACCTTTTTTTTTTCCTTTTTATAAAAAATACATTTTGTATAAGTACCCTTCTAAAGAGTACTAATATGTGCTTTCACGGTACTAATGTGCACCATTTAAGGAGAAGTGTATCTTTTGAAAAGGGTTAGTTCCTCAGTGACATTGTTTGTGCCATTGTGTATAAATTGGTAACACACAACCAATGATCCATTACTACATCAACCGACCCTTCAAAATGACTTTTGTTGGTGTAAACTAATCTGGTCTGCTTGATTCAGACATATTAACTAATACTTTGTATTGAAAAACAGTTCATTTAGATATTACGGCTTAAGCATATTTTAGCTTACCTGCGGATGTCATTTAGTTTAGGAAGGTCATAACCTTTGAGGTACGACTGGGAAAAGCATATCTGATAGTTCTCTTTGTTTTTCTTTGTTACCTTGCTTTCCACAGAGCAGAGAGAGGCAGAGTTTGGATTTAAAGCTCAACGCCACAGAAGAGATGGAGGAATAATGGTTTGGGGCTTAGGGAGGCCATGTGTGTGTGTGTGTGTGTGTGTGTGTGTGTTTGAGGTCTCTTTCATGGATATGGGGCATTTATGTGTAATGTCAGTCCACGCTGAGAGGTGGAGGTAGGAAAGGTGTAAAGCCCAGAGGAACGGGCCTCCATCAGTCCTGCCTGTCTCAGCTCCGCTCCGCTCGGCTCCGTTCCATTAATCGGCCTACGGAAAGAAGCCGGAGCCGCTACAACTCCTCATGCACTTCCTGTAGAAACCTTTATATAATGAAGGACATGAGTGACACTTAAAGAAAGAACTTCACTGTTTGTCTGTCTGACAAATCTAGTTTAACTGCTTTTGTTCAAATCAAAAATGTATTCATTAAACTTACGTTAAGTTACAGTAGGTCAAGAAAAGTCAGGTGAAATGAGTTTCTCTGCAGATTTTCACAGTGGAGAAGATCACTGAATGTATTCTCAGGTCGTGCCGCTTCAGAGACAGAGAAGAAGAGGATGAAGGTGTAGATGGACCGCTAGAATACAAGAGCATCATATTACCTCCTGACGGAAAACGTGAGGCTCAAGTATTTGTAGTATTAGTATTCACCAATCACTACTATCCATTCATTTTCCAAACTACTCTGTTCACTACTATACAGGGCTTTGTCCATTATAAGACAAAGGAACTACATTTAGTTGAGCCTGAGGTGAAAAACAGGACATTTATTGGGTATGAGATGATTTGTAAGGGTATATAATGTATTTTAAGTACTGAAGAAGCAGTGAAATTAACATTTTTAAGGTTTGTTATGATTACCTAAAACCATAAAGAAAAACAAACAAACACAAACTCTACTTGAACTTTACTTTACATTACTTGGAAGATTAAAATGACTTGTGTTGTTTCAGCTGTTGCCAATTTCTCAGTTTCATTTAGTTTAACTTGACATACTAAAATAACTATAACTCAAACTGAATAATAATAATTATAAATATAGATATAGAAATAAAATCTAAATAACAAAAACTAATATGTAGTAACATAACTATGTTTAGATATTTCAAATGAGAACCTGGTTGTTTAAAAATGAATTAATAATCGAATAGGAAGGCTTCTGTATAGGAGTGTGTAGATTCTTACAGTAAGATGCTCACGCTGAGATTGTTTGTGAGGAGAATCCTGTGGACTGAGGAGATGTTGGCCAAAGCTTTGATCTATGAGGAGATTACAGTGTGTCTTCACTCTAAACGCATTAACCTTGAGAAGAGCAGAACATCTCTCCATGCTCCATTAGACAGCAGCCATCAAGAGTTTCAACCAGCACTCGCTCCTCAAGACCGGAGCACAACAAACACTAGTTGCGTGTCTTAAAATGGATTTGAAAAATAGTTGCTAAACTGACTGCATCACAGTGTTAATGCTGAATATTTATGCATTTCTAAGATTAACTAACTATATGTTGAAAAAAAAAAAAAAATCATGAGATCGCAAAAGCCCAACAATAGCTGTAGTATCTTTATTCCATTAACTTTGCATGACTAGACCAGCATTGTTACTGTATACTATTTTTTGTAGATTTTTATTTTATGGTATGTAGTTTCATGTACTCTTTAAACAGATAAATATTTACACTTTAGCAGATAAACATGTTCTTTCTCTTGCAGCTAATTGAACCAAAGATACTGATGATGCATATTACACTCATATTGTTCAAATATTTAGTAAATGCTACTAATAGTAAATTTAGCAAAATGCAAAAACAGTCATATTGAAAGATATGTCAACAAAAGAGAAAATGTCACCACTCAACAGTTATATATATAAAAGCCTCTAAATCCATCTGACATTTTTCTTTAAAATAAGCTTTTTTTTTTTTTTCCATTGGATTTTTAATGGATCCGTCTGTGGATTGGTACACAGTTCTGTGTGTGCTTCCAAATTAAATGTTCTTCTTCTTCATTCTTCATCAACTTGGCATTAAAACACTGAATTCAATTGAAACATTTGAGGCTTTGCATTTCTAGGCCAGACTGGCAGATTTAGGTAAATTTCCATTGAACTCTGTGTCAAGTTCAACAAAAAAAGCAGAAGTGAGGACAGATCCAATTACAAATGGATTCACACCAAGAACACCGCATTCCCCGCTGCTGTTTGTTGAGTGGAAGAAAAAGTAGGAGATTTAAAAAACAAAAAAAAAAAACAAAGCGATCCTGGACAGAGGCCAGTCACAACCCTCAGATCTCACAGACAGCGATCAGAAGAGCCGAACGGTTACGGGCCGCGGGCGTGTGGCTTATGAATATTATTTGGAGCAGCGTTGAGGAGAAGGGGAAGTTGATGATGGCCGCTCGTCATTGTTGTGAGAGTGTAGGCAGCGTGACACAGTAATGCATGCTAATGTAAACATCAGCACTCCTCTCAAATCAATTCAAATGTGCTTATTCAGGTGGAAAATAAACAAGGCAGTGAGGGAGAAGCACAGCGTCCTCCAAAATCCACCAGATAATGTCATTTCACCATCCTCCCTTCAGCCGCCTCAACTTCACACTTCAAACTCACCTTTGTGGGAGTTTTTTGTTCACTGAAGCTCAGTTTATTTATACAACTTTGTTTTACACACGTGACAATGACATTCAACAACAAGGTTGGAAAATTGCATTTGAAATGGTCATTATAGTGCAGAATATTGCATTAGTTGTGCAGAGTTTCAGCAGCCCTTTCTATGATACAGCCACTTACAAACCAAAGGGATTCAATGCAACGCATTTGCAGAAGCATGGAAACGACTCTGCCCTAAATCAGCTTTGAATGTGTATATGAACTGATCTTTAGTATGTGATTTACGTGCTGATCTATGATAACTAATGGTTTAAATTTCACAGAAATACCTGTTTGAACTGGATTATCAGTCAACATACCAGAATCTTAGAATTTATATCTTATAGCTTAATCTTAGAATTTATATAGAATTTATAACCATATTATTTTAAATCATTATATATAGTGAACTCAGGTAAAGTGGGACACTTTTTGTAAAATGTGTAATTTCGATTCCTAGATGTTTTTTTTTCTTTCTTTCTTTTTACTTTTCTGTTCTTTATACTTTTGTGAACTTTAAAGTCCAGCTATAATATTTCAATTTGAATACAATTCATATAAAGTGTTACTTGCAAGATATATACCAACATTTTGAGGTCATGTACTCCTGACAAATTTCTTTTCAGGTAAAGTGGGCCATCGTTTATTTCTGTGTCTTAATTAAAAACACATGATTTATTAACACATATGACCAGATAAACATATTTAACAACATATTTAACAAACTCAAAATATATATATATATATCCTGCATGTTATGAATAAAATAAATCATATGTAAATCCACATCTAAATTCCAAAAAAACTGAAAGAACATGTTGTGTTGACATTAATTTGATGAAATCTGAACATCAGAATATTCAGAAATCAGAATATTGATAAAATGAACTATACAATATATTCAAGATGTTGCAATAACACAACAACAAACAGGCTAAAACATTAATAAGACGAGCATTTAAAATGAAAACCATGTAAAAATGTTTTTCTGTCTATGCTCTCTAAACACTTTAAACTATTTTTAATTGTGTCCATATTTTAAAGCTTTATATTCTGCATCTGTGTTTCTTCTCTCATCCTTTCTTCACTCCACTTCATGCCTCGACTTCCTTTCCATTTTCTCTTTCCTTACTTCTATCCCTGAATTTCCTGACTGCAGTCTTATTTCCATTTTCAAAAAAAGTTCATTTTAAATGTCAGCCATAACATAACCAATGAATGTTGATTTATTTAATTAATTTGAGTGTAATTACTGAAGGTTAAAGGTCAGCCCACTTTACCTGAATCCCACTGGTCCACTTTATCTAACAAATTCAGCCAAAGTAGGCCGGTAATATTTTTTTTTTCTTGTTTTTTTATACAGCACACATTATATATTCATGTAAATTTCATTAATGTATGTGAAATCCATGCATTAAAACCAATAACTATAAATAAATAGAAAGTGAATAAATAAATAAATAAATAAATACAAAAGCAACTAAATTACTAAAACTTTAAAATTAAAGAGAAAACATAAAATAAACTAAAAACCAAAACTATAATAGCATATTATACATAAATATTAGAACTAAAATAAATATTATAAAGAAATATAAATAATATTATAAATATATATATATCAGTGTTATTGTAGATATAATACAATATCGTCGCCTTAGAATTATAAGATTCTGTCTGCATTCTGAACACTTTTGAGATATTGAGCTTCAAAGTTTTTGCGTTCCATAGACTTCTGTAGACAGAACCATTTTTGTTTTCTAAAAAAAAGGCCCAAAATGTACACAGAAAAAGAAACATCACATAATGTAAATAAGTTGAATAAGAATATGTCAATAACTCAATTTTGACAAAAATGTCAGATAGATATAAAAACCACACTGACTTTGTTCAAGTTTTTCAAATTTAAAACACTGTGACTTTCTTTATTTCAGTCTTCCAGACTCCACCTGGACCTGAGTGAGTGATCCGTTAACATTCACTGTGTGTGTGTGTGTAAGGAAACACATGTGTTCGGCCTATAGGTCTAACAAAGTCTCCTGTCAATCAGAGCCATCTCTCTGTGTCTGTGTGTCCCGAATGACACTGACACTGGTCCAGACGGGTCCAGATCCCCACCAACCATGAAGCCGGACGGGGCCGAGGCCAGGCGAGACCTTAAAACCAGCTCAGCTCATTACGCAAATGAATGAATAATCAGCAGAGAACAGAAACCCATCAGAAAGAGACGGACAGTCTGGGGGAAAAATGCATTTTCCCAAATAACCCATGCGGCGCATGCATTCTCTCTCCATCCTGGCCCACTTTTCTCTGCGCAAAACACTAAAAAGACATTATTCATGACTTTTACAATAGTCTGCCTCATATTTAGGCCTGTGAGGAACATTAGAGCCCGTGAGGCTGCGATTATCCGGAGCCTCGGCACTCACGATTATTAATTCATCACGCTGCTTCAGAACACAAATGCATTGTATTGTCTCATTCAGCATCTTATTTTACCCCTAAATCGGCCAAATGGGATGCGTTCTAATGACAGAGCCATGTTAATATCAAAGCGAATAGGCTCTCGGGCGCAGACGGGAGCACGGTGTGGAAATTCAATCACAAGTCCCTTCAATCACGGGACGGGAAACAGGGATGCGTTTGAATATTTTTACCTGGACGTATTAAAATTATACAATTTTAATAGCTATTTAACATGTAGTTGCTTTTTTAGCCGCATTTGGCTGGAAAAAAGGAAAAGATGGGCAGGTAAAGCGGGAATCCTCTTGGCAGTTTTGAGCAGGACAAGCTCTTTCCACCGGGAACTTCTTCCTGATCTGTTCTGCTCGGAGTCACCGACTTGTGAATTTCTGCTTGCCTTTGTCTCGTTCCCTCTGCCGCTGGTAAACAAGCGGATCCTTGAGCTGAGATCGCCTCGGGCGCTTCGCATTCTCCTAAATATCTATTCAACCGCAGCACAAACACCCACGCACCTGAGAGGAGGATTTAAGAAAGCAAACATCTCCTCTGTTCTACCGTGACAGTCAGTCAGATGTGTGTCTCTCATTACGGCCTGGGATACATTAGAAATAGAGACAACTCAACACTGTCTCAACGTTATTTCTCAGTATGTTCATCTCATGATAATGTGTTTCGCACAGATTCCAACAGTCAGTCACAACTATGAAATAACCCAATGTGAAATGCAGTCCCAAAAACAGAATTACTGCAAAATGACATTTATCCAGCTAGACTGGAGCAGCATTAAAGTGAAAAAATCCTGACAGACACCACTGTTATTTCAGTATCAGTGACATGGGTGAATTCAGCTAAATCGGGACTCTTTTTTGCCATTGAGATGCCTGGCGGAAAAAAATGTGACAATTATCCTGAATATCCCAATTTCAATTTTTTATTTTATTTAATTTTTTTTTTTTTTTTATGTTTATATTTTAGTATACTTAGATTTAGTAATTATGTTTATTTATTTATTTATTTTTTGTTTTTGTATATAGTTGTATAACATTTTTAGCTTTAATTTATTGAAGTTTAGTTATTTTTGTACTTCCACTTAAAATTAAACAAAAATGAAAAAAAAAAAAAGTTTAAAATATTTTATTTTATTTCAGCTACTGTTTGTTTCATTTCGTGTAATGATTTTTTATTTTAGCATTATTTTCATTATTATTAATATTGTTGTTGTTGTTATTGCTGTTGTTTTTGTTGATGATAATAACCCTGACAGTTTGGAAAGCTCATATTATATATTGTATATTTTTGTATCCCGTGTTTGACATGCTAAACTCTATCTAAAACTATGAAATTATTGCATTTTTGCCACTATTGTTGATTATTGCATGAATAATAATAATTATTGATTAATGCATTAACTGATGAACTGCATGGATTAATTGTACTTTTAAACACTTTTGTCACAATGCAAGACCATTTAAAATGAACTAGTGAAGACAACTTGAAATTTAAAAATGGCATTCAAAAAAGAGACTTGTCTCTAAAACAGGCAAATAATTTAAGCTCAAAATTGTGAAAAGCAAACTGTACGTACAACACACAACTGCACAATAAGAAAGTGTGCGTCTCTGTCTATATGTGTATGATTAACAATTAACACTTGTTATGTCCATGTCCATGTCCATGCACTATTAACAAAATACAGGTAGGGTAATACAAAATGCTTCTAAAGCAGCTGGTCAGATGCTTTCAGCTGAGTGTTTGCATCTCTAACTAGCTGTTTGAGGAACACCTGCTCGGCTTAACTGAGCAGAGAGAGAGCGTGTGCTGACCCTCGTGATCAATAATGCATGGAGAGTGAACAGCAACATGCTAAACCTCTTAGCCACTGCAGCGGAGGAGAGGAGAGACGCCATCGCTGAGGCTTTGATCGGCCGGTACAGACACCGGAACACGTCAGACATGATCGACACTTTCTTTGACCCACATTTTAACACATCATTACACGTAGATGAATGCTGGAACTGCATATCTTTATAAATTCCATATAACAGAAAGCATGCATTTATGATCGTGCATGTTTCCAATGTGTCATTTAAGTTGTTTACCTTAAACCCAAGTCAAAACCGAACACCCCTGACCTTTAACCCGCCCCTGAGCACTAATACGTTCATCAAAGAGCATTTAATTAGATTTCTAATGGAACTTCACTGCAAATGCTCAAGCATGAAGTTGAGAAAACAGCTTCATAAGGGTAATTACATCAACTCAACATCATATCAACCCATAATCCACACTCCCATGAGCCTTTGCTGCTCTGTTGATGTTACCTGCTGGATGTAAATGCGGTGCATTTAAGATTGAAAATGCTCATTGATTGTAATTTCCTACACGTTTGGGATTTATCTGTGTGCCAGAAACCAGCACTCCACATTTATGTTGCTTGATTAATTTTACACTCCCTGTAGTGGGTACTGGACTTGCGTCTCTGGGGAAAACGCAGCAGTTTTTATAGTGTTTTCTGTCATTTGTCAGCCACTGAGAGAAAATGCACTAATATAGAGTGATCATGAAAACTTACAGAGCACAGCTCCTTATTCTTTAGGGAAAAACACATTTGTGGTCAGTTCAGTCATAAATCAGTGACTCTGGATGGAGTTCGCACCTACGGCAGGTTAAGATGTGCATGCAGAAAGAGCTTCATCTGCAGACAGCCTGGGATCTGCACGCGGCGTGATGATCATCAGCTGTACCTGTCTCATCCCAGACTCGATCCAGATCTGAAAAGCCAGCAATTATTCACGGCTGACCAGTATTGGACAGACAAACGCAAAGCATGCCATTAAACAGAGGCTGCTGTCATTTTGGTGACTGTGTATTTTTCATCATACAATTAATGAAAATAACAAAGATGCACGATTCACTGAGCACCTCTGAAAAGCACGACTGTGAAGCGCCGCATCAGAATATGAAGCGAATGGCTGCGCTCAGAACAGAAGAGCTCTAATCTGCTTCGCCAGAGAGAGAGACTCAAAATAGAAGTGTATGAACTTGTCAAGACACTTACAGGAGAATGTGGAGCTGCTTGAAATCTGCCACAAATCATCTCCTCACACCTCCTCACGTGTTACAGGATCATTCCTGAAAGTGAGATTTACACAGAGCAGTGCTGTATGCACCTGAAGGCAAATCCTAGCAATATTATGTGATTATTTAACGCTCACAGTCTGACTGGGTTCTGAAAGATGCAAGAGCCATTTATTAGAGCAATTACTTTTCTCTAACTGATTACGAATGAAATATAAATTTGACAACACACTTTGTCTATGAAAAAGGATGCATTACTGCTCTTTTCAGTATCAGAGATCCCATATATAAAACATGAATAAATGCAATTAAGTTACATTTAATACAAAGTTGTTTGTAACTAATTTGTTTTATTTCTACAAAGTGATTTTTTGACACATTACTGTACTGGATGACAATCATCTTTCTAAAATAAATAAATAATAATGCTGAGTTTTACAGACTGCTGGATTTTGAGTCAAAGGTGCGTTTTTAAAAAAAAAATTGAAAGGGAGTGAAAGGCACATTTTGAGAATCAATTAATGCATCTAATCATATGTAATTAATCAAAACCTTCCACATCCAAGTAATGTTTGTCTTTTTTCTTTTTCAGAACAAGTTCTGTAAAGATGCAGATTTCAGGAGCAACTGATAATCAGCATCATGAATTAATCATAGTGTTGCTCCTCCAATGAATTTGTGCAAATTGGATCATTTTTTTCGGTAATTGCATTTTATTTGCCCTAATTGAATCAATTTGTAAAGGTTGTAGTGGTCCTAATGGATGTAGATATATGACTTGTGTGTATAGCTATGAGATATATAGACCTGCACTTCTCCTGTGAGCTGGACCAGGAGGAGGAGGAGGAGGAGGAGGAGGAGGAGGTGTTGAAACATGCCGTCCGGTGATTGATTTGCGCTTGGTTTTGTCGGAGACAACAAAAGGATGCCATGTCCTTTCAAGGTGTAATTCATCCAGCTCATAATGCTGATGAGACGTTCCTACGAGATTTATGCATGACAAGTATCCTGCTTATCCGATCAGATATTTGGCAAAACTTGTCTCATTGTTCGAAGCTCTTCTTAAATCATGTTTAAGCGTCTCGGACCGCACCTCTGCAAGCATTGCGTTCGTTTTGAACGTATTTCCATATTAAATACAGCCCGTCATATCTGATCCATCTGTCCAAAAGAGCCGAGCTTCGTTTAAATCTTTAACGAAAAACAAGAGCACGAACTCCAGCGCAGACTTCATTATCCTCTAAAAGCTTATACTAGTGCGTCTTAATATTTCATACGGACCCAAATAACACCAGCAAGAAAAAAAGAAGAAGAAAAAAAAGATAATGTAAATGTATACGGAAAGCTATTGTGGACTTGCCCATCAAACTTCACGGATGCATTACCTGTTTTCACTGCAGTCTAATGTGTGTGAGGAGGAATCAATCATAGAGTTGATGTTACTTGAGATAAAATGTCACGGATTATTTTCAGGGAGAAAGAAAAGGGCTCATTTAGCTCGCTCGCGTTTGAGTCTGATGTATACTGTAAAAGATATCAATTGATATCCTCTCAAATAATTTGTACTTTATTTGCTTTATTAATAGCTTTTCAAATAAGAAAAAAAAAATCCCTCAAATCGTCACTTAGTAAATGAATGAGAACGAAGGCAGTGCTGAGGCGGCGCGGGTCAGGCGCTTGACCTCTCCTCTATTAACACACACACGGCGACATTTGCTCGCTTATTGTCTGACTAATTTAATTTCACAGAACACTTATTTTCCAAACTCCAGCGCATGCCAAAGGAGAGGGAAAGGGTGAAAAAAAACTTGCCTGATAAAAGTCTAACTCAATTTGAGGACAAGTACCTTCATCTGTAAATGAAAGCAATTATGCGGCCCATATTATATTATGTTGGCCGGTCTCAAGATAGTCATCAATCACCCGCAATCGAGCTGTCACTGCGGGCAGATTCGTTTCTAGCAGGCAGTTTTCCAGCTGGGGAAAAGAGGAGTACATCATCATTAATTTGACTGTGACCCCGGGGCTTCTCACATGTCTGAACCCGGGCTTCTCTAAGCGAGTCAGCAACACACCTTCAGCACTTCATCTCAGTGGAGGAGGAAATCAAGAGCTTTACATGAAGGCACACTGACACACCATACATAGGTAGATAGATAGATAGATAGATAGATAGATAGATAGATAGATTTTTATGTTATCACATGAACCACTTTTTTAATCTCTCGAAACATTTAATATTAGCAATTATTTCAGTGCTAAAATAAATAGACAAATCTTAAAATATACAGAAATGTTGCACTTTTTCCTTAAAGCTTTATTTAAAGCACTTCCAGGCTTCTGTTAATGAAACTAAATGCATATTAATTAGAATTAAGATCTTATTTGTGGCCTGCGAAACTAATTAATTTAAATTAAATGGTCACGCTACAGTTTTAATCCACGATTGTAGCTGATCGTATAATAGATATGATTTATTATATCTGAATCAAAAGTCGATTTTTTTCGCGGAAAAAAAAGTGAAGATGTTTGTTCATGCAGGTCAAAAACACCAGATTTAATTCCTGATCAAACTGAGATAAAACGCGATATCACAAAAGATGCGATATAACAAAAGATACGGTTTGATCGTCAGATTTCACAAGTGCAAGCTCTTTTCCAAAGCTCGGATTAATTGATAAGCTCAATTACGAGTCCATTGTGCCTTAAAAATTCACCCCCACCCCTCTGTCACTCGTTGGGATTTTTATCCAGAGAAATGCATATTAAAGTTAGAGTCTGGTCATTTTGACTGGGTTTCTTCTGACGTCAGAGCCACCGGCGTTTAAAACAACCCGCATCTGGGCTGACGTGTTTAATACTAGTTTTTATAACGCAAAATATGTATTTCTGACATCAAAGACGGCAATTCGCCAAATGCTTTAGGATGCGCGCGGCTGCGTTCTAGAAGTTTAATAGAGCGACAGGAGAGCATCCATCCACCGAACACTCTCAGGAAGGCGTTTAAGCAAATTAAACATGGTAGTATTGCGCTTCGCCCTATAAGCGTCCGGCAGCTTTATGCTTTACCAATCAATCGGTACAGTGAAACACAGAAGACCTGCAGTCTCGCCTGCGTTCCGGCAAACGGGGATCACTCTACAATGTCCTATCCTCAGTTCGGATATCCTTACTCTTCTGCACCTCAGGTAAGAGTCGAGCGCTTATTCTTGCACCGATTCAGATTTTTAAAGGGGGAAAAGCGCTCAGGCGCGCCGCGGCTTTGAATGCGATACAGATAAAGGCTTAATCGGATTTCTGCGCTGTAATTCAGGGCTTCCCTCTGCGCTTATCATTTTACAAATCTACTAACACGCGTTCGAGCCGCAGATACATGCAAAAGTGCAGATGCGATGACAGGGGGAAGGACGACAACAGTTGTTTTTTGGCCATGATCCATAAAATGCATTGTCCTGTGGGGGCTGACGGCGGCCACTGCCAAAAAAAAAACAACAACTTTCACTGCATTTTCGCCGTTTTGCAAACTCGTACAGGTTTGCGGCTTGCCGTGTGATTCATGCTGTGACATTTCCAAATATTCCAGTTCCTCATGACCACCAACTCTCTGACATCTTGCTGCGAGTCGAGCACCAGATCCATCTCGGATTCGTCCGCGCAGACGCCCGTTTACTGTCCCGTGTACGAGAGCAGACTGCTGGCCACCGCCAGACACGAACTGAGCTCCGCCGCCGCGCTGGGAGTCTACGGGAGCCCGTACACCGGCGGTCAAGGCTACGGGAATTATGTTACCTATGGAGCTGACGCGTCCGCTTTCTACTCTTTGGTGAGTTTAGTGCACACGCAATTATAATTGACAATAATGACATGCAGTGAAGCATAATGTTAAGATCACCAAAACTCTGTAAGAACTGTATAACGAATGAGAACATTAACGAACCTTTTATTACTTTGCATGTGGGTACTTAATTATCGCAGAAATGATGCGTTTGAGCAGAGTTTCATGGAATGTTTTCTATATTATATGGGCTCCAAATTTAAGACGAGCTTTATATTTTGATAATTATTGTGGCTATATTAACAAGCATGATAAATGTAAAGTTTAATTGCTGACAGCACTTGTATTTATTTCCAGGGAACGTTTGATGCCAAAGATGGAAGTGCATCTGCGCATGCGGGTATAACACAGGCTGCCGCATATTACCCATATGATCCCACCCTGGGACAGTACCAGTATGACAGGTATTGAATAGCGGCCATCATTAAGAGTATTCTGATTGACAATTAACACGACTCAGTTCATTTGGATCAATTTCATAGGCTGCGCTCAAGATATTGGTGCAATAATTAGCGCATTCGATTGAACGCTTTGTTTTTCAAACCAATGAAACAGAATTTCCCTTGAATTTCAGGTCACTGTCTTTTAATGTATATTTCATGCTATATCATGCACTTGGCGGTTCAGCCTTCAGGGTTTCCCCTAAAGTGCTTTAATGGACAGATATTTGGCCGGTGCACTCGATCAAGCAATTTGTTCGCTCTGTTAAAAAAAACAAAACAGAAACCTGAGAAAGTTTATAGCCCTTAAGGAAACAATACTGCTTTTCTGTGTTGCACTGCAAAAAAAAAACTTTTCCCAACTTGCGTTTCTTTCATGCCACAGATACGGATCTATGGAGGGAGGAACCAGAAGGAAGAACGCCACCCGTGAGACGACCAGCACCTTGAAAGCGTGGCTTCAGGAGCACCGGAAGAACCCCTATCCCACTAAAGGCGAGAAGATCATGCTGGCCATCATCACCAAGATGACCCTCACGCAGGTGTCCACCTGGTTTGCCAACGCCAGAAGAAGGCTCAAGAAGGAGAACAAGATGACATGGCCACCGAGAAACAAGGGCTCAGACGATAAGAAGTATGATGATGATGAGGATGGCTCGCAGGACGAACAGATCAAAAGTGAAACCAACGATGAAGGTCAGCTCCCTTCCGTTCTTCACAATCATGTCCTATCAATGAGCCTTTTAGGTTTTTATTAGGCCTATTTAGTCTATTTTAAATTCATTTTTAATTATTTCTCCAGCTATCTGAGTTCTCAAGTGTGTTCCTGAAAAGCGCAAACTTGTAAAGGTCTGGTGAAAGGCTAAAGTCATATGTAAATATTATGGAATAAACATTATGTTGCTAACTATTTTATTGTACAAAAACGCATTATTTGTGAAGCGTTATATAATTAAAAAAAAAGTATTTAATTATATTATTGAAAGCGTTAGTTTGGGTGTTCAGTAAATCTTAGGCTTGTGTATTTTGTTCTCTCTCGCTCTCCACTTACTTTCCATCACTGTTTTTGCACAGAGAGCAAAAGTCGAGAAGACAAGGAGCTACAGCTGAGTGACTTGGACGACTTCGATACCATCGAGTCTGAGAGCTCAGAGTGTGAGCTCAAGCACCGCTTTCACATGAACGCGCACATGGCGACCACCGACGATCGCCTCAAGGAGCCTTCTCCAAAACTCTCCATTCCCGGTCTGCTCGAAGCCGAGCGCGATCTCGCCAAAAGCTGCTTGAAAAGCACCGCGGAAGACTGCGAGCACGAGCTTCGGCACAGCAAAACGTGCTTCCAGCAGCAGGGCCATCCGTTACTGGACAGCAAACCCCGCATCTGGTCTCTGGCCCAGACCGCGACCTCGTTGAACCCGACAGAGTACTCCTCGTGTATGCTTCGATGTCAACCATCGCCCTCCGCCTCCTCACCTGTCAGCGGCCTGGAAAGACAGCAGGACTCACCTGTTACGACTCTCAGAAACTGGGTAGATGGAGTTTTTCACGACCCCTTGTTTAGACACAGCTCCTTAAACCAAGCACAGACGAACACTACAGTTTCTTGGACCACCTCGACCAAAGGGTCGATCTTAGAGACCGGAGCCCTTGGACGCTCCATGGGGAACAACAACAACAACAACGTGATAAAAACACAGCAGCAAGAGGCCAGCAAGGACAGTATGACATTTCCAAAGGGCGTGAATAAAATATTCTGCTCCTAGCACACCAAATGACTCTCAGAAAGACTGTTTGGAATAGCTGTTTACGCTTTCAGTTCACAAACAAACGCCAGACTGTGAATCGATGGGCCCAAAATGCGTTTTGTTACATTAAAATCATGGGGAAATGTATGTATTTATTGCTGTGTTGACATCTCACTGGCGAGGGGGTTGGTTTATATATATTTATCGGTTTGGTTGACGCACGTTCAGATTATGTAAATTAACTGGAAGTTTATGTTCTGAAAGACTGAACAAAGTTTACAGCCCAGTTTTGTTCCGGCTTTTATCGTTTCTTTGGCATGCATATGTTGCTAGTTTTTATGGATCATTCTTTTAGACGAACTCGGACCTTGTTGCAACGACTCACAAGTGTCACTGTTAAGAAAGCATCGCACAAATGCACAGATCTCCTCGAAACGGGGGAATGTTCAAATCTGCTCACTCTAATAAACGGTGGATTTTTCCAAGCTTTTGTTCTGTGTATCGATCAGAGTCGCTGTCCCTGGTACTGAACGCACGCGATACGCCTCACCTCATTCCGATGTGTTATTTTAATTTTGGACCTTAATTCTTATTTGCAGTTGTCACTAAAAAGTTGAAAGTCACGTCCTAAAATATACAACTACACATGTATAAATTTTCGACTGTTTTTGAAAATGCGAAAGTAATTTAAATGTTAAATTTGATAGCATTAGGCCAAAGTAATGGCATAACAATACGAATGGGCCGACTGTCCACTCTAAATAATGTATACCATGTTCTCAGCAGTGATTGTTTCGTGTTCCATGTGTTTAGCTTTGTAATAATCCCCCAATAACTGTTTATCATTCTCTCTCGTCCTCTGATGGGAGAGATGAGGCCCTCAGGAGCCATAAGACAGCGCTGGATGAGCCCCATTAACCCGCCATAACCAGCCTGTAATTGGGATGTTTTCAGTCATCATTCACTTCACTCTATCGATTTCTACTCTCTCTTTCTCTGCCTCTGATAATATTATCGAAGCGCCAAATCCTTTACCCTGACCCAACACTTGAGCTCTGCAGACAGGCCGTTTATATGGTAGAAGGCGAGATCATTTGAAATGTTCATCTTGACACGGACCCCTCAATTTCTGGAGCTCTTCTGCACTCGGAGGCTTTTTCACCGGGGCGCGTCTCTAAGTGAAAAGGGCAAGAGAATTAGTTGCTCGAGATAAAAGGGCAAAAACACGCAGTCAAAGGCAGGAGTTGACAGTGATGGTGAAAGTGTGGCCCCTGGAGGACTGGGGGTCCGCTGAGAGGGCCTTCGCTGATGAATTTCAATGCGAAAGCCAAACGATTGAGATCTTCTCCTGAACGATCCCCTGGACAAAGACATTTGAAAAAACGCGTTTTGTCCGTACAACGCGATGCACAACAAATGGTGCTGTTGGTCTTGTATTTCGTTGTCTAAAAATAAAGAGCACTCTTTTCCACTCAAATAAATAAAGAAAAATCAAGTATAACATGCCAGGTTTATTAATGCTTAATTTGTTATTTTACGCATATATTTTAAATAATAATAATAATAATAATAATAATAAATGTTAAAAAAAATTCTTAGGCATTAAAAGATTTTTCTAAAATTACAGAGCAGATTGTAAAATATCATTGCATAGAATAATAAAACATTTTGCGTATTGCATAAAAGGATATATATTTACTGTTTGAAGAAACTTTCCTGTCGTAAAACAGGGTTTGGGGAGGCCAAGAGAGGGGGAGGAGATGTGATGGTTTGACTTACTCATTCAGGCGTGTCAAACACACACACACACACACACACACACACACACCGGGCGGAGGGATGATGCTGAATTAACGGCGCTTTTACATAGAAACCGAATCAAACTGTAATCAGCGACGCGTTACTTTTCATTAAGCGCCTTTGACAGCAGCATATTCAGACTCGACAGGGGACACAGGGGCCCCTGAAATAAACTGCTCTCAAAACACAGAGCCATAAGATAATTCCTTAAGCTCCATTAACAACTCTTAGCCGCAGGAAATAGAAACATCTCCAAATCTAAAAGCTTTATCGACCTGCGCAAACCTCCGCTGATGGCTCCGTTTTCTTCCCTTTATTTATATATTTCTGCTTCATCTTAAGGGACAGCGGCGTCTGGCGCTGGTAATAGACTTGAACACAACACATTAACTGAAAAACGAGGAGAAAAAGGCGAAAAGATTTAGATCTTTACCTCACCAATTAGTGTGCTTTATTTTCTCCACCGGCTCTGTCAATCATCAGATTTGATCTGCTCTATTATCTAGTGTTGCGATTATTACCTGCATGTCATTGCAGTTATTTGTGAGTTCCAACATCACAAGACAATTCACCTATTAAAAAAAACAAAAAAAAAAAAAAACTTTTTTTGAGAGACAACAATGATCTCGTTTTCTCATTACTCCAGGAACCACACAAAGAGTTTAGCGGTACACAAATAAAATAAAATAAAATAAAATAAAATAAAATAAAATAAAATAAAATAAAATAAGATAAAATAAAATAAAAAAATTATTATTATTATTATTATTATTATTATTATTATTATTGTTGCACTGAACCAGGAATGACCTGTATGTGATGGGAGGAGGACGGATCAAGCAGTCACTTCAAGAACAGAAATCAAGCATGTTGGACATGAGATTTCACAGCTCTTAACAGAACAGACGCTTGTTTATCAGACGCGTTTGTCCACATTTCCCTCCGGACTCCGAACTGCAGAGCTTTAAATAAGAGTGACCCCCGGGAGCAAAGGACACGCTAAATATATTTGCACATCATTAGCAGCTCTCTAACACTGACCCACTACTGTGTGCTTCTGTCCTGCTGGTATCATCGCTAACATTTGCTCTTAATTAATCTGGCTAATTAATAAAAAAGCAATTACTGTGGTCTTACTGGCCTCTGCCGAAGTCTGGAGAATGAAATGCTGACGCTGAATGAGACAGGAAGGTTGAAACACAAACAACGAGTTCAAAACACACACAGATCATAACAGCACTGCAGATCTAACACAGCTTTATCACTCTGTCAGAATAATAATAATAATAATAATAATAATAATAATAATAGTAATATCAACAACATTTATATTAATGCATTAATACATTTCATTACACAGTTTTACAAATAAAAATAATGCAAACGAAAGCTTGAAATTAGAAATATAAACACACTGTGTAAAGTTTTACCATAATCTTTACAGTACTGCAGATCTATAGCTATACATATTGCTTAAGCCCAATCTGCCACCATAACTGTAGTAATATTAATAAGAATATTTTTACAAATAAAAAATGCAAAACCAACCAAATACACATTGTTTAAGGTTTTACCATTACGCCACATTTTCCATTATTATTTTTCCACAATAGGTCAAATTGTGAATATATATTGTTGTTGTTGTTGTTTCCACCATCTAATGGTTACGTGCAGACAGACCTCTTAAACATCTTATACAAACATGTCTTTTTAAGGTGTTTCACATTATTTATTTCCCCTCTTTCTAATCTTAGTGTATAATAAAGTCAGCAAACTAAATCTGTTTAATCTTGCATTCAGTGTCACAAGTGTTCTATCAGTCAATATTAATCACACACAAAATAGCACATGCAAAAGCCATTTGTTTTCCCTGCAGCTTTAAAATTGCATTTAAATGTCATTAAAGTTCACTAGATGGCTGGTGTAATAGGCATCGATGCGGTGGCACGCGGCTTATCGGCCGCTTTCCTCCGTTAGTCACCGTGGGTCTGGAGGGCAGATTTCAGCCGCTCTGTTTGATAGGCTTGTCTTCACTCTCAGGTGTCACAAACTTCCCGTCGGCCTTCATGGAGTCACTGCAGAGGTCACAGCGCTGATATTCAGTCTCTGAGCGGAGAGTAAGAGCCTCTCTGAGCTCTGGAGAGGCTGGACTGACTGTGTGACTGAAGGAAGTCACTGACACTTCACCAGATTAGCAGAAATATCACACAGACATATGAAACACTGTCCTGCCGGCCCGGAGCCTACATGACTAGTTAACAGAACTATGAGATGAAACAGAATCCACACTTCAAACCAAACTGAATTAACAAAAAAAAGAATACTGAAGAATAAAATCATATGAAGACAATGACAAGCAAAAACCTTCACAATGTGCACAACAAAACAGTGAATGTGTGTGCAAGAAAAAAAAAAACAAATAAACAAATAAAAACTTGCCCTGTCAGGCCAGTGCTGCATTGTGTTATGTTTATTATCTGTGTAAAAACCTATGGATTTAAACCTATATCTAGCTGGCTAATATACATTGCATATGAAATTATAGATGCTGAAGAATTTCCAGCTTTCACTGGTGAGTAAAAGTCTGTAGAAGTCCATTAAAAATCTGATCTACTGGCTTTAAAAAAAAAAAACATTTGATGACTGTATAGTAAAGGAATAATATAATGTTTACTCTGTCAGCAGAATTTGTGGCATAATATTAATTTTCCAAAAAAGTAATTTAAAGTTGTCCATAAAAAGTTTTGGGGAGACAAACTGTTTGCATAAATTTGAGGTTTATGTTTTTAAAAGCACTTACAGTACATTTGATATTAAAATGTGTGTGGTATTTAAATTTTAAAGTGGTAAAATCCGATGTAACTTGGTTAGAAAGAAGCGATAGATGTGATTTTGTTCAAAGTAAAGTCATTTTAACGCATATGGTTATCTTGTAGTTATGCATATGGTATCTTGTGGTTATGAAACAGTAAGTATTTTAAAGTTTAAAGATTTCTTTATCTTCTTTTTAAGGATGGACAAGTTTAAATAATTTTTTTAATCATTTAACCCTTTAACTGTCACTCCCATTTTTGAACATATACGCGAAAATGTACTATTCAAACTTAAATTTTTATAATTTATGAATGAAAACACTTTGTAATAGGATTTTAATGTACATTTTCAATGGTAATGCAATGTCTGATTTTAAAATGGTTTTCAAAGGATGAATTTCAAGATTTTAAGTTTTCAACTGAAATATAACTTCTTATGATATTGATATTGATAGGGGAAAAAGGCAACAAAGAAAGAACTCCTGTTATGATGTCGATTTTTTTGAGGTGCACTCCTGTCATAAGGTAATCTATTACTTTTCTTACATAATTTGTAACACAAAACAGTGTATGATATCTATTTAGGAGTCTTAGACCTTTCCAACAATATATAGTTTGTCATGATTAGATTAGGATTTATTTGTAATATGGTGAAGTAAACGTAGGTGTCCCGTATACAGGACGGTGACATTAAGGGGGTTAAATCATTTAATCAGCATGTGAAGTCAAGTCAATCATCTTATTTATAGTGCTTTAAACAATACAGATTGTGTCAAAGCAGCTTTATAGTATTAGATAACAGATACAGAAAATAGTGTCAATAATGCAAATTCTCTCCTGTATGCCATAAACACCACTTTACCACACAATGAAATCATCCTGAGAGTATTGAGCGTCTGCAGTCAGAAAGCAGACGCGTTCATCACGCCAGCCATATCTCAGCCGCTCCAACAACAGCCATTCAAACACATCTTTTGATTTGTCAGAGGAACTCAGTAATATTTCCTTACATGCTATGGCATCAGTGTTCTTATTCCCCTCGTGCCCGACCTCTTGTTTTTATCTTTGCTTTTACAGAAACACTCAAGCCGCTCTTATTTGTATGTACCGCTGATCTTTTGCAACACAATTGGATACGGAGGCAAAGGTCAAGCTTAACTCTCTTATGCCTTTCATAGACGAATGAAAACAGCATATACTATTGATCCATCCTCAAATGATGTACATAAATCTGAGCGCTCCGCACAATGCCGCGTGACCTTTCTGCAATTACCAAGGTGACAGAAGTGATGCTTACAGGAGTTTGACACGGCTTCATTCCCAACACTTTGACTGCAACAGAACACACACAGACACACCTTGATTTTTACCTAAAAAAACAAACAAACAAAAAAACAATCACTGATTTGAAATTTGTACTTTACTGAGCCATGCAAATTATTAATATATGCACTGACTACTGGTGAAGTACAGTAGAAGAGTCTCTTCAGCTAAAACTTCAAACACACCTAATGTACAATACAGTATTTCTGTGCAATTAAAATGCAAACGGATGTTGCTTTTACAAATGCTCTGATTGCATTGATTTGCATTGCATAAAATATGAATTAATGCATGAATGCATAAAATATTAAAGCAGAACAATTTAGTACATGCAGTAATATACCTTTATTAATGCTGTGCATATTGGGAAAATTGTTTTATATGTTTTGTCAAATTTTCTGTACTTATTATAATGCATGTACTGTTAAAAAAAAAAAAAAACTTACAGAAAAATAAAATTTACAGTAAATACATAAATAAATAAAATGGATCTAATGTTAACATATCAACCTGCTGAAGTACTAAAATCTGTTTTGTATCTTTATAATACACTGACAATCACCAAAATATTTTTTTTTTCTGAAAAGAAAAAGTGACATTTAAGAATGACAGTTCTTTACAAGTAGCTTTTCCATAAGCTGAGGTAAAAACTAATATACAGAAGGCGCAAACAAACCTAAAACACCATCATGACACTAAAATAAATAAATTATACAAAAACCAGCTATAACAAATAACCAAAGTGTACAGTCAAACCAAAAATTATTTAGACACCAGATATAATTTTTTGATATAAATATATATTTTTTTACTAGTGGGTGCAGGACACTATAGTTCATTTCTGTAAGTGAGTATAGCAAAATGAAGTAAACCGTGAACTGAAACCTGTTAGATTTATTGCAGTTTTTCACTGTATATAGTAAGGCAAGTGTTTTAACATTAATATGACTATAATTCTTTACAGTGTGTTCAGTAAATCCTAATGCACTCTGTCTGTAATGACAAACAAATTAACTTAACTGTTGGTCTTGTCAGTATAATAATATCAACGTCAAATATGCAAATGGTGGGCAGAATGTATCTATTGCACAAAATGTGTCTTCACAGCAAATGTGCCGCCCTGGAGTAAACGTCCGTTCCTCCGCTTGCTTGTTGAGAGCGGCTCATGCTGGCGTGACGATGGGCTTTAACTAGGCCCGCTTCAGTTTCACACGGCAGGAGCTCAGAGGGTAAGATGCTGAAGCGTCCATGCGAGCGGCCGCTGTTTTACATGTCTGGCCTGGCTGAACCGCTGAGAGGAGCGGAGCGGGGCCGAGGGGCTCCTGGCCTGTTTAAGGATGAAGAAGCGCATCTTATGCATGAGTCTGGAGTACAGGGGCGTCCGGCTGGCTGCCCAGCCCTCGTTAAAGCGCTCCGGCCCGCTTCATGATGTCAAGCCCACTGATTTGTGTTATGGCTATCAGAGTGAGTTAACATTCACAATGGGTGGAGTGTCACAGAGGGGCCTTCGCCTGACACACACACACACACACACTCCTTCAGCAACACTCACCCCTGAACAAGCAATCAGCACTTACGCGAAAGGTCACATTTGCAATGCAGGGGACTTTATGCAGAGAAAACGCAGGTAATTGGAGGCTCTGATACCTTTGGCGGATTGTGGCAAGATAATGTGATGGATGTGGAACATTTTGGCGGGCAATTAAATGTTTTGGAGTTCCTGGCTGTCGGATGTGAGAGGGGCGGAAGTTGGGAGAAGGGAGTCTGACAGTGTGCCACCTTATAATCTGATTTGCTCTGAAAAACCTGCTTCAAATCAAAGCGCTTTTAATCAAAGCGGAGGTTTTTGCGCCGTGTGCGAGCGATGCATGAAAGGAGGGCGTGCAGAAATGAAGGGCTAATTAAAGTGGGTCAGGATTGAGCTACAGGCATGAGAAAACACTTTAAAGCCTTTACATTATTTACACACTCCTGCCCGTCCTCCACCGCGCCGCTGCTCCTTTAAGAACACACACATAGAGACTCATACAGAACTACATGAAGTCCTAATTCAGTTTATTTAGTTTATTTTTATGTTAAGCCTATTTGGGATAGACAGGACTGCATAACATGCAGTGAAATGCCCTGTTAAATGTTTTTAATGCATTGTTAATTGACTGCTAAGGTATTCTGGGTGGTTTCTAATCAGTTTCTTGGTTATGGTTGGTTCTTGGAGTGCTTATGAAAAAAAATTCATGTGAATACAAGTAACATTTCTTGGTACCAAATTTCAACAACATAGCAAAAACTATTGAAACACACTCTCTTTACTTGAAAAATGATATAAAAATCAAATAATGATGATAAGAAAAAAATAAATACATTATAATAATTAATAAATGCATGTAGCTTTCTTTTTTTAAAATTGAGATTACAAAAGCAGTTACCAGTTGCTTTAAAATAAGTCAGTATTTAAAACAAAGAAATATTGTAAAATGGTTGATGATTTTACAAATGGTATGATTGCATTGATTTGCACTGTATAAAACATGAATGAATGCATAAATACACAAAACATGAAAACAGCATAATTCAGTACATGCAGTAACATTCCTTTATTAATACTGTGCATTTTGTGAAAATTGTTGTATATGATGTTTTGTCAAATTTTCTGCATTTATTACAATTCATATACTGTAAAAACAACAACTTTACCATACAAAAAAAAAACAAAAAAAATCATTAACTGATCTAATGTTAACATATCAACCTACTGAAGTACTAACATCTGTTTTATACCTTTATAAATGATAAGAAAAAGCGACATTTAACAATGAGAAATCTTTACGAGTAGCTTTTCAGTAAGCTGAAGTAAAAAATATGTATATATATATATATATATACTACCGTTCAAAAGTTTGGGGTCAGTAAGACTTGTAATAGTCTTTAAAGAAGGTCTCTTCTGCTCATCAAGGCTGCATTTATTTGATTAAAAATATAGAAAAAAAAAAAACTGTAATATTGCAAAATGTTTTTACAATATAAAATAATGTTTTTTATTTTAACATACTTTAAAATAGAATTTATTTTTATCAGCTGTTACTCCAGTCTTAAGTGTCACATGATCCTTCAGAAATCATTCTAATATGCTGATTTATTATTAGAATGATCAGTGTTGGATAATATCAACAGTTGTGCTGCCAAATATTTTTTGGAACCTGTGATTTTTTTTTTTCAGGATTCTTTCATGAATAACAAGTTTAAAAAGTACAGTGTTTATTCAAAATATAAATATTTTATAACAATGTAAATTATTTATTATTAACTTTTAATAAACTTTTAATTATTAACTTAATACATCCTTGGTGAATAAAAGTATTAATTTCTTAAAAAAAAAAAAAGAAAGAAAGAATAAAAATGTACTGACCCCAAACTTTTGAACGGTAGTGTATATATATATAATATAAATATTATACATTATAAATAATATTAGAATATAATATTAGATAATATTAATATTAGAGATTTAACAAAATTTACATTTGCACTGCAGAAGTGGCACAGAAACTGCATCTTAAGTGGCATTAAATTAGACTGCGGTTGCAATTACAATTGCATAAGGGATAAAGTGAATTTATTTATTTATTTATGCATTTATTTATATGAAACTAAATGCACCAGTAGATGGCGGCACATCACTGTCTTAATGAGTGAGTCACTGAATCATTTGATTTGTTCAAGAGATTCATTCAAGAATGAAGCAAGTGACTGACTTTATGAATGAGTCACTGAATCATTCACTCAACTGATTCATTCAAATTGAAGATTCATTCAGGAAGGAAACACTATACTTTGTATGTTGATCTGAGACATGCAATGCCTTTGCTGTGAATTTGTTGGTGAAATAAAGCAAAAACATACAACACTTTTAAAAATGTAAGCCACCTAATATTAACTTGCTCATGTAATACTGCTACTGTATATCATCAATAAAAGAACTCATACAGGGATATTTTTTGCACTTTTATCTTGAATCTTGGTGGCATTTTTACTCTAAACCACATTTATTTCTGGCCTGGATATCTTTAATGTGAGGTAAAAATATTAATTCACTTTCACTCAGTCACTTTCCGTAAATTTCTGCAGAAAACAGTGTGTGGATCAGAGAGATTAAAACAAGTTTTTTTTTTCTTTAGCACTCCAGCTTCAATGAAACACAAGGGCATCCAGTAAATTCATGTTTTGGACATTATGGGAAGTCACTTAACTTAGCAGAGGTACAAGACCAAAAAGTGCTTTATCACTGAAGCTGTCAATCACTTCAATTCAGCGTGAGCTCACTCATTGAGAAAACTCCAATTTTAATCAGAGAAGCTGCTGATCGCACATTACTGACTGTAATGTCAGGATTTCAGAACTGAACAAAACCGCCAGCATTTTGGGTGGATTCTGTGCTGAACTAAGTGAAACTCCTCTGATTGGCCACTGCAGTCATGTGATCAGCACACACGTCTGTGATTGGCTACAATGATAAACACAGCAAAACACTTCCTCTGACACTCTTCACAGAGAGCAAACACAAACACACAAGAGAATTTGAAAGCAACTGCTTATCAGCGGGTACCAGAGTCAGTACTCAGTACCTTTACTGCAGAAAGTCTGGTACACATTTACATTCGCACAGTTTTACTGTCGACTTCATACGGCACTAGTGAAAACACTGCTCTGGTCTGAAAAGACTCCTGCACCTCACGTCTCAGTGATCTTCTGCTGTGTAGATAAAGCTCAGGTTCCAGCTGAGGGATTTTTCAAGAAACATCACATCTCTCATACTGAAATACAGTAACCAAACTTCAAGTATGACGATTCTCACCACATAAAACAACATGCAACATGCCTCTAGAGCACAGAAAGCACTGAAAATATGAAAGACAACTGAATTTCCTCTCGCAAATATGTTTCTTTTTGCACACTTAATCATACAAATGACCTGCTTACTGTTTGATCTCATGTTTTTAAGTGCTGCATTACTGATAATACTGCCATTTAATTAACAAGAGATAGTGAACAGTCATCTAGTCATAATCACAAAATAAAGAGTGACAGAGTGGTCTTCAATCAACCAGAAATCGTTTATTTGGGAAAATGACCAACTGACAGTGCATGATCCTGCTTATATTTAATTGAGACAACAATCATTTATATATTTTAGTATAATTATCCACAAACATCTGCCGCAGATTGCAGCAGTCCGGTGTCAGTCAGGTGTTGTGGGGTGAGCCGTGTTCGTCCGGATGTTCGTTGTTCTGGCAGCTCGTCTCTCAGTGAAACCACAGACGCTTTACAAACCAGATTAGTGAGCTTAACTCACGCCGAGTCCGAACACATAATCAAACAAACACACAAACCGAGTCAAACGTGTCACGCGGACAGTCATGCAGGGTGCTTTAACACCCTGAATGTTAAAGTTTTGAGTCTAACATCCATATATACTGACATATGATTGATTACTGTAATAAAATGTATCATTATTCATGCTAATGAATGTGACGGAAATGAGCTTGTAAGCATTACACTCTTAAAAATAAAGCTGCTTTAAAGGTTCTTCACAGCGATGCCACAGAAGAACCATTTTTGGTTCCACAAAGAACCATTCAGTCAAAGGTTCTTTAAAGAACCATGTCTTACTTACCTTTTTATAATCTGAAGAACCTTCTTTTGCCACAGTTTTGTGAAACAGAAAGGTTCTTCAGATGTTAAAGGCTCTTTACGGAACCATTTAAACAAAAACGGTTCTTCTGTGGCGTCGTGAAGCACCTTTATTTTTAAGTGTAGGTCTAATTTCAGTCATATGCACAATGTAATTTTGTCAAGTAACCATAACTAACCAAAGCCATCCAGGTCAACGAAACTTAAGCCACTGCAAACCTAATAAACAGTTAGAAGTTAAGTATTGTCAGTCCAGGAGTGAATGCTACTAATCGAGTAACGCCTGCTCATGTGTGTTTGAATCTGGCCTGTATTGTGTCCCAATCCCATTTTCCCGTTTTCTCTCATGATTTTCTCTCCTTTCTCAGGGATGGAAACGTATCACAGCTCTTGATCCAGTGTTTACAGCTTTTCAGAGCAATACCAACTCACAAAGTCACAAACCCAAACTCTGAATCTGCTGTGAGTTTGAGTTTCACTTGCAACTTGTAATGAGAATCGTTCATAAATCTCCTGAGAAGCTTTAAAGTCTCTCTGTAGTTTTCTGCCAACAAAAGCTCTTTGACTCATACCATTTGAGAGCAAAGAAATGAATAACAAATATTTAGTCCATAAATATTAGCATTGCAATTTTTGTAATATAATACTTTATTAGTAACGTAATGCTGTTGTTCTTTAAAATAATTACATGGATATATGAATAAATATGACTATAATGACTATAACTACTTTGGAAATGGACTGAAGTGAAATCGATTATTTTTTGTATGTGTTTTTTAAACTCAAACAAACAAATTAAGTAAGTCTAGTATGAGTTTTCCTTATCCTAATGTTAAAATCAACTATAAATCCAGACTCTTCAGCTGATGTTTTAGTTTTTGTCTTATTGTCTTTGTAACCCTGTTCATCCCTATAAGTGACCAAAAAACCAGAGAAGTACAGGAATCAAGCCGACAACTAAAGAAATGTTGAAAATGCAAGCAACATTCTATGAGTTCCAGATTTTGCAGTGGTGAAGGAAGAAATCAAAGAAAAGACCTGTCTGAAATGCTGAAGTTTTGAGAGTCAGACTTGTATTTTCTATCTGTGTTGCTTTCCGCCGTACGCTTCACAGCCTCGCTCTCATTGTTCCACACTGTTTCCATTCTTAAATAATAGAAGAGGAGTGTGTTTTATGCATCCGTTTTTGTCACGCTCAGTTTCACTAAAAAATGGAGCCGGAGACTCGGATCGGGCACACAGATGTAACGTGTAAACTAACATTCCTCCCTCCGACACAATTAGTTTTCATTGAACGCTATTGATCTTTTCCCCCGTTCAATTATAATCCACACATGAATGTTTGTAGTCATTAGACGGGCTCTTTGTTGTGTCACCAACAGCAATTAAATCCAGCCGATGGGCCTTTTTCCAGAAACTTCCATGTGGAACCGCCGGAGTCAGGACACGCCTGACCACACGATCGGCGGCCCTGTGGAGAATCTGAGCTATGAAATAAAAATGACGCTAGTGCCTGAATTCTTAAGCGGGGAATTTTTTCCTGATCTTCAGGGATCTGTTTGCTTGTCTTCTGAAAGTCCTTGATACGAGCAAGATGGCGTTTGTGATTTCTAGAGGATAATACGCAGGTCCGTCCTGACAAACAAGGGCTGGAAAGTGACTGTAACTCTGAAATGATCCAGAGTCTATTTATCCTAGATTGCGTTTGAATGCTCCAGATAATAGACAGAAAACACTGCGAGTCTGTCAATCTATTTACTGATTCTGAACAGCAAAATAGCGTTTGTATTGACTTATCAGATTTGGCCGTTCACACCCAATTCAAATTTGTTCTTCCTGTCTGCTGTCCCGCTGAGCTGGCTGGACTTCAAGACTGGGACACGTATTCACTTCTGTTAAATGACCGTACAGACACAAAATATTCATACAGAGCATTTCAATCTGACATTTAAAATATATCCTGCCCACCAGACACAAATCAATAGTATCTTATTTTAAAAATAAGAAACAAAAGATAATCTTTTGTGTGATTTAGACTTGAATCTATCTGAGATAATGAACATTTCAATAAAGCACACAGTGATTATTTTACCAATAGCAGGGCATGTTGTCACACATGTTATGGGGTAAGTTGTCACAACGAGAACAGTAAAACAAATAAATAAATACTATAAAACAACAAGCAAAACATAGAAGGTAACATATACTACTGTTTAGGGATGATACAAATTGTTAACGTTTTTAAGATAAAGCTATTTTGCTCACCAAAGTTGCATTTCGATCAAAAATACATTACAAACTGTGAAATATTATTACAATGTAAAATAGCTGTTTTCTATGTGAATATCTGTTAGAATTTATTCCTGTGATGCGCAGCTGCATTTTCAGCATCATTACTCCAGTCTTTAGTGTCACATGATCCTTCAGAAATCATTCGAATATGCTGATTTGCTGCTCAACAAACATTTATGATTATAAGCAATGTTGAAAACAGTTGTGCTGCTTCATTTTATTTTTTCAGGATTCAACAGAAAGTTCAAATGTACAGCATTTATTTGAAATAGAAATCTTTTGTGACATTATAAATGTCTTTGCTGCCACTTTTGATCAATTGAATGCAATAAATCTCTTCAATCTTACTGACTTCAAACGTTAGTAGTATATACACAACCAATATTTTGGCAGAAAACAGAAATCATACTTAATAAGCTATAAAACTACAACACATCAATTCACCTTAATAGCACCAACCTTTAAGAAAAAACGATGAAAAATATACCTTATACCTTTTATAAACTCAACCTTTGAGTTCATTATATAGTAACTAAAAATAGACGTTAAAAGTATGTTATTGCAAGTTTAGCCTGAAAGACAGAATTTACAAAGATTATTATTATAACTTAAGACTCTTTTATTTACGAAGATCTTATGACAACTTCCCTGTGTGACAACTAGCCCCAGTCTCCCTATAACGCTGAATCAGCTACAGTTACATTCATTCTACATTACCTACACGCCACAAAGTGACAATATGCCTAATAGACAATAAAAGACTCTATATTCCACCTGATTTCAAAACCGCTGCTCACTGCACATCCAAACACAGCAGCTCACTTCATCCGCTGTGAGTCCCATCAGTCTGCCCCGACTATAACAAACACAGCACTGAAACACTCACAATCAATGGTCACCGGAGTTTAAATGAAAAACCCAGAGAACTCCGCAGAGGCTTTAGTTTGAGTGATAATGACATGAGCGCATGTGTGTGAGTTTGGGAAAGCTAGGATGAAAGGAACAGAAACACTTCACTCTCCCATCTCTCAAACAGCGTTTTTTAGTAATTACACGCCAAAATGAGTAAAAGCGCACGGTGAGGAGCGGCACAGCCCTTAATGACGTGCCACTTCACCTCGAGTCCTCCTCACTGCTCCTGTCCTGAAGCAGCTAATTACAGCCGTTCATAATCCTGCTGCTGCTTCACTCGCTCACGGATCGGGAGTCGGGACAGAAGACGACAAGTTTCACACAAACACACCGTTAACTCAACAGCAGTCAAGTGTCAGGTGGTTTTGGGTGGGCGACCCAAAAGAACATCCCAACAGTGCTCTGACAACATTAGCCCTGCTGAACATCACAGTAAGGGCAGAACCGTCCCGTCCCGAACACAGACTGACACTGTGCTGTTTGAACTGGTATGACGCATCTGCCTGCGCTGAACAACATTAGAGATGCACATTCTGTAAAGCTGTGAGTAGATTAGGTACATTGTGCTGAAGGACATGATGCACTGAAGAAGCCACATGAAGAGTCTAAAGTAAATCAACAGTGACCTCTTTCTCTCAGAGCTGGAATAACAGGCTGATGGGAATATTCCACTATATTCAGCTGGATATGAAGCACAAGGAGCTCCACATGCAATAAACTGCTTGATTACTCCCAGTGGGGAACACAAGCATGTGACACGTTTATGCTTGATATTTTATTTCTATTATTGAATCGCAGTTTAAATGTAGAAATTAATATTTACAAACACACACATTGAGTAAGGTCTAATAAATGTTCTTCATGTTATAAAACTGAATCACCATATGCGTTAGGGTTATTATCATTTATTAGGTTATCAAAACTGATAATAATAATAATAATAATAATAATAAAACTAAAATGTTACTTAAAAGAAAATAAATGTTAACAAATAAAATAGGACATGAGTTTATTTCAGCTGGTTACCAAAGCAATATTTATTTATTTATTTATTTATACATATTTGTAGTGAAATAACTAACACTGAAATTGAAATGAATAAAATGTATACAGTGAAATATAAATATACTAAAATGTATTTAAAATACATTTCTTGTGTGCTAAGTATACTACTACAAATACATTTACATATTATGTATTTAATAAAAATACCCTGCAACTGTACTTTTAATATACTAAACCGGTGTATTTAAAGTCTGCTAAATTGGAACAACTAATTTTGTACTTATTGCACTTCAATAGTAGTGCTGAAAATAGTGCTGAAGCCCAACTTAACATATGCTGAAGTATATTTGATTGTGCTAAAGTGGAAATATTGCAAGTTTACTTTAGATACACTTTAAATATTTTGCATTTAAAGGCCGATATCATTTAAAGATAATACAATCCTCATCAATAGTGACATTAAAACTTATTTTAGGCGTAATATTAAGAAATGTACATTGTGCACAAGTAGTACTCCAAATAAAGTTAAATTAAAATTTTTATATCAGTAAATCTTATAAGCGATATGTCAGTAAATATATTATTAGACTTGAACTATACTTATTATCAAATAAATGCATTAAATCTATTACCTTTTTTTTTTTTACTAGTGTAGAAACATTAGATATAGAATTTATGTTTTTTAAAAAGCAAATGCAAACAAACAAACAAATAAATAAATAAAATAAATGCACTATACAATTAAAATGCACACACACACACACACACACACACACACACAAACTCAATTAAAAATTTTAATACCAAATTTTTATTTAAAAATTTTAATAAAAATATTAATCTAATCTAATCTAATCTAATCTTACTTGATTGCAGCCATATATATTTACAAATATTTCAGTGATTAATGAGATTTAGAATACAAATGGATCCATGGATTGTGTCACGGTTAAAAAAAGAAAATCTGACTAGATCTGACTTTCACATATTCTGTGTTAATGGATCGAGTTCATGACAACTGTTAATCACTAACTATAAAACACTTTAAAATTATAATATGGCAGAGGAAATGTTCCTATTATTAATTATAAATAAACATGTATTATTAAATGTTTATTAAAAAAATAATAATAAAAATAAAAGAAAACTATTTATTTGAATACCTGTATATGTGCAACTGCTTTGCTTGGCTGCTTGAGGTCGTGTGTTACAGTGATTTTACCACAGTTATGAGCGTTTTAGGCACTGTGTTGTGTGGTAAAATCACAGTGCCAAATTGATTACTGCTAGTGTGTAATGAGTCTGTGAAGTTAGTTCAGTTTCTCCATCACGCTCTGTGCTGGAGTGGACAGACGGCTCGTGTCAGCGTCTCTCTATCTGTCCGCCGGTCATTTCTGACCCGCTGACTGTGACGGCGCCGGGTGAGCGAGTGCCGGACCTCTGACTGACCGGTACAGACACGAGCGCGAGGCCTGATGGCGCTCAAACTCAGGTGAGCAGATTAGAGCACCTGTGGGGCCCTTTAATAAGAGCGCAGCCTGTCAGAGCTGATGATGTCCGTCCCGCGGCTGACGGACGGGACGCGCGGCCAGAGTTTCCCCCCGACGGGCCGGGCTGCAGGAGGACGGATGGTTTCACACCACGGCTTCTGACAGCATGTCACGAACTCCAGTCGCGCTGCACTCCATGTTCTTCGGCGTGTTTATATTTGTTGTTGAGTTGTTGTGGGCTTTTTTCCTCTGTTCCTATGAATGAAAACATCTCGCTGTCACACACATCACACCCGAGTGTTGTGAGGCCAGCCGAGGGTCTCTGACACGCTTCAAACACTCGGCGAGATTGGGGAAAAACTCCACCTGAACTACGCTCACTCTCACATCAAGGTTTCTGCTGTTTGGACATAGTTGTATGCTTTTTTATGTACATCATTTTTGCCTGTTTTATTGACTGGACAGTGAAATGACACAAGCTTGCAGCGTCTATATTGTGTATACATCAGAGCATGTGCACTGAACACTGAATACTGTTTCAGAAGTTTTCATGTGTCTGAATGATTCAACCTTAAAGGAACAAATGTAAAAAGTTGATTGCCATCTTTTTTGACGTCCAGAGTGCAATTGCTCTCTACACCACCAACAATTCACACTGATGCATTAGGCAAACGCTTGTATCTAAAGTGACTTACATTGCAATCGAGGAACATATTATATCAGTTCTTGTTTTCTTTGGGAATCAAAGCCATGACCTTGATGTTGCTGGTGACATGATCTACTGTTTGACCCACATGAAATATCACACACAAATAAAAGACAAATAAATAAATACAGTTGAGGTCAAAAGTTTACATACCTCGCAGAATTTGCAAAATGTTAATTATTTTACCAAAATAAGAGCGATCATGCAAAATGCAAAATGTTATTTTTTATTTAGTACTGACCTGAATAAGATATTTTACATAAAATATGTTTACATACAGTCCACAAGAGAAAATAATAGTTTCATTTATAAAAATGACCCCATTCAAAAGTTTACATACACTTAATTCTTAATACTGTGTTGTTCCTGAATGATCCACAGATGTGTTTGTTTGTTTAGTGATAGTTGTTCATGAGTCCCTTGCTTGTTCTGAACAGTTAAACTGCCTGCTGTTCTTCAGAAAAATCATTTAGGTCTCACAAACTCTTTGGTTTTCCAGCATCTTCAGCGTTTTTGAACCCTCTCCAACAATGACTGTATGATTATAGGATCCATCTTTTCACACAACTGAGGGACTCATATGCAACTATTACAGAAGGTTTAAACACTCACTGATGCTCCAGAAGGAAAAACCATGCATTAAGAGCCCAGGGGTGAAATTGAATTTGAAGATCAGTGTAAACTAAACTTATTTTGTCTTCTGGGAAACATGTTAGTATCTTCTGTAGATTCTGAAGGGCAGTACTAAATGAAAGAAATATGATATTTATGCAAAATAGCAAAAATGTACACATCTTCATACTGTTCAACAGTTTACACCCTCCTGCTCTTAATGCATGGTTTTTCTTTCTGGAGCATCAGTGAGTGTTTGAACCTTCTGTAATAGTTGTATATGAGTCTCTCAGTTGTCCTCAGTGTGAAAAGATGGATCTCAAAATCATAGTCGTCGGAAAAGTTTCAAATATGCAAAAATGCTGAAAAAAAAAGGGAGCTGAAGGAAACCCACAGCTGTGGATCATTCAGGTAACAACAGTATTAACAGTATTTTCCACAAGTTGATATGATTCTTTAGGGTCTTAATGAAAAGTCTCTAATATACTTTGATTAAAAATTCTCAATGGTTTTGTAAAACAACACCCTTTTTACCTTGTCAAAATCAGCTCTGCAAAAATCATCTTATTCTAAGGGATTGTTCCATTAAATGCAAATGAGCTTTGCTCGCCCCGCCCCTCTCTTCTCTCTGTGGAAAGACGGTCTTGTTTACATTAGCCGCATTTAGCCGCTAAACTTCCTAACTACGTTATAAGGAAAGGCGATCGCAAAGATTCATAAAAAAACGCTTATACTCACTTCTGCTGTAAGTGAAGCTGGATCATGAATGATTCGCGTGAACATAGACGGATATATGTAGATCGGGAGGCGCATTTCCATTCACAAACAAATGTAATTACTGCATCTTCAGCTGTTCAGATGTCGGGAGTAAATGGCGACCACTATGTTCATTATTACATCCAGCAACACAACACCTCAATCGCTCAATCGGAGATATTCTTGTCTAACTTACATCCCTGCTCTGGCATTGAAACAACAGCTGATCTGAGGTAAAACGCTCATGTCAATCAACTATCGTGGGTGTGGCCTCTGTCATGTGACGCCACACTGACAGGCATCTGAGAAAGGCTCGATTTGAAAAAGGGGATATTATTTTTACAGATTAATTAAAAACCACTGCATGGATTTTGATCATTATAGGGTAGATTTGTACATACACTGACAACACACATTAATGTTCAAACAACATGAAAAAGTGAACTTAGCATCCGATGACCCCTTTAAGAATCAAGGAGGTGTAAACTTTTGAACTGGGTCATTTTTATAAATGCAACTATTATTTTCTCTTGTGGATTATATGTAACCATCTTTTATGTGAAATATCTTATTCAGGTCAGCACTAAATAAATGCACTTTGTATGGTCCCTCTTATTTAACATAAATATAATTAACATTTTGCAGATTCGTATGCAAACTTTTGACCTCAACTGTAAATAATAAACTATTCATTGAAAAGATTGGAAAAAGGGCTAATAAACTGTCATACTGATGACAAACATGTTTATGTAGTTTTTAGTTAGCAGTGTTATTACTTCCTAACACTGTACAACACAATGAAAGACGTGTAAAAAATTAAAGATAAATGTATTCAAACTCATTTATCTTTAAATGTCTAACTGATATCGAATATCTATGAATAATCTTCTGGCCAACTCTGATAAACTGATGAGTAGTACAATTATATTAGTATTTCTCTTGAAAAATACAAACAAGTCATGAACATCCATCAAAAGCATTTGATGATCTCCTTAAAGAATGAAATAGTTTACAGAATTCTTTGAAACCATGTTCGAGTCCATCAAACCAAAACCAGAGTGAGATTTCTGTGCTAGAGAGTGTTAATCTGAGACTTCTATACAGAATATGACAAAAATGACAATTCCCTATAAAAGTTACAGTATACAGAAAGCTTTTATAAGGTGAGCTGGCCTAGCATCAGAACAGAATCACACACCAGCATGTTCAAAGCCTCAGTCTGCTGTTTCGATGAACAAAACCCGGCTAAAACCGAACGTCTGATGTTCGGAAAGGCATTGAGAGGTTTTTACACTTTTGAGCAGCACATTAATCACCGGCCCTGATGATTGCTTTATCAGTTTACCAGTGGCGAAATACAGTCATCGCTGCCAGATCAGAGATCCCAACACATTGTGAACGCTCTCATCTGGCCTTCTGGACGACGATGAGACGCTGTGAACGAGTTCATCATCGACACTCGAGGAGCCAAACAGATATGAACAATGAACCGCGTGCACTTCATTCACAATAGCCGCGACACGGCCGCATTGTGACTCCAGATAAACGCCGCTCTGTTAATATTGTGAAACTGGGAAAGCTGCAGATTATTGAGATTACTGACGCCACCTGATACTAGAACACGCCACCGCCTTCATACAACGTTTTGTGAGGATTTTCCTCTGGATTTACATTTGCGAGCTTCGACCAGATTGTATTTATTAGCCCAAACCTCTCCTCGCCTTTGTTCGCATCAAACGGCGAGCCGCGAAAAGAAGCTGGGTTTTGTGTTGGACACAATGCGGCGATCGCGGGATTCCATCAGTGGGAGTTTGTGACGGCATGTAGCGTCCACGCCGGGGCCCGCGCCATCAGATCGGCTCTCCGGCAGCTAAGCTGTTTATGTTTCTCATTCAGCGGTTACACAGGCCAGCGAGTGTAAACACAGCAGTAGCTTTTTTAATTGTGCAGTTGCTAGTGTCGTTCCTCTGTCAAATTAACACGCACTCCCTGCCAGATTAGAGCGGGCCGACACCACGCCGCTTGTCACTGGATCAGCTTAAACTTTGCACAGAGAGTGTGCGGGAGAGTGATAACACGGCCGACGCTGTTTGCCATGCTCAGCTTTTGGAGTCTTCACTGCCCTCTGGTCCTGAGCGAGAGAGAGAAAGAGAGAGAGAGAGAGAAAGGCGGTTTGTTGTGGAGGCCGTGGTTGTCTGTGGTCGGCGACATCACAGTGACACGCATAGTGTGAAACGAGATGCTAATGAGATAAATGTGCATCTGAGGACTTTAGTGTGCATACTGTATCTGTCAGTGAGATCACAGTCTGAGGATCTTTAACATATCATGGGTTAAGGATGGAAATAATCACTCAAAAATAGATTCTGACATTTTCCACTGAGCTTATAATTGCTTCACATTTGAACATAGAATTCTGTAGCGTTGACATGCCACTCACACTATATACTGTATGTGTTTATGTATCTGTCATTGTAATTATGAATTACATTGAAAAAATAAACCCAAACATGATCAGCTAATTTTTACTGCTACTGCTAGGAAATTTCACAACTAATTACAAAGAAACAGCAAGTTACACACTGAATTAAACATGACATTTTGAAGTTTTGCATTCTTGTATTTACCAAAAATCTGTTTTTCTTTTTTTTCTCCACAGTATACCTCTATTGTACTCCTCCTCCTCCTCCTCCTACTACTACTATTACTAATTTTATTTAACAGAACAACAGTAAAATTATAATCCTAATACTCAATGATTCATCTGTGCATATGTTTCATTTAAAAAAAAAAAAATGTTTGGACCTCCTAAATGTTATTCAAACATAACAGATTCATCCCGGTGAATGATCAGTCTTCTCTCAGTTTTATTAAACCTGGCCCCTTCACCTCACACTCATCTGCTTACTTTTTTGAGGGCCAAACCCACATCCTTACATCCAATCAAAAACTGATGCATGAGTGTTCGTCACAATATAAAGAAAATATCTGCTACTTTTAGTTTCATTGTGACTTGAAATCTTTGTTGTTGATTTATAAACAATTCTCATTACAGGTTATGGAAGATGGTTTCACATCTTACATTTATAAGCGACACAAATGCTCCAGTTACTAAAGTGACTTTTTTCCCTGAGATAAGGGAATGAGCGTTGCATCAAGGGATGCTATGGGGAAACTCCTTGTTCACGTCTGTGTAGCTGCATGAACAAATGCCACTTCAGCCCGCCAAAAGGGGTGGGGTCAACTGCTATATAAGCCAGTTCTGCAGATTTCATCTGAATTGTTCAACTGATAGCACCAGTCATAGACTCGCATGCAGCTTTTTTGCATGGCAGTGTACGCTAGAGACCTGCACTTCCATGGGAGTACTGCGGGACCCGACACAACCAAGGGCATGTGTGGGACAAGGTTTGATGGGTAAATGCTGGTGCGGGCAGTAAGGTCCTTGTGTGTGCGGGTTGCGGGAGAATAAAAATATTTGTGGGACCCCTACAAAATGTAAATATCTTAAAATTAAATTACTAAAAACAAATAAACTATTATTTATCTACTGCACAAAAGCTACAAGAACAACTAATATAAAATAAAAACGATTTACAGGTCAGAAGCTAACTCTCACATGGTTCATGCATGGAATGTAGACTATAGGCCCACACTGAGGCAAAATGTCTGAAGAGCATGACACAGGTGGATCGCTTAGTGCCACAGATATTAGTTCATTATTAAAGAAAGGAACATACAAAACTACAAAGCGACAGAAAGGAAAATCTGATATTTGAAAATGTTTTTCGATAGTATGCGACAGCGATGGAAAGCAGCTTTCTTTTGCGAGCTGTGACAAATGCAGCAAAATACTCACATACACTGGGCACAAGTCTGGAACTTCAGGTCTAAAGCTTCATGTGTGAACAGTTTTGAAAGGCCAAACTTCCCTGTTGTTTATGGCAAGTCAGTCGAAAGTGTCAAGTGCACTAAAAGATGAAATGACAGAAAAATGCGTTAACTTTGTTTGTGCAAGGACTGCATAACACTATCGCTGGCCAGGGTTTCTCTAAACTAGCACAGCACCTTGTTGACACAGCAGCCAAGATTGGAAAATTTGATGTGAAGGAAATTTTGCCACATCCAACGACATTGTCACGAAATTTGATTGAAAGGGCACAAACACTAAGAAGAGCTGTTGTCACTGACATGACCGATACAATTGTGAAATACGGTTGCGCAGTGACAACTGACTTCTGGACTGAAAAACACCTTTCCTATCAGCCACAATACATTACATGTATGCAAATTACGACTTAGTGTCAAAGGTGCTTTTTGCAACACCATTTGATGCAGCCGTTTCAAAAACTGGCGAAAACATTCTAGTTTTATGAAAAAGTAGAGATGGGAAGTAACAAAGTACAAACACTTCGTTACTGTAGGGATGTCTAGTAGATTTTTCTGGTATCAGTACTTTACCTCACTATGTATTTTTCTGACTACTTTTTACTTTTACACAAATATCTGTACTTTCTACTTAGATTTTCAAACCAGGCTCGTTACTTTAGTTTTAATCAGCATTTGGTGGCTCACCATTCGAAAACAAATCACGCACGCTCCGTATCTTTGCCAAACGGTGTCTTTTAGAGTAATCAATGCAAGTGACTCGAGAATGGAGTGGAAGCGTGCGGGTGGATCATAGAGGCAAAACTACTGACCTGCTCAGGACTGTTCAGTGCAGGTTAGTTTCATCTGTAAACAGGCTGCTAAGAGTTGCTAGCAGTTTAATGTTTACCTAAGTAAACAAAGACAAAACTACAGCAGCAGTACTATAAACAAAACTAAACTAAATTACTATCATCACTCAAAATACTCTAGGACATTATTATTATCTACTGTAAAGTTACAGTAGTAATTTAGCAAACAAATGTTAATAAACATCGTTTTGTAATACGTTCAGAGGGAGCTAGGGCAGATAACAATGTCTTGAATTGCCTTGCTCAAGCGCACCTCAGTCATGGTACTGAAGGCGGAAAGAGTGCTGTTCATTGACAATCCCCACCTTCAATTCCTGCCGGATTAGAATGGGAGGATGCAGATGTTACCATGGACAGCGACATGTCAATCGATTCCAAAATAGTGGGATATCAGGGGTAAAGGTCAAGTTGGACGGATCAGAAGCACACAGGCCCAAGGACATCCTCCACTGGTGGAAAAGACACGCCATGTACTTTGTGTTCCAGCGCACCATCAGAGAGAGCTTTCAGTATTTGCAGTCGCATACTCAAGCAGAGACGCATTAATCTGAAGCCCTCAACAGCGCATGATATGCTATTCTTGCATGGACACAAAGTAGGTCTACATTTTTTTTCTTTTTAGTAACGGGAGCATTCCCTTTCAAACGGTCTCTACCATTGCATCAAAGGACGAAGCACTGTTGGCTCTTACTGTATAAGCATCAGCCAATTATGAAACCCAAGCCACCAGGCTGGGGTCAACATACAAGACCTTCTCCACCAATGTAGGGGATCAGGGATTACAAACAAAATCCAAGTTATAAAATCTGACGAAGGTAGACGGCGAAGACCAGCTGGCTGCCATACAGGTCTCACCAATTAAAACTCCTTTGGACTAAGCCCAGGAAGAGGCCATTCCTCTGGTGGAGTGGACCCTCACTCCAATAGGACACTGTAAGGGCTATAGCATCAACTATCCTGTGAGACAGGCAGCCCTTTAAAACGGCCTTCAAAGCACACAAAGAGCTGTTATGAATGGTGGAAGTGGATAGAGTGCTACATACACTCTAATAGCACGAACCGGGCAGACCCCGGGGACCCTGCTCATCCTCTGGGTTACGAAGAGCTAAAAGGGTGATGACTTGTGCTCTGAACGGAGTGGAGAGTGCTTTAGGCACATATTTGTGTCTTGGTTTGAAGACGACTCTATAGTCGTTAGGCCCAAACGTTAGGCCCAAGGCATGAAGCACTGACAGTGCTTGTAAATCGCCCACTTGCTTGACAGACACTAACGGCAAAAGGAGGGTGGACTTAAGCATCAGGGGCTGTAAGTCAGCCAACTGAAGCGGCTCAAAGGGAGGTCTATGGATAAGTCCCAAGTCAGCACCGTATGAGGACGAGGTGGATTTAGTCTACAAGCTCCTCTCAACTTAATGACAAGGTCATTCTTGCTGACTGACTGGCTAGCCACGAAAACAAAATGACATTAAATATTTGTTTTGTAACTCTGGTGTTAGTATCTCTCAATGGGAGCTGTAAAGACTCCTGCCAAGGGGCCAAACATGAAGGCTCCACAGCTTGGGCCGGGGATGCCAAATCATGTCTCTCACTTGAGAGAGGAGGTTCGTCCTCAATGGGATTGGCCAAGAAGCTGCCAATAACAGCTAAATTAATTCGGGGAACCATATCTGATTCCTCCGGAGTGTAGCCATCAGAAGGACAGAGCACCTAACTTCCCTGACCCCTCTGATGACCTAAAGAAGCTTTTTTGTTGTGCGGACCAGGACATGGTGCCCTCTTAAGGCTGGAAGGAAGTTTTTTTTATGGCTAGAAACCACCTTCCTTCTGGAGGTCTCAATGGAATGCATGTCTGATAGGCGAGCGTTTTTTTAAGGGGCTTCAGGTCTGATGCAGCGGTGGGTTGCCTTGAGATAAAGACATCCCAGGTGCCAAGTGTGAAACAGTACACAGACTTTGAGCCAAAATGGGAGGTGCCCCATGTGAAGCAGGCCTAAAGAAGGCAGACAACATGAAGTTGAGCATTCTCTGGAAAACTCTTGAGTCTTTCGAGTGGCAGTTTGCTGCACAGGGGTGGGAAGCTGACATTTGCGGTACTGCCCTTTTGAGTAAGTAGGGCCACTATTACAGCAGTAACTTCTGTTGGCCAGAGTTAGACGGGGAACTGAAAAATGAGGGTAAGTGTTTAGCCACCTGATGATGTTGTCGAAGGCCAGGCTTTGATTTTAGTAAAGGTCGAGCTGGAGACAGTGAGGGCTTCACAGACTGCGGGGATGATGGAGCCTTCTGTCGACCTGAACCAGCCGCCGAGCTAAAGCAACTTCATTGAAGAAGGCGATCCATGAGCGAAGCAGGGTGATACTCATGCTCTTGCAGTGACAGCAGTCTGTCTCAGTGAGTGCAGCCTCACGGTGGGCACAGCCCAGGCAAGCGGCGGACTTACTGTGCCTGTCTGAAGCATGCAGGGATGTCTAGAAAGGAAATGATCTTTGCACTGAAGAATAAAAATTCGGATAAAATGGCACTCAGAGTCCCACCCCTTTTTGTTTGTGCAGCTACAAGAACGTGAACAAATCAGGCTTCAAACCCTCTTTTGGCTGACTAGTGTCAAGTTTTACTAAAGACACACAGTAAAAAATCTGCAAAGAAAAGGTGTGGACAGAGTTATTTTTGTGGCTGATCTTTTTGGATATGCATTTGTAGGACTTTCCCTTTCAGACACAACATTGATGGGAGGACAGAATGACTGTTAAAACTAAGGTTTGTGGCAGTCAGTTTACACCCAAAAGTATGTCTTGACCTATTTTGTGCCTGTGCTGTTAATAGATTACATTCACCTTTATTGCCATTGGAACTGAAACCACTGGATCATGAGCTGCTGATGTGTAAATGAACACAGTGCTGTGCTTCACTATCAAACACGCCGCGTGTTAGACTATATTTATAGAATTAAACTAAACTGCAGCCTTTGTGATTTGATATTCGCACCAACTAGTGAGTAACACCGTTTCATATACAAGACAGCATAGATTTTTACTTGCATGTGGCACTTGGCTATTGTCAATTTTGGACCACAGCTGAGCTGATCAGGGTGTCCCGCACACAGCTGTCACCACTAGCTCTTTAAGTGCTGTTTATGCGTTAAATAAATGCCATGTTTTAAAAAATGCCATGCTTTGCAGCGTGTTTTGTTTACGATTCATGTGGGTCATACATTTCAAATCAGAAAATGTTAACATGCTTAAATATAAGAAAGGAATGTAGCACAAGCGTTCACCATGTTTGGCAAGGTAATATGATGCACACTGTGTGAATGAGGTGCAGTGGTTGCTGTGTAGGAGAATGCAGTGTAAACCTGTCTGTACACAGGCCTGTGGCATCAGGTTCAACCGCTGTGACACTTCCCAACATGCCAATCTGCAAAGCCTCTCATTAATATGCAAATCAGATCTGTTTTTCACATGCACCGCAGAAAAAAAGAAACTGAAAAAAGTTCCTAAGAAACATAATGCATATTTCATGCACCATGTGCTTCTGCAGAACGATCAACTGCAGTTTAATTGGTTTGGACATTACAGTTTAAAAATTTAAAGGTGTTAGTGAGAGAGACGCCATATAAGACTTCAATAAGGCCTGCGTTTTAACCGTCAGTGGATCACATGCTCTGTAGACAGACATGCGCCGGGTCCATGACCTTTCACATTCGTACGGTGGGTTACACGTCAACAGGCGGAGAACAGGCCAGAGCTTTTGACCGTCCCTCATGAATATTGTAATGACCTGCTCAGCGCCGGCCGCGTCTCAATACATGGCTGAGCTTTAAGGGAGCGGGTGACATGACATAAGCATACGGCAGTCCCTGAGCCAACTCATTAACCCTTCTCAGCCCCGGCACATCAGCCCGCATGAGGGACAGAGACAATGTTTTAATTGGTCCATGTGATATTTGGAGCTGAGACGGCTGTAGAACAGCTGCTGTCTGTGACATAATGAGGGTAGATCTGAGCAAGAGGAGCTGGAAGCCAGCAGGATTATTGAGTGGATGAGACTTGATGACTTGTGAGGGGAGAGGACAGGTGAGCTCATTTCAGAAGAAAGCGTGAGTGGTGTTTGTCTGTGCAAAAGTCATCTCCACAATGCAATGTGATGCAGCCGGATGCCAGTTGTAGGGCCCTAGAAAATCTATTTTATTTTTTGTTTGGTTTAGTTTTTTCATAAATTACAGTATATATATATATATATATATATATATATATATTTTTTTTCCAATTCTGTCTAATTTCTTACAAATTCAGTTTTTCTTTCTCATTCCCAAATTACACACAATTATTATTTTTTTATTTTTATTTATTTTTTTTTTCAAAATTCCTTTTTATTTTGTTCTGTTTCCCCCCCTCAAATTATGGTTTCTTTCTTTCTTTCTTTCTTTCTTTCTATATATATATATACACAAATAAGTTTTTCAGGACTTCTAATGGTAAAATAAAATGTAGCAATCAAAAAGCAAACTGAAATAATGAAATGTATAAGTTTAACAAGAGTTTATTTAAACTTTAAGAAAAAAAAATATTTTTAGTGCCCTATAAAATACATTTTATTTTATTATTTTTTGTTGTTGTTGTTGCATCCAAATTTTTTATTTTTACAATTTTTTGAGAATTTCATTTTAAATAATTAATTAACTGATTGATTGAAAACAATACAGTTTTTCACAGTTGCTAAAACACTAAACCCCGTTCTCTAAACCAAATGCTAAACAGCCTAAACCTATTCGTCAAACAAAATCACTCTTTCTGCAAAACCTTAAACAATTTTAGGCAGTTTAGACACTGTTTGCAGATCTCATGCACTCTTTTTGCAAAACTCTAAACACATTGTCACTCACTAACACACAATTTGCTCTGTGATGAACTTGTGATGCAAAACCCTAAACACAAGAAAGCAAAAGTTAAGCACAACTCCAACATGGCTGTCATCGTTAACACACAGTAACTCAAAATTCTTCACACTTGTTTTGAAACATATAAATATACAAAATATAAGCCATTTGAAAGTGCACAGAAGGCACGGGCGCATCTGGCTGATATATACACACACACACACACACACACATATATATATAGTAATCACACCTAAGAAGTCATACCTAAGTTTAAAAAAGGGAAAAAGTATATATTGTTTGATTTTGATTATAGATTGTTTGATTTTGCCAGAAGATGAACTTACAGCAGTTTCTTCCCAACACCCCGATTTAAGATTTGCATGCATTAATAATGCAAACTTGATGGCATCCAAAAAAAAACAAAAAACAAAAAACCAAAAACAAAAAAAAAAAAAAATGGAGCAGTGTCAATGCAAACTGACTTATTTGATCCCAGAAAAAGTTGTAACTTGTTGTGACTTTTTGAAAACTGGCCAGTGGATTTCCATCATGCTTTGCATTGGACTGGATAAGCTGTTAGTGTTTAATTTTGTTGTATTTGACATTTGAAAGAGTTTCAGTTTTTTTGATTGATTGAGTCTGGAGTTGAGACAGAAGTGGTGTTGAACTGCTCAAACCAGCAGATCTACAGTGCTTATGCTCTTCAGGAGGTCAGACTATGAAAGTCTAATATTTAAAGGTGAGACAGGACAAAAACATGAGCACTGAAATAATAACTGACATCTGCAGACAGCGATATCTCAGAACGGGATGGCACTAAAGGTTACTGACCGCTGTCAGCTCTCTAAATCCATGTAGGAAAACACAGATTGAATCAGTACGTCCACGATCACTTTTGTCTAACCTCCAGCATCTACAGCACCATCTTTACATTATATGTATTCTCCACTCATCTCACAGAGTCTTACAGTCTGTGTTTTATCAGCATGTGTATTCGCAGCGAATCAAACCCATGATCTCGGTGTATCCGGTGTCATGCTCCAGCAGCCGGACTATTCATTTGACCTGTCAGAGCAGCACTATCTAGGACATGATGCACATGCTTACGCTCACAACACACATGCTCACGAGACCTCAGCACTTTCATATAGCAAAACTGTGTGTGTGTGTGTGTATACAGTTTATACATTATGGCTGTTGATTTAATGCTTTAATGTGGTGCAATTAATTATTATAAGTTGCTGAGGAACATGATGCAGGACGACCGTGTGATGGAGTCTATTATAATGCAGTTATATGAGCCTAAAATTCAAAATATGAGAGCATAAATGACATCTTCTATTCATTATATGATACAGTTTTGCAATATCACACCAGCAAGAGTGGTGTTTTTCACCAATATCTGCACAACTGCCAATGTGATTTTGATTTTATACAACAGTTCAATAAACAAGAAGTTAATATTGTGTTTTAGACACAGCATCGTCTGTTTTTCGCCAACTGTTTTTGGCTTCAATCAAAGCCACAGCAGAACTGTTGAGCATCTCTGATCAACATACAGTGATGTTTTTTTACTGAATGAATCCAGTTTTGAACGAATCAGGTAAGTCAGTGATTCAGTGACTCGTTCATTAAGAAACAAATCAGCTGTTTGAATGAATCAGTTGAATGAATGACCAAATGGCTCTCATTCTCAGACAATGATTCATCGCCACGTACTTTTTAAAATCTTTTAATGCTCCTTTAAAACTATAAATATCATAGCATTTCTAATGCAAGTGTAAATGCATTCATGCCACCTCTAAACAGTGTGTGGAAATACACCTACATTTTCAGACACCGCTTATGAAAACAATGTTACGGCCACACTGTAGCTTTAAAAGCTGATGTGTAATGAATTCTATCTTGAATAAACATTTTTTTTGTAACGTCTATTCAATGCTTTTCTCATTTAACACAATAATGACTTTAAAAGATCTTTTGGGTGGTAAATCCTGAGCCCAGTATGACCTGTGATAAACTTGCTATTAATTTCATTAATTAATCTGCACATCCTGTAATTGATTACATTATTGTAATTGTTTGACAGCCCTAATAAACACTGTATCTGTGCTAATTTTGACAGCAAGTTTTGATGTAGTTCCAGTATATTTTAGTCACCTGAATAGTTTTAGTTTTAGTCTGGTTTTAGCCACACAAATTAGCACTGCACTCAATAATCGATGTGTTTATGTAACAATTGTCACTCTAAAGGGCGTTTTTGAGTTGGCTAAAGAGGACGATCAGCTGTAAAGAGCGCTGCACCTCATCGATCTGTAGCAGTAAACTTGAGCGATTTCCCACTGGCTGCGCTTTCCTCAGCTGCGTCTCTGGTTCTGACAATATAAAAGACGCGTCTCTGCCTGATGCAGAATTCAGAATGGCGTCGAGAAGTAAAAATCCAGCACAGACAGGAGAGCGGCCGCTGATGAAACAGAATGCAAATGAAACAGGTGAGGTGAGGAAGGCAGAGCGTGAGGATAGCGAACGCGGCGCCATCTGCCTCTCCTCAAACTTCCAGAAACATCCATCCAGAACAGACAACATATTCCCCTCATCAGCCGCGCGGTGACAAGCCTCTGTCACACTACAGCGCAGCCCAGGCAAATTAGAGTCGCCCGCTGAGAGCTTGTAAATGGGAAATGGAGGGGAAAGTCGGAGCTCCGAATGTGCGAAATTCGCAGACAGACAGACAGACAGACAGAGCGAGCGTGCAGATGCAGGACAAATATTTGATAGCCACGCTGTCACTGCTTTTTAACAGAGCCGATGAAATCGACTTGACAGCCACAGCGCAGGCGCTCACTGGCGAACAATGGACAGGCGCCCGCGATTTCGCTAGCTTTTTTCAAGCAAGCGGGTTTGAGTGACACCGCCGCTAACCTCCCAGGTTACACTAACAGACATCAAGGCACCAATCAAGGCTGCCAAAGAGGGCCTGTCTCGGTGAGTTTGGATGGGAGCTTTCCGCTCGGCCGTCTCCGACTGACAAGCACCTTAAAAAGGCCTGTCAGTTCGACATGAATTGCAGTGACCTCCAGGGCCTCATCCAGGAAATTCAAAAATTAATGTAAATGTACTTGAGGGCCGAGCCATTCTTCTGTGAAGCATTGCCAAAAATGAAATATTCAAAGGTGAGAGTTAATACCTAGGAACACGGTGGACAGATCTCCTCGTCTCCGTTAGGGGAGAATTCTAGCCGAATATATTTCAGCCTCTCCTGATTTGAGAGACAATTTCCAGCCCTTGAATTATTCAGACGGAGAGCGTCTTAAAACGATATGCCGCTTTATCTGAGCGCGGGTGTAATAGGTCGTCATGCGGCGCTCTGGGGTCCGGCGCCATAACGCTAAATGAAACGCTCATCTCCTTTGTGATTTCAGTGAATTCTTCTGATTTTACTGAGATTTCTTGACCGGCCAATGAATTACAATAAATGCAGTCTGAAGCTTCAAAAACAGAGCAAAAGCATTCTCAGCGTATCATAACTGTAGCCCATCCATCATGTGCACTAGATTCCAAGCCTGTTGAACCGGACCAAAATTTAAGACAGTTTCTAATAAAAAATCAAAGGTTTGTGTTGAATGAGAAAAACAATGACATGACTGGATCTACAAATTGACTGAAAAGATGAGACTCAAACGAGTGATTGGTTTAGTAATAAGACATTGCTAAAGGCTCATGAATGTGCTCTTTTTTTCAGTAAATGATGACGATTTCGGTCTGTTGCTCGCACTGCTTCATATGACATTTGTGCCTCTGACTAGTGACTTCAGATCATTTGTTTTATATTTCAACATGCATTTTCATCACGCCAAAAAAACGCTAAATAAAACAAAATTATCATAGTATGCTTTACAAGATGATACTATTTTAGTCTTTCTACTTCAAAATTTAACGTTTAATTCAACTGAATTTACCAGCAATTTCTGAGAGAAAATAATTTGTAAGTCGGTTGGGTTTTGCATTTTCAGGCTTTCTGAAGGATTTTTAAGGATTTTTTAATAAAATGAATACCATATGAGCAGGGTAGGGCAATGTCTACAGTAATATAATAAACTGTAAAAAGCATGATTCACAATTCAGATACAAGTTTTCACAACAACAAAAAGTTTTAGAACTTTATATAACTTCCCATTTCAGCATTTAAACCAATTCTAAGAAAATGGATGAGTCGAAAGTATTCGTTATTATATTCATTCAAACAACTATTATCAATAAATTATTATATTAATTAAATACATTTTATTGTTGGGATTTATATAATGCTTTATCTTCTTATCGGTTCACCAGTTCACATTTGCAGCTCTGTGTGTTTGCGGGGTAAAAACATTGGTCCTTTTTTGCAGTGGTTTAAACAAAAACAACAGGTTTATTGAAAATCCACATTCATTCTCTACCAGCAGGCGGTGCTTTTGGAACAATTTTTGGCCCTGACCTTATCGAATATGCATGTGTAGTAGTTTCCCTTTCAGACACAAAATTTATGGGAGGAGAGTATTAAAATTAATCATGCAATGCAATTTACATCTGTGCTTGTCAAATTACTTTTACTTGCAAAATTATTTAATGCCCAAACATGTTTTAAGGCAAGTGCCAGTGTTGGGGGTAACGCATTACAAGTAATGCGAGTTACGTAATATCATTACTTTTTTCCAAGTAACTAGTAAAGTAACTCATTACTTTTTAATTGGCAAGAAAATATCTGAGTTTTTTTTTTTTTTTTTCACAAAATTGTGAACATGCATTAATTCATCTCACTCACAAAAAACAGATTCGGTATTCCTTAAAATAAAAACAGTGAAATTCAACTCAGAATATGACGCAAACCTTCAATAATTAAATATGTTAAATAATACAAATATCCTTTATGCATTTAATCCAATTCTATTAACCAATATCTTTGCTGCCGATCTTCGATGATCCAATTTAACCATACTAATAAGCAAAAATTACTCAAGATAATTTTCTTCTGCGGTCTACTGTACAGACATGAATTTACTTTTGTCAAAGCCTGAGGCTTTTGCTGTGAAAAGGCTTTTACATTTGCCAAAAATAGAACTTTTTATTTTAAAAACAAACAAGCAAGCCCTGCCCAGATTTAAAAAGTAACCCAAAAGTAAAGTAACGCATTACTTTCCATAAAAATAACTAAGTAACGTAATTAGTAACTTTTTTAGGGAGTAACTCAATATTGTAATGCATTACATTACTACCCCAACGCTGGCAAGTGCTAATTTGTGCTGCTCTTGGTAGATTGTGATGATCATTATAGAAGTGAGATGTTGCATCTGTGATCTTTAATGTGCACCTTAGTAGCACCAAATATTTTCCCCTCCGATTGACGCTTTTATGGAATTGCACTCTAACGCTAATTTGCTGTTTAGTAAATCTGGGACTAAAAGTCCAAGTATAAAACCAAAAACATATCTGAATGAAAGTGAAAGACGTATGTGTGTTAAAATTTTAAAGTTAATTAGCCAAACACACACACACACACACACACACAAGTTTTTATATATATATATATATATATATATATATAAAATTTTGAATCATTTTCTCAGTGCAAAGTGAATTGCATTAAATGCTTTGTTGGACAAACTCCAGAAAAGTTTGCCTGAGGGGGGAAATGCAACAGCACAGGGTCAGAAACCATTGTTTAATCATATTAACGTTTAGACAGTTTTTCACTCAGAAATTGCTAGTAAATTTCACCAATAATTAAAAATACAAATGTATTTTAATATTCTTTGTTTTATCTAAAACTGACCCTGAAACAGTGAGATGTAAAAAGAAGGCCAAAAATAAATTTCTAGACAAAATACAATAAATGAAGCAATGGAAAATTAATAAAGAGTCCATGTTTTGAGCTTAAACTGTACTTGAGTAAAGTACAGATTCCCAGACTTAAGCATTGTAATCAAGCTGAATTATTCAGGTATTTTACACCTCTGCTTATAAATGTATCCAGGAACAGGTACGGCATGAAACATCTGATGAGCGGTGTATTTCTGGAGACTGGAGAGAGCTGGTAGATCAGGTTCAGGTTCATCGCACACATTTCTATTCCTCACACCTGCTCTGTTCACATTTCCTCTACAGACTCGCTGTCTGTCGTTTAATCTCCTCAAACAAAGCAGCTCGTACTCGTGTCTCGTCTGCCAGGGTGGGCTGAAGCCGTCCTGCGGTTTCCGACATCTCAGCTCCACGTCCGGATGAATAAAACACGGTATTAATGAATTTTGGATGAAAGCTTCACAGAGGGGGCCGGTGTGGCTCATTAGCAGCTATATTATTGATCACAGGATTCCTCTGCGCTCAGGAACGCGCCGCTCTTCAAAAATGCAAATAAGTGGCAAATTGAGTAATGCCTCTTTGACTGAACATATTATAAACAAATCAGCATCGACGGGCCACGCTGAAATCCACATGATTAATGCAGCCAAGATTGTCACGCTTGATTAATGTTTCACTGTGTTTCAGAATCACAGGTCATGCAAAATACAGCAAGATGCTTCGTCTCTTGTGATGTTCTGTGTTGATCTCAGGATTTTTAACTTTAAGTTAATTCATTATCAGAGACAAACACTTTAAAAGATCTACATACATGAATAGCCTTATGAACCTACTGCGCAGACGTTCAGCAAAACACAACCCTAATTCAATCTGTACGAGTTTTCCAGCCAATTTTATTTTCTGTACTAATATTTAAACTTGCTGCTCAAAGCCTCCTCAAATGTGTGCGGACTGTAATATCCAAGGAATAATTCACTTAAAAAAAGAAAATTCTGTCATTATTAACTGACCTTTATATCAATCTTCTGGATAACAACAACAACACCACCACAAAGTTATTGTTTTTTAAAGAATATCCTGCCAACTTTTACATTGGTATTAAAAATTTCAAGCTCCAAAACAAAACAAAACAAAACATCCTGGTCACTTTTCCATACAACTGTCAGGATCATGGACCTGTTTTGTCGTGCTGTGCCCCTGTTTCTGTTCCTGTTTTTTTATGGTTTGTTCCTGTTCTCGTCTAGTTTCGTTAAGGTCCATTTGGTTCAGCTGTGTTTCCTCATTATCCCTTGTACTTAAGTTCCTGTCTGTTCAGTTCTCCCCTGTCAGGTCTACCACTTATGTACATGTTTTCGTGCCTGCTCCTATTGTGGATTTACCCCTGCGTTTCTGTTATTAAAGACTGTTTACATTTATTTGTTCCTCCTGCAACAGAGTTATGTGACAATAATGAAATTCCTTCAAGCTCCATAACAAACAAACAAACAAACATACAAACATAGGTATCACAGCAGAAGTCCATATGACTTCTACACTATACTAAAGTCATATGATGTTTCATATTAAAATCAATTTAAATTAATACTTATTATTCACTAAAAATCTTTGAGGTGTCATATTTGTAATTAGTATAGATTATTTAAAATATTATGAGTGACTGATTTCAGTCTGTTTATTACACAAAGCTTCATATGATCTCAGAAGACCTCCAATATAGAGCACAACATGTGCTTCATTTGTAGTGCTTTTATGGTACATTTTTAATGGCCTCAGTACCTTCATTTTAACATGGAAAAATCAGCCAATCAAGATATTCTTCCAAAAAAAATAAATAAATAATAATAATTATATATATATATATATATATATATATATATATATATATATATATATATATCACACTTCGATCTTGAAGTCATGTGTTTGGATGAACATGAATTATCTCTTAAAGGTGTCTTGTGTCCCACTGTGACTTTATAACTCATACAGACTGTGATTGTGTATGGTCAATCATCAGTAACGTATGGATCTTCTGGATCTGAGTATGTACAGCATCAGCCCGCACACAGACGCTGATAAATACTGTATAAACAGGCCACTGACATCCACTGTAAACATCAGTCTCCTGAGAGGCTTCAACCCATCCACAGGCCCTCGTCTCCAGCCGTCTGATGGTAAAAGCCCATAGCCTGAGGCCGAAATAAGCCCCCAGTCACACACACACACACACACACATACATACTGGTCTCTAGTTTTTTTTTGTTTTTTTTTTTATACTGTAACTTTTAAACTGTATTTTCTGCCCCTTACCCGTACCCATAAAGATACCTTTCACACAAAACCTTTTGATATTTTGCTATACTTGTAGGGAAATTTGATCCTCATAATATAGGGAATACCAGTACACACACTCTCTCTCTCTCACTCTCTCTCTCATACGTACACACACACACACACACACACACACACACACACACACAGTGCTTCCCTCATGAGGCTCAAACACTCCAATCCTGGAGTTGTGTGTGTTATTGTGCATCAGCCTCTGATGCCTTTATGATGGGATGAAGTGGGAGGGATAAATGACAGTAATACTAATTACAGCATATCGAATGTGTTTATGTGCACATAAAGCCTTTTTTATTCATCGAGCACTAAGAGGATTTCTTAGGATCTTGCTTTGCATTTGAGAAATCAGAATTAGTATGGGTTATTTATTGCTTTAAGCTGTGGTTTATTATTTGAGGGTCCATTCACATAATCACCAAACAGTATGCTTACATACTGTATGTTAGAACTAATAATAAATCATTATTTATTACTTATTTATTAATCTTTCTTAACATTTTGAATCAGTTTTTATTTTGTATTTTTTTGTATCCATTTTTTATTTGACTTTTTTTATCATTTATGTGCGTGTGTACCTGGCATTTGTCATGTTATGGGGACCAAATGTCCCCCACAAGGACAGTAATACCAGTAAATTTTGACCTTGTGGGGACATTTTTTAGGTCCCCATGAGGAAACAGGCTTATAAATCATGCAGAATGAGTTTTATTGAGAAAATAAAAGTGTGCACAGTTTCATGTGAGGGCTAGGTTTCGGTGTAGGGTGATAGAAAATACAATATTGAATAATGGAAACACAGCGTGTGTCTGTGTGTGTGTGTGTGTGTGTGTGTGTGTATATATATATATATATATATATATATATATATACACACACACATACATATATATCAAACATCACTGTAGTGGGAATAATGTTCATATAAAAATAAACCCATACTGTAATTAACCCATACTGTAACGGTATTGTTGGTTCTTCTCAAATATTGCATTAATGTTACAAACTGTTGATGTCTGTAGTATGAGAATATACTGGATGTAAAGCTTTTAAAGCTTTTCTGACACGAATGAGCTTAAGATCTTGAGTTGAACTGAATCACACTGATGAAAGACTGTGAGTTTCAGGGAAACCCCTGAATGATGTTCTTGTTCTTTACATCATATACCAACGTTTGTCTTTAGAAGTGGCTTGTTTCAGCAAACCCGCTCAATCCGGCAGCAGCATCTGTGATGTTTTCTTCTAGGTGGCTATTTTGTTTTCTGAGAACAGCTTGCCATGAAACATTTAGCGGATGCAAAGTGACTAATGCATTTTCTCAGTCTTGGATAAGAGCAATGAAAAATTAACAATGGAAATAATTAATTTTGATTGCTGCCTACAGAACTAAAAACTCGTGTTGTGCCGGATGACTTATTCATGCCGATGCAAATTCCTCACTCAGCAACACCCAAAATAACGCAAGAGCTTGTTCTATAAATTCTGAAGGACTCTTAACTTATGTTCCTGCGTGTAGCGATTACCGCACGCTCCCCTGCACATCGCAATGCTGAAAATTTAATTGTTTTTATTTCCAATTCAGCCCAGGCATTTAAAATGCATATAACCAGAGGTAAACAAGCATTCCTAGCAGTGTTTCATTTTGTAACTATTAATGCTTACCTTACTTCTGCCATGTCTCCGTGTCACACTAACATGCTGCTTCCTTCTCCTCCGGCTGCTCGACTTGATGCTCAGATCAACAATTCATTCTCGCCCGCTTTATTATGGCACCTGAAAGTCAAAAATTCATAAATACATACCATTAGATGATGTGAAAAAAGAACATCTCCCTCAGTATTTTGTCTTGTTTTATCCCTAAATCATGCTGCATTTACTTGAGATGCAAACTGCACACATGAAGTCTGAGAAATTGAACAAACTGAAGTGAGTTTATGCTTAAAACATGAACAATTGGGTATGAAAACTTATAAAAATCTCCCTTTAAGTTGATTCTTTTCTGATGGCATATTTTTGTTTTTGTTTCAATTATAAATGTGCTTAATTGTGATAAATTTCACCCAGACAAGACTTATTGTTTATCAAGTAAATGTATCTTGATTTAAGAGTCTTTAGATATCGCACATTGCACTTTAATGAGTTTGCATTATAGGAGAGACGACATTTGTACTTTTGAAATCTTTTGAGAATCTAGTAAAAATGGTGAACTCAGCAGTTACTGGATGCAAACTATACGCTTTTGCTAAAATTAAATAATAATCCTGTCACTGATTAAAAAAAAAGTGAATGCACATGTTAACCATACAAACATACTGTATGGAACACGGAATCTCCATCAGCAGCTCTGAGAGCACATGCGCCTTTCCTCATCTCAGTCTCGACCTCACAGGCCCAATGCATCTTGACAACAAATGGATATAAGCAGGAGAATATGTTTCTCTTCAGCCCACGCGTATTACTAATACATATTCTGTTGGCTGCACGGCATAAATACTTGAATAGGCCTCCATTTGTAACTTGCAGCAAACATTTGGGGAGATATGAAATATATATTGTCGTTTGTAATGGTCCTTTGTGTCACGGTCTGCGGGGACGATATTGTTCTGCGCACGACAGAGTAAATTGAAATGCTTTCTGTGGGGAGTTAGCTGAGTACAGAGAAAATACATTTCATCTGACACTGTCACTGTAATTATGCTCTCCTATTATCTTTAGCAAATGGAGAACGAGTCCGGGCCGGCGCGAGCGTGACGCTGTGCTTACTGAGCCGACCGCAGTGTTTGCACCAGGGAAATGATCTGTTAAAAGCAGGTAACATCCAGAGATCAGAAAGTCTGATGGAAGCCCCAAGGTGAAGGACACGAACGCCACAGGATCCAAACCAACAAACGCAGTACAACTTCACCACAAGCCAGACGGTTTTAGCGAGCTTGTCCTACATCTCGCAAACAACTCCGAACTCGAGTCCACGGCTGCTGCTGTTGGTTGAGAAACATCTGCTCTGCTTGTCTGAAGATTGAGGAACACGGCAAATAGATTAGAGTTACACAGATCACGACGAGCCGGATCAGCGTGTCAAGACTTGTTCCTCACGCAGAAGCGAGATGTGTTTTACACTGTTACGGCCTTGTCTTTTTGCTTTTATTAAGGACTGAGATCATCCTGTGATTTTGCTTGCAATATTAAAGGAGTCATCGGATGACTATTTTCCACAAGTTGATATGATTCTTTAGGGTCTTAATGAAAAGTCTCTAATATACTTTGGTTAAAAATTCTTGTAGTGTAAAGCAACACCCTTTTTACCTTGTCAAAATGAGCTCTGCAAAAATCAACTTATTCTGATGGATTGTTCCTTCGAATGCAAATGAGCTCTGCTCGCCCCGCCCCTCTCTTCTCTCTGCTGCTCTAAGAGATTTAGCGCATTTAGCGTGTTTAACCTCGAAACTTGCCAACTAGCACATTATTAGGAAAGGTGATTGCAGAGATTCATAAAAAAAAGCCTTTTTAATCACTTCTGCTGTAAGTGAAGCTGGATCATGAATGATTCACAAACAAACGTAATCCACTGCATCTTCAGCGGCTCAGATGTCGGGAGTAAATGACGACCACTATGTTCATTATTAAATCCTGCAACACAACACCTCAATCGCTCAATCGGAGATATTCTTGTCTAACTCACATCCCTGCTCCAGCATCCAAACAATGGAGGTGGAACTGTTACAGCCGATTTAAGGCGGGTCTGAGGTAAGACGCTCATGTCAATCAACTATCGTGGGAGCGGCCTCACAACGACAGGCATCTGAGAACGGCTCGATTTGAAAAAGGGCACATTATTTTTACAGATTAATTAAAAACCACTGCATGGATTTTTATCATTATAGGGTAGATTTGTACATACACTGACAACACACATTAATGTTCAAACAACATGTAAAAGTGAACTTATTCCGATGACCCCTTTAAGTATTTCTTTACATGGAATTTTACAAGTACTTCTATTGACTTTGAATCATATGGTTGCTGCTGTATATATTACAATATATGTTCCAATGTGCATCACACTACATCAAACCGGGCTTCATAACACTTGGAATATAACACGAGTCATCCAGACTGCTTTCATGATGCTTCGATGCATCCATCCGAGGACCCTATTGTAATTGCTCAGATTCTTGAATGCATCGCATTTTTGAGGGCCTAAACATGCTCGAAAACTCATGAAACTTTGCACACATGCCAAAAGTGGTGAACATTTATATCTGATATGGGTTTCAGAGGTGGGTGTAAAATTTCAATTTGCTGTGTTTCACATACATCTACGGAATTCGGTAGACACATGTAACACACCAATACCTCTAAAAAAAAGTCCCCTGGTACGAAGTCCAAAACCCAACAGGAAGTCTGTTATTTTGAATTTTCTTGGCAAGTTTTGTGCCGTTTTTGCCATTTTCAGCATTGTATTTAACAAACTCCTCCTAGAGATTTAAACAGATCAACACCAAATTTGGTCAGTGTAATCTAAAGCCCTTTGTGACGTTAAACTGTGAAGATCTTGAGTTTTCATTGAAGGGCGTGTCCATGGCGGCCTGACAAATTTCAATTCATGAAACGGGAAGTTGTTATAATTAAGGCTTATGATGTTCAATCTGCACCAAAATTCACATGTTCAATAAGAGTCCTGACCTGAACACATCTAAAGGCCAATATTCTGTTATAATCATAGCGCCACCAGCTGCCAACAGGAAATGACTTGCTTTACACTAACTAAAACAATCAATATCCAACCTGCCCCAAATATAAAGGACTCTTACATATTCCTCCTGTGTTTAGCACTTTAAAAGCATACTGCCCACCGTTCACTGTTTTCCTAAAGTCAATGGGTGGCGATGAGCCCAGGTGCGAGGGCCCTTTCAACGCTGCTTGCAACTTTAATTTGCAATTGTAATTATTTGAGTTTTATTATAGTTTTAATTTTATTCTCAATTTAAGTCAAGTCAAACAGTTTGTTATTCCAAGTAACTAGAGTGTTTTGAAGCTGCTAATATCTGCACATCACCCGTAAGTGTTTCCCCTCGGCCGTCTGACCCGACCCAATCTCTCTCGTAACCCTGCCGGCTGCAGACCGACTGACGGGACGGCTGGGATTCGCTCGTCTGACCCCTATTTTGGAAAGGCCAAGCGCTGCGTGTGTGTGTGTTCAGAGCTCAGATACAGCACAGCACCGGGGAAAGAAGGAGGTCAATACTGTCACTCTCTCTCACACACACACACACACACACAGGGTCTGGTGTGGGCCTCATTACCTCCGCAGCTCAAACACACGCAGTCTGTGAGGCTGCAGACGGGAGTGAAAGCAGCGCCTGACTCTCTGTCCTCCTCTCTCTGTCTGACAGATAAAACCCAAAACACTCACACAAACACACACACACACACATTTAACAGTCCTGAATTTACACGCTCACACACACACACAAAAAAACACTATACTTTAAGGTTCAGTTTATTAGTTTTCACCTACAGTGATCAATACTTTACAGCATTTACTAATAAATTGGTAACACTTAAAAAAAACTAAAAGTTGTAGTTGATAGTGTATAAGTGTTCCATATTCTAAAGTGTTACCAACTAATAAACTAATCAATACTCATTTATAAATATGAACTCATTCTTAATTCATGTGTTTTCAAAATAAATAAAAAAATATTATTATTATTATTATTATTATTATTTATTTATTTTTTTTTTAATCAACTTGAAATGGTAAAAATGTAGATTAATAAATTCTGCCAAAGTAATGTTCGATGCCACTTAACTATTTAATGTTAGCTATTGAAAAAAAAAAAAAAGTGTATTTTAAATATTTTGGGATTTTTATTTTTTTTACCGTTAAATGATATATATATATATATATATATATATATATATATATATATATTATTATTATTATTTTTTTTTTTGCCCTGTGCATCAACCCGGTTAGCATCATATTTCTTCCATTTATAACAAAATATTCAAAGACAAGTTAAGGTTTACGACTTATTTGATAGTTATATTGCTCAATAGAAAAAAAAAAATCTGACCTGTTAACTCATTCAAAGCATTTGTTTCAGTATGACCACTAAATTCTCTTTCCATGAATTTTAACAAACTACAGTGTGAAATATCAACTGTGTTATCTTACTAGTTCTGTCCAGTGTTGGGAATGCTACTTTAAATAAAGTAATTAGTTATAGTTACTAGTTACTTCTCACAAATAGTATCTGAGTTAGTAACTAAGATACAAGTAACTAATTACCAGGGAAAGTAACTGTTATTGCTTTTTAAAAATAAATAAATAAATAAATCAAATGTCAAATAACTTGGATGCCCCCAATATTAAATATGTTGAATGAAACTTAAATTAAATTAATTAATTTTTTTGTTATATAGGCTTATTACTTTTATTATATAGGCTATTTAGCATTAAACTTTGGCAGTTAGAACTTTAGTTTATATTTTAGTTTAGAATAACCACGTATGAATGCATATTTGTCATGTTGACTGAACTTAGGACTGGGGGGAAAAAAAAACTAAAAATAATACTGACAAGACAACAAAACTACTATGAATTCTACTACTAATAAGACTATAAAACGCACTGGGCCTAAAGATTATTGAGCTGCTGGGTTCATGAATATTAATAATGCATTGTCTGCATTCGCTCAAACTGATTTGCTGAAGTCAGAACAGGGATGATAATAGGTGAGCGGCAGCCAATGAGATTGCCGTTTGCGCATTAGTTCTGCCTACTACCGGAGAAACCAGCAATTCGTAAAAGCTGAAGACTTCCAAAGGAACTCCATTATTTTGAGAAGAAAATACAACAAAGAACATTGTTCACATGTAGCGCGTCAATTCTGCATGGTATATAAGACTCTCTCGCTCAACTACGGCTAGTCGTGTGCCTTCACATTAGAGTTTACGGTTTGTCAAATACAGGTACGCTGCGTATCCATTCAGATATTATAATAAATTAAAGTAACGCTGCATTGTATTGTCAGGTAACGGTAACAGCGTTGTAACAGGGGAAACAGTAATTCGTTTCATTACTCATTCTGTCCCTATGTATTTACAGTTTTACAGTTTAAATACATCACTTATCTCACAAAAAATATAAATGCTACAAATGTTGACTTGAAAAACTAGTGAACTAACTAGTGAAACTAGTGAAGGGCCCCGTCACACACACACACACACACACACACACACACACACTCACTCTCTGTCAGGAGCTCTTACAAGCTCTTTCATCATTTGACAAGAATCAGATTGAGCCGTGGCTGCAGAGAGCGGCTCTGATGGGACGAAGGCCACCGTGAGGTTATCAGGGAACGCGGCCGCCCTCCTCTCCCTCAGGACCTTTATCTAAAGCCTCTTTGATTGGAGGCCCAACTCACTTTATAGGGCCAAGAGACCCAAACCATCCGGACAGGCAGATAAATGAGGCCAGTCGCTGTAACGGTGCTGACGTCCGGCCCGTCTGACACCAGCCCGTCGTGCCGGTGGACTAGCGTCCCAAAAACATTCCCTCGACCCCTCTCGACCTGCTACGACCTTCATGGCAGGACTGCGGCTCAGGTACGGTATTCGATAAGGCGTCGAGGACTCGATCTAGTGTCCAAAAGCTGGCAGATTAAAGCGTGGCAGGACAGATAGAAGCGTTGGCCTTCGATCCGCCGATAATCTCTTCATCCTGCTGTGATAATATATATTGGATGGTCCGGTCTGACTGGAGGCTGTCTGGAGAAACACACAGGGGACGGATAGGGTTACAGTTAAACACTTAGTGGCCATGAGCGTGTCTGCGGCAGCGATGATGGATACGACACTAATGGAGAGGAGAGGAGCAAGCGCTAAAGGGTAATACGTCTTGGAGGGAATATTGTATGGCAGGGATGGTGATCTCTTCATAACTATCCCGTCTGCTTCCATTAAGCCGTTTCAGCCACCGGCAGAGGCACTGAGAGACTTAATCGTTTTAAGATCCTCCGTGGCAGTCAGGTTTATCACACGCCATTGAACTTTCGTTTTATTTGATGAGTTAATGGACTGGCATAATGTTAACAGTGGGAAAGATGGGGCGCTTTACATCTGAATGTATTAATGAAAGAGCTGAATATTTCACCAGATCGGCGGAACGTTTTTGCGTTCACAGCATACCGACAGTTTAAGTCCAAAAAGATTAGGTGAAACGAGGGCACTTCAGTTCTGTGTGCCGTGTGTTTCTAGTGCTCTCATGATTTTTGCTCAAATTTATACCAGACCTGAGACACTAAATTAGTTCAGTCTACTGATCCTCCAATGAAAATCACATCCTGGTGAATTTAAAATGATGTTCATGTACATTCACATGCAGTTCTTACATAATGGCTCTTATAAAACAGCCAGTGTTAATGAATTTTACTACAGTTAAATGGACAAAAATTTACCCTTTTAACTACAGTATCTCACAAAAGTGAGTACCTCGCATTTCAGCAATCATTTCAGTATATCTTCTTAAGGGACAATACTATAGAAATTAAACTTGAATATATTTTAGAGTAGTCAATGTGCAGCTTGTATAGCAGTTTATATTTACTGTCCCCTAAAAAAAAAACTCAACATACAGCCATTATTGTCAAAACAGCTGGCAACAAAAGTGAGTACACACTAAGTGATAACAGCACTATGTCATTTAACCATGCAAAGCCACATGTCCTATTAATCATGTTCATGTTTTTGTCTGCTTGACAGGACCACACAACATTGTGTATCTTGTATTAAAGCAGTTAAATGTTGGTGCTTTGAGTACAATTCTCTCATACTGACCACTGGATGTTCAACAAGAATTAGAATTGTTGCTCTCCACAAAGATGGCCTAGGCTATAGGAGGTTCAGTAACAACCTGAAACTGAGTTACAGTACTGATACAGAGGTCATACAGATGTTTTCAAAGAAGGGTTCCATTCGGAATAGGCCTCTCAAGGGTTGATCAACTCGTTCTGTGCGTCAGGTGCAGAACCTGGCTTCAAAAAAACAGATGAATGAGTGCTGCCAGCATTGCTTTAGAGGTTGCAGAAGTAGAAGCTCCGCTTGTCAGTGCTCAGACCATACGCCGCACACCGCAACAAGTCGGTTTGCACTGGCGTCATCCGAGAAGGAAGACTCTTTTGAAGCTGGCTTAAAAAAAAGCCTGCAAACAGTTGCTGAAGACAACCTGTCCAAGAGCATGAATTACTGAAAGCATGTCCTATGGTCTGATGAGACTAAGATAAATTTGTTTGGCTCAGATGGTGTCCAGCATGTGTGGTGATGCCCTGGTGAGGAGTACCAAGAAAATTGTGTCTCTCCTACAGTCAAGCATGGTGGTGGTAGCATCATGGTCTGGGGCTGCATGAGTGCTGCTGGTACTGAGGAGCTGCGGTTCTTTGAGGGAAACATGGGTTCCATTATGTACTGTACATTTCTGAAACAGAACATGATGCCTTCCCTACAGAAACTGAGATAATGACCCCAAACGCACCACCAAGATGACAACTGCCTTGCTGAGGAAGGTGGAGGTGAAGGTGATCTGACCTGAACCCTATTGAGCACCTATGGGGCATCCTCAAGCAGAAGGTGGAGAAGCACCATCTGTGTAACATCCAACAGCTCCACGATGTCATTATAGAGGATTTGAAGAGGATCCCAGCAACAACCTGTGCAGCTCTGGTGAATTCCATGCGCAGAATGATTAAGGCAGTGCAAGATAACGGTGGTGCTAACACAAAATATTGACACTTTGGACACAGTTTTGACAAGTTTACTTTGTTGCCAGCTGTTCTGACAATAATGGCTGTATGTTGAGTTATTTTTAGGGGACAGTAAATATACACTGTTATACAAGCTGCAGACTGACTACTCTAAAATATATTCAAGTTTCATTTCTATAGTATTGACCCTATAGTATTGTGAAGATATACTAAAACGATTGCTGAAATGTGAGGGGTGTACTCAGTTTTGTGAGATACTGTAAGTAAAATGCAGCATAAGGAAACTGCATAGTTGCATTACTGCATTCCTTAAGCATATCCAAGGAAAAATGACTCATTAAGCAGCAATATATTTTAAAAACCAAACAGTAAAATTCTGGTTTGTTTTCATTATGAAACAAGAAAAAGTATGTAATAGTGTCTAGAAGAAACAAACAAAAACCTGCTAATTTAATCGGCCAGTGGGATATTTACAAAGGCCCTAAGAGGACTTGATGATGAAAAAATTAATTACATTTAAAAAATTAAATGAGTGGAAAATATTTATTTCTTATTTTTATTTTAATCTAAGAAAACCAGGACATGCACCATTCTGACTTGAAAACGTGAGCATTAATATTTATATTGTGACTAAAATTGCAAGCTACACTCTTAAAATAAAGGTGCTTTAAAAGGTTCTTCACAGCGATGCCATAGAAGAACCATTTTTGGTTCCACAAAAAAAAAACATTCAGTCAAAGGTTCTTTAAAGAACCATCTCTTTCTTAACTTTTTACAATCTGAAGAACCTTCTTTCGTCACAAAGAATCTTTTGTGAAACGAAAGGTTATTCAGATGTTAAAGCTTCTTTAACATGCCATGGCATCGCGAATCACCTTTATTTTTAAGAGTGTATGTATGTTTTCAATTCTCCACACCACCATCTATCAAGCACATTTTATCAGCAAACATACGCTCGTTCACATCCTTCTTTTCACTCTCTGAGACAGGAGTCTCCAAACTCATCCTTTCAAGTCATTCTACCACTTGTCCATTTGATCCTATTCCATCTCATCTCCTTCAAGCCATTCCTCCAGCTGTTGTATCTGCACTTACTCACATCATTAACACATCACTTCACACTGGTGCTTTTCCCTCAGCATTTAAATAAGCCAATCATATAACCCAATACTTTTTTTGTTTTGTTTTTAAGTTATATTTATAGGGATTTTGTCTTTATTTGATAGGACAGTTGAGAGCAGACAGGAAAGCATTGGGTGAAGAGAGGTGGGTGGGATCAGAAAGGACCTCGAGATGGGAATAGAACTCGGGTCGCTAGCAGCGCAGTTGGGCTATGTGTCGGCACGCTAACCACTGGGCTATCGGTGCGGACCATAACCCCGCTACTTAAGAAACCCACTTTTAACCTATCTCTTTCAGAGAAATAAACACTGGTTTCCCTTCTTTTCTTCGTTGCAAAAACACTTGAACGAGCGGTGTTCAAACAAGTGTCTACCTTTCTCACACAGAAAAACCACCTGGACAGCAATCAGTATGGTTTCAGAAGTGGACATTCAACCGAGACTGACTTGCTCTCAGTGAAGCCTTAAGACTGGCAAGAGCGGATTCCAAATCTTCAATACTTACTTTACTGGATCTGCTGCTTTTGACACAGTTAAACACCAGATCCACCTGTCAACCCTATTGGCAAATGATATCTCAGGAACCGCACTCCAGTGGTTTGAATCTTACCTCTCAGACAGGTCCTTCAAGGTATCTTGGAGAAGTTTCCAAGTCACAACATCTAACTACTGGGGTACCTCAGGGCTCAGTTCTTGGTCCACTTCTCTTCTGTGTCTACATGGCATTACAAGGTTCTGTCAATCAGAAACATGGCTTTTCATATCACTGCTATGCTGATGACACTCAACTCTACCTCTCATTCCAACCTGATGATCCGGCGATAGCTGCTTGCATCTCAGATTGTCTAACAGACATTTCTTGTTGGTTGAAGGATCATCATCTTCAGCTACACCTTGCCATGACAGAACTGCTTGTGGTTCCATCAAACCCATCATTTCATCACAATTTCATCATCCAGTTAGGCACATCAACCATAACTCCTTCAAAAACAGCTAGAAACCTGGAGTTGTGATTGATGATCAGCTGACTTTCTCAGACCACATCGCTAAAACTGCATAGTCCTGCAGATCTGCTTTATTCAACATCAGGAAGATCAGGCCATTTCTTTCAGAACATACTGCACAACTCCTTGTTTAATCTCTTGTTCAGTCTCAATGCTCTCTTGGCATGTCCCCCAGCCAATTCTATCAAACCTTTACAATTAATCCAGAATGCGGCTGCAAGATGAATCTTTAATGAGCCGAAAAGAATGCACGTAACACCTCTCTTCATCTGATGAGCCTGTTGTTTTCTGAGTGACACATGGCCAGGCCAACCACAGGTAACTAGGGTCATGCTGTAGCCTGCTATGGCTTGTTGATATTCACAAGCAGTGTTGGGGATAACGCATTACAAGTAACGCAAGTTACATAATAATATTACTTTTTTCAAGTAACTAGTAAAATAATGCATTACTTTTGAATTTTTAAGAAAATATCTGAGCTACTTTTTTCCCCATTTATTGACTGACAGGTCTCCTGTCAGGAAATTGGGAGTAAACATGATGTTACTGAATTCTAGACTAAATGTGAATATGCATTAATTCATCTCACTCACAAAAAAACAGATTTAGTATTCCTCAAAATGAATAAAAACAGTGAAATGCAAACTCAGAATTTGATGCAACCCTGCAATAATTAAGTACAGGTGCATCTCAATAAATTATAATGTTGTGGAAGTGGTTATTTATTTCAGTAATTCAACTCAAATTGTGAAACTCGTGTATTAAATAAATTGAATGCACACAGACTGAAGTAGTTTAAGTCTTTGGTTCTTTTAATTGTGATGATTTTGGCTCACATTTAACAAAAACCCACCAATTCACTATCTCAACAAATTAGAATATGGTGACATGCCAGTCAGCTAATCAACTCAAAACACCTGCAAAGGTTTCCTGAGCCTTCAAAATGGTCTCTCAGTTTGGTTCACTAGGCTACACAATCATGGGGAAGACTGCTGATCTGACAGTTGTCCAGAAGACAATCATTGACACCCTTCACAAGGAGGGTAAGCCACAAACATTCATTGCCAAAGAAGCTGGCTGTTCACAGAGTGCTGTATCCAAGCATGTTAACAGGAAGTTGAGTGGAAGGAAAAAGTGTGGAAGAAAAAGATGCACAACCAACCGAGAGAACCGCAGCCTTGAGAGGCTTGTCAAGCAAAATCGATTAAAGAATTTGGGTGAACTTCACAAGGAATGGACTGAGGCTGGGGTCAAGGCATCAAGAGCCACCACACACAGACGTGTCAAGGAATTTGGCTACAGTTGTCATATTCCTCTTGTTAAGCCACTTTTCCGATGAGAGCAAGTTTTGTTTTTCACTTGGAAACCAAGGTCCTAGAGTCTGGAGGAAGGGTGGAGAAGCTCATAGCCCAAGTTGCTTGAAGTCCAGTGTTAAGTTTCCACAGTCTGTGATGATTTGGGGTGCAACGTCATCTGCTGGTGTTGGTCCACTGTGTTTTTTGAAAACCAAAGTCACTGCACCCGTTTACCAAGAAATTTTAGAGCACTTCATGCTTTCTTCTGCTGACCAGCTTTTTAAAGATGCTGATTTCATTTTCCAGCAGGATTTAGCACCTGCCCACACTCCCAAAAACACCAAAAGTTGGTTAAATGACCATAGTGTTGGTGTGCTTGACTGGCCAGCAAACTCACCAGACCTGAACCCCATAGAGAATCTATGGAGTATTGTCAAGAGGAAAATGAGAAACAAAAAATGCAGATGAGCTGAAGGCCACTGTCAAAGAAACCTGGGCTTCCATACCACCTCAGCAGTGCCACAGACTGATCACCTCCATGCCACACTGAATTGAGGCAGTAATTAAAGCAAAAGGAGCCCCTACCAAGTATTGAGTACATATACAATAAATGAACATACTTTCCAGAAGGCCAACAATTCACTAAAAATGATTTTTTTTATTTATTTTTATTTTTTTAATTGTTCTTATAAAGTATTCTAATTTGTTGAGATAGTGAATTGGTGGGTTTTTGTTAAATGTGAGCCAAAATCATCACAATTAAAAGAACCAAAGACTTAAACTACTTCAGTCTGTGTGCACTGAATTTATTTAATACACGAGTTTCACAATTTGAGTTGAATTACTGAAATAAATTAATTTTTCCATGACATTCTAATTTATTAAGATGGTTAAATAAAACAAATATCCTTTATGTATTTAATACCATTTTATGAACCAGTGTCTTTGCTGCTGACCTTCGATGATGCAATTCAACCATACTAATAAGCAAAAATTACTTTAGATAAACTAACATTTGTGCTTCATTTTTTATGCTCCTTCATAAATGTACTTTTCTTTCAGCCTGAGGTGAATTCATTTTACTTTTGGTTTAAAAGGACTTTTACATTAGAATTGTTTTATATTAAAAACAAAGAAGCAAGCCCTGCCCAGATTTAAAAAAGTAACTCAAAAGTAACATAACACATTACTTTCCATTAAAAGTAACTAAGTAACATAATTAGTTACTTTTTCAGGGAGTATTACACAAGTAATGCATTACTTTTAAAAGTAACTTTCCCCAACAGTGCTCACAAGTATGGTAAATATAAACACTGGTAATGATGGACACTGCTGAGGGAAATGTTATCCGGCCTTACATGTATGAGCCAAACTCAGACCCAGAATCGGCGATGGCAGGCAATACAATTTCAACTATTTACTATTTAGAAATTCTCTCTCATATATACATATATATATATATATATATATATACATATATACATACAGTACTGTGCAAAAGTCTTAGGCCACTGGTATTTTCATCAGCTAAAAAATAGTTTAAAGTCAGTTAAAGTCAGTCTTTTGCTGTAGTGTGTCAGTAGGAAATATCAGTTTACATTTCTAAACATTCTTTTTGCCATTAATTGTAATAATCCAGTTAGATTTTTGTATGGAGCACAGGCTGTTGTCAGACTCCTGTGCAAACAGAGATCTGATCTCTCCATCATTCAATCCAATCTGTTTTAAGAAACAGAAAAAACGGAGACAGATTAAATCCAGAAGAACTGTGGCAACATCTCCAAGATGCTTTAAGAGACCTACACCTACAAAGCTACAGTACTGTTAACTGTCACAAATCTGGTCGGTGCTCTGCGGACTGCTCACCACCAGATGTCACTCTCACCCTTCCATTTCACTCTGACTGTTACGTTGCACTTCGGACTGCATCTCCCATCCTCCACCGCACTGATTGCGTCAGCCCCCGTGACCAATCAGGCTTCCTATAAAGCCCCGGACTTTCCCAGTTTATGTCACGGATTGTTGTATTGTTGTTATTCCCATCGTTAGCGTTTCCTAGTTTCTTGTGCCCTGTTCCTAGTTCCTGGTTTTGATCTCTCGCCTGGTTTTCTCGTTTCCTTCTGCCTAGCCGCCTGCCTTGTGGATTATCGCTTGTTAAAGGATTATTCTTCACGTCTTGCCTGTGATATACCTGTCTGCTCCTGTTTGACCCTGCCTGTACGACCATGTCTTTGTCTCGTTCGATTAATAAAAGCTCGCACGTGGATCCGCTCGCCTCTCGTCTCTCACTCTCGGTAACAGTTAACATTTTTAGGCAGTTAGACACATAAAATGAGGATGCTGTCAAAAACAATGTCATAAATAGATTTTCTTTATCAATGAACTTCTATTAACTAAAATAAATCAGCATTTGATGTGACCATCCTTTGCGTTTAAAGCAGCTTTTACCCTATGTGCACTTGTGCGGAGTTTTTTTAGGTAGCTTTGCAGGTAGGTTACTTGAAACATCTTGGAGATGTTGCCACAGTTCTTCTGGATTTAGTCTGTCTCAGTTTTTCTGTTTCTTCATGTCATTCCAGAGACAGACTGGATGATGGTGAGATCAGATCTCTGTGTGGAGCACTGGCTGTTGTCAGACTCCTTGTGCAAACAAAAATCTCACTAGATTATTACAATTAATGGCAAACAGAATGTTTGGAAATGTAAACCGATATTTTTTACTGACACACTACAGCAAAAGATAGAAATAAACTTTAAACCATTTTTAGCTATATATAGTAACTATGTATTTATTAGTTACTATGTAACTGTTATTTTCCCACTGATACAGTAAGTTATACAATTTATTTTACAATGTTACTTTTTCTCTAAAAGGTGTACTTGTAGTAAGTGTGAAATGATGCCCACAGAAGCGAGAACATATGCTGCTGCAGAGACACCCAAGGTAAACTTGTAAAACTATGAAATAATGTTTGTTACTCTTGAAAAATGCATTACATTCTATCAAAGCTTAAAAATGCTCCTGTTCATTAGGTTCAAAGAAGAATGAACCAGCTACCATCCCCTCCAAACTGCATGACTGACCATCCTGGACTTCAAGCTGTATGCTGGGATGTTTATTCTCTACAGAATAAAACAATTAAATGCTAAAAATAAATATTACAACCAGATTAACCACTTAATTGTAGGAAAAATATATATATATATATATATATATATATATTAGTATTAAAAGTTTTTAACAGAATATTCAGACAAATTTTCTTCCATGTATTAATTTGAACACTAAACCTCTGTTTATTTGCCAAAAAATAAAATGATTTAATTTTCATTCTAAAACTTCTAAAAAATTAAAAATAAAAAAATAAAATAAAATAAAATAAAATAAAAAATAAATAAATACAAATAATTGTAGGGCCCTATTGTTCAAAATGTTGAAATTGAGAGTTTTGGACTATTTTTTTTCACTGAAATAAATGTTCTGTTGTTATACAGAGAGTAAAGTGCCGAAAAAATATGGCACCCCCACACTGAACTCTAGCACTCAATTTATTTACTTTATTTTTTATTTATTATAGAATTAAAAAAAAAAGGCCACTAATACTAGTGTGCTGTATTCCTTTTCTTTTTATTTATTATATTATTATTATTATTATTATTATTATTATATTAAAAAAAAAAAAAAACACTTGTGTACTGCTTTAGGCTAACTGAGACTTGTCATAGCACTTGCATATCATTGCTCTTGCATATTGCATATCATCTGCTAAATGACTAAATGTAATGAAAATGTATGTCATCAATCCTGGATACCAATTTCTTTAATTTTCCAAATGTTTTGTATTTTCCAGCAGTTTACCACAATAAAACATCAGGAGTGAATTCCTTATTCTTAAAAGAACTGCAATATTTATATGTCATTGTTTTTGAAATAATTGCATTTGCTGGAGAAACTTCGCATTAATCCATGAAAAGTACTGAAATACAGTGTGTCCTCCCACCTTATATTATTTCTGTCACTGGTTTTGCAAGAGAATGCAGAAACATTGAAATCTATTTTTGTCCCCCATCATCTTGTCCCTTTAGGGACTCCGTAACCATAACCCGAAATTAAAATGAATATGAAGCTGAAGTAGATTGGCTATTACTTTGGACATTTTCAGAAAATTTCCTAGATGAAGCCTATAGTAGTGTATAATTAATGTCATGTAAAGATTTGACACAAGCTCACAGTCATGAGCGTCTGCACACGTTCGTGGTCCAGTATGCACGCTCACGATGCTGTAGTGTTCACTGGATAGGGGTTATTCCCCACCGCTGTAATGTAAGGCATCAGCACGCGGGTCACGTGCGCCGCTCGATACGTTTCCATCCGAAGCGCATGCAGATGCGAGCCGAAGCGTTACAGTCGCTGACAAATGAACTAACAGACAGTCCTCTTTATTTATTGGCTTGTTCTCCCTAATAAGAGATATTATTCACCCAAATGCAAATGCAGTCTCAATCAATTTGCGGCGTGTCTCGCATAATAAAAGCGATCCATTTCACGCGGCTCCTAACGTGTCTCTAACAAGCTCCTCGCAGCCCAATACAGTCTCCGGCTCGGCTCCGGAGGCCGATAACGCATGCAAAGCAGAGAATTAACCGATAGTCAGATTTAATGAATGACTTTCCCATATGCATCAGGAGGATAATTAAGCGTTCGCAGGTGAAAGGGACCGATAGGAGTGGCCTTCCCGGACAAATCAAATGAGCGGCGATAGCATCGACGGATCGCCTCGCTTTCTTCGGCCCGCCGGTGTCCTTCGGTTATCAAATTATCAAGAAAATTTGTCCGCCGTCCTTCGGCGAGAAGAACTTTAATTATGGTCCTGTCTGATGGCAGGTCATTAATAAAAGCTAGTTATCTTCATTCAGAGGACGGGGAAGGCCTCTCTGCCGTCCCGGCCTTATCTCGTAAAGAAATTTGGGATTTTCCTGGCGAATAATTCAAGATGGTATCCGGCCGGATATTCAAAATGTTGTAACATGATAATCGTGGCGTAATGGAAAACTTCCACGTGTGTGTTCTGTGGACAAATGTGCCGGAATTACACGCGCCGGCTTCATAAACATTGATGGATCTTACCAACCTGCGAATGCAGATAAGGAGCGAATCACGGCCCGCTTTACTTCTGCCACATTTATATTTAAGGGCCTATAGGTTACATATGCATTACTTATTCCTCGGCCACATACATCAATGCCACGGCAGAGAAAAATGAAGGGCCAGTAATAACGCTGAACGTGCATGTGTTAGCGGCCGGCTATCGCTCACAAACCCTTGGTAATGGTGATCTCATTTCCTCCACTCTAACCTCTACGGCCGCGACTAACCGCAGATAGTCACGGGAGTGTGTAGTGTATCAACCCGTGGAGCGCACAAACACGCTCTGACCAGCTCTCATCCATCTCGGCTGAACTACAGTTTCTGTGAGGGAAACCCTGGGCCGTTCGGAGTCAAATCAATCATTCAGCTCCAATTTGAGGAGATATTAATATTCCTACCCAGAGAAAAGCTTATGATCGACTTCAGTCCAGTTTGATTAAATTCAGTTCAGTTCAAAAGCTTTATTGTCTATCCCAGGTGGGGTGGAAAATTGTCTTTAGACAAAAGGCTCAACCCACAAACAATACAAATAATCTTCACAACAACAATTTACATTACATACATCACTTTAAAAAACACAACTATACTAAATACATAAAAATTAGGACTTTCAGTCGATTCAAATATAATGTGTCACAAAATAAATGAGAAAGTATCAAGTAAACATTACAAATTGTAGCTTTAGAAAAAAAAAACATTTTATTTGATTCAACATAAAAATTATTACACATAAACATTTAGGTTGTAACGTAAACTACAGAACATAAAAAAAGATGATTTGATGATTTGAGAAACATCTTAGTATTTATTTACCTTATTTTATGTTTCACAAAAGAAAGGTTTGAAATGGCATGAGGGTGAGTAAATGATGATAGAATTTTTTATTTTTTTTTTTTATGGATTTTGGGGGGTGGTGGTGGGGGGCTGTCCCTTTAATGTTATTTTATTCTATTTATTTTATTTTATTTTATTTTATTTTATTTTATTTTATTTATTTTATTATTATTATTTATATTTTTTTTTACATGTGGTAGTAAATGTCTTTATGATTCATTCACTCATTCGATTCGATTTGTTCAAACAGCTGAGGAAAGAAGTAAATGGCTCTCTTTGTGAATGGGAATTTGAATCATTGATTCATACGATTCGTTCAAAACGCAGATTCATTCAGAAACTAAACACTGCTGTGTTGGTCTGAGACACGCAACAATTCCGCTATGGCTTCAAAAGTAATATGTTCTCTATAAAATTGAGCAAAAAACACATAATATAGGGTTTAAAATATCAATAACAATATCAACTTATTTACTGAAGTTGTATAAAATCGCATTTAAGCTTGTGACAGAGCGGGACAAAATCAGCACTTGCGTCATGTTGCTCTTGCTGCTTGTGTGATATTGTGTGATATGTGATATATATAAATGTAAGACAAAGAGACAAGCACATAAATTTTGTCTCTTTGTTTTTGCACCAATATCTTTAATTTTAGGGCATAACTGCATTTATGGAGTTGTTGCCCTGCATCATATTTCATACACAGTCAACTGTATGAAATATAAGATGATGTACAGGTCTGGGGCAGGGCCAGCACATTTATTGCATTAAATATTGAAATCATTTTAAGATCCTATTTAAAATACCAATGGCAGTTGTGATAAAGGTCCACCAAAGGTACTCTATACCATCTGCCTTAAGGAAGTAGCTGAAAAGAACTACACAGAGGATGAGAAGAGTCTCCCACAATAACAGAGGTTTTCCTTTTTAATGCCACAGTATAAAGATCAGTGAGAGGTACTTGTCTCTCCCCAGCTATTTTACTCGTCACATTCAGAATCCTTAAAAGCCTGTTCTTGATTTTAACATAAAGAGAGTTAAACCAGGATACAATATTAACAGTAAGAACAGATTCGATAAGTGATTTATATACAACCATCAGAATGTCATTTTCAATGTTAAATCTCCTCAGTTTTCTCAATAGGCCTAAACATTGATAAGCCTTTTCAAAAACATTGTCTGAATGCTTAATGAAATGAAAACTGTGAGTCAGTCACTTCCTTTTAGTGTTTCAATGGAATGAAAGTCCCATTCCTGAATAGACCTGGTTTACACTTTCTTAGTTTTTAGTTTTTGCTTGTACCAAGGCAAGAGAAGAACAGCATTATGATCAGATCGACACAGAGGGGCACACATCTTAGAGATGTAAGCACCAGGTGTGTTTCCACAGCACAGATCTAATGTTTTATCCATATGAAAGTCCACCGTTTCCTGAGAGAGCAAAGTTTAGGTAAAACGGCTTGTGCAACAATAATCCTCAACACATCTGATCAATGCAGACAGCTCGTCAATCCAGGCTGAATTCCTCAAAATGATGTGCAACATGCATACATTCATTCATTAATTCCTGCCAGCACCAAAGGCTATATGCATGGCAAAGTCAAGAGTAATAATATTTAAAATAGTCTGAAAACCACACAACTCATGAAGGCAATTCTTCTCCTTTCAGTGAACATACATGTGTAAGTTATTATTACCTGAATTTACTTCATATATTTTGTCACGCATGCATTCCATTCCATTCGCCAGAAATATAATTTACTTTGTTATGCATTTGACACCAGATGTCGGTTTTGTCATTCTGTCATGCACAGAAACATTTATTGATTATATGAAAATCTCCTACTGCATCTTAAAGACCACCTTTTAGCTTGAAAGAAACTAATTTCACTAGTCAACTAGTCCAGACTAGAGCTAAAACAATAGTGGATTTTGTTAATACTGATATTCAGAGTGGGAAAACAAGCCTGATTCGTTGCTAGATCATTTTTTGTCTCCACAACTGTAAAATTAATTAAATAATAAAAAAAATGTGTATGTATATATATATATATATATATATATATATATATGAAAAGTTCAGATGCAAAACCAGCTAAATCCATCTGACGTCTTTCTTTAAAAAATGCATTTTTATCAGGCTCAGATGTATTGGTTTCTATGCAAGTACTGGTACTTCTGATTGGGCTGAGGCTGGCTTTTAGCGAGTTTGAAGAAAAAGTATTTGACGGACGTATAATATGTGTCGAGAGCATTCACTCAGTATCATTATCTCATTTTTGACCAAGATGGCTTTTAGCGGGTTTTGCATCTGAACTCTTCATATATATATATATATATATATATATATATATATGTGGTGCGGTGTACTAGTGTGACTGGAGCCCTGCATTCAGCTGTTCGTGTGAATATGAGACTGCAGACAGAGACACCAGAAGATCTTACAGCATCTCTGTTGATCTGCATGTGTTTGTCAGACGTGTGTCACGTGATCTGACAAGAGACACTGCAGCAGGATCCCAGGGCTCAACCGGTGCACAGGTGCCCTACGCAATGCACAATTATGCTGTTATCACAACACACTCAGATTCACACTCAGGTCTGTTCCTCACTCAAAGCTTCATATTTACATGTATTTCTTCTTGCATTTATACTTTTATCTAAACAGAATTACAAAAGACAAGCAATGACTTTAGAAGACTTATACTGCACAGGACTGATACGTTGATGCTGATTTTTAGTCCAATGCCTTCTGTAAAGTTTGACAACAACATGAGAGTATATTGAGACACTGAATTATTGCTTACATATTCATTATCTCTCACCAGTTGTGTGAACAAGCTCCTGTTTTCCTATAATCAGAAGGTCCAGTTTTCAGGTTTCTGTAGTGTAAACCGGCTTCATTTGAGTAATAAAGACTCAGGTTCAGGACTCAGTAAGACTCAGAGTGTAAAGTTCTTCAAGTGGAAAATGTGTTTGCTGGTGAGGAGGGAGATTTGGGCTCAAGTATGACTTACGTCGCCTCTTCAACTGTAATGTTACTGTAATAATAAGCAAATGCACCACTGCACAGACACAAACACAGACTGCAATCCTTCAGAGTTTATGTGCATGTGCCATCCAGGCAACTTCTGTGATTTACTGCGAGCTACCATTGCTATTGTTCAAACTAGAAAAACCTCAAAATAAAGTATTACATTTTATTGCGTAACTCATTCTGCCAACACAAATGACACCTCTAAACATTCAGCTGGTTGGGTAAGAGCCCTGTTAAACCCTGTTGATGAATGTCAAAATTAGGGGCTTTTTTTTATTTTAATTGTTAAACTAAATTTTTGTAATCAAACAGCATGTCTGTTTAATTGGGGAAAAAAATTAACCATACATTTAAACAATTAAACTAATGATTGATTGATTGATTCATTCATTCAGTTTAAATTTTTCTGGACTCCATTTTAACAGTTAAATTTAAAACAAATTTTAGTAACCAAAAAGCATGACAAATACATTGAAATGAGAAAACATATACAATTTAACAACAATTTATTGGAAATTGAACAAAAAAAAAATATTTTTATGGCCCATTGAAGTCTGATTTATCATTTTTTAAGTTCTGATTAACCAAATATATTTTTTCTACAGTTTTCCCCCCCAATGTCCAGTCAATTAAATGAATAAAACCATAACAATTTATTTATTTATTATTTATTTACTTAAAGTAATGGAGCCTTATGTTTTATCCTTTCAGTTTTCTGGATGTATGATTTAATACAAATTTATTCCCAAATTTGATGCTAATCAACAGAATGTATTAACAAACCAATTAATTAAGATGTAATAATTGCTTTTATTTTTGGCAAACAAAGTGCTGCACAGCAGAGGTTTAGAATAAAAACTTAAAGGGGTCCTATTCTGCTCTTTAACAGAGTCTTGATTTTGTTTTGGGGGTGTACTAGAACATGCTTTCATGCTTGGTTGTTCAAAAAACACATTATTTTTACCATAATTTACATTATTACAATAAATTTCTCCCCGCCTGGCACAAATGACTCGATTAGTTCCGGGTTCCACCTTCTGAAAAATGAAATGTGTTGTGATTGGTTAGCTGTCCCACTGCGTTGTGATTGGCGAACAGCTTAGACGGTGTTTCGGTACTGCCACAACCCTTGTCAAAGAAGCAAGTTCCGTGTACAACTGTTAGCACAAGCTAGATTAAAGTAATTCTTACGTTTTAAATATGGATATTTTTCTTACAAAAACGCATCGATTCGCTACAGGAGGCCTTTATTAACCCCCCGGAGCCGTGTGAGGCAAATTTTAATATAACTCCAATTGCATTCGTCTGAAAGAAGGAAGTCATATACACCTAGGACGCATGGAGGGTGAGTAAATAATACACTACAGTAGTGTTGGGTCCTGTCATCAGCCTGCGAGATCGCCAGTACATCATATTATCCTGCTAATGTATTTAATTATTTACATACTTAGTTTCATTGCACGAAACCAGCTCCAGCATAAGCTCGCTGCATCGTTAGGCTAATACCCCACCTCATCCCTACACCCCAACAATTCAAATTTCCGTGGGCGGGATTTAATTTAATGATATTCTAATGGACCGCGTTGTGACATCATTGTATGCGGAAAACAAACGTTGTAGTCCAAAGGAGCCGTTCGTTGTAGTTTTTGAAAAGGGATTTAAAAACAAAATATCTCCCTTTATCACCCCTTTAAATATATAAGAAAGAAAAGAAAAACTATTAAAAATAAATAATGTTTTATTATTATTATTATTATTATTATTATTCACTGTATACTCGTCATAATTTTTTCACATTGAACTGGACTTTTATTTTGGCGTTATTTTGAGTTTCTGTGTATCTGTTGATAGTTTTCCTCAAATAAAATGCTGAAATGCTACTGAAGTGACTCTAAAAGCAGGTCTGGAGATGAAGTTCAGTAATAAACACCATCAGAGTTTCTTTATGAGAGCATGTGGGACGACGTTCCCAATGCGCTAACAATGCTGCTTCCAGTTCCCAGCTCTGATTTATTCTCCACATCAAAGCTACAGCAAAGAAACAGCATCTCAGCCGGTTGTGAGCTGATTAAAGGATCAATAGTGAGTTCTGTCGGGCCATTGAGCGGCCCAGACGAGCCTGTTGTTCAAACGTCCCGATCTATAGCCGGTGTCACTTCTCACGACTATCGAGGAAAGCCAGAGTTTGTTTAAAGAAGGACCGAATCAAACTTCTGATGTAAAACATTCCTCTCACGACAGGCTGATATAGAGAGTTTAAACCAGAACTAAACTGACTTCTGAAATTAAAGGAGAAGTCCACTTCCAAAACTAAGATTCACAGATAATGTACTCACCCCCTTGTCATCCAAGATGTTCATGTCTTTCTTCAGTCGTAAAGAAATAATGTTTTTTGAGGAAAACATTTCAGCATTTTTCTCCATATAATGGACTGATATGGTGCCCCGATTTTGAACTTCCAAAATGCAGTTTAAATGCAGCTTCAAACGATCACAAATGCGGTTGTAAACGATCCCAGCTGAGGAGTTCAGGCAGAGAAAGACGAGATGAGCATTTGAGATTAAAAATTATTTAAATTGTATTATTAATTTTTTTTTTAATGAAAATAATCATTATGCTAGATAAGACCCTTCTTCCTCGGCTGGGATCATTTACAACCGCATTTGTGATCGTTTGAAGCTGCATTTAAACTGTATTTTGGAAGTTCAAAATCGGGGCACCATATCAGTCCATTATATGGAGAAAAATCCTGAAATGTTTTCCTCAAAAAACGTAATTTCTTTACGACTGAAGAAAAAAAGACATGAACATCTTGGATGACAAGGGGGTGAGTACCATATCTGTACATTTTCATTTTGGAAGTGGACTTCTCCTTTAACTAAATGACTTTATCAACGCTGTTGGTGTTTATAGTGGAGTGCATCATGCTAACAGGCAAACCTTGAGTCGTCTGTCCCGCACTGGCATATGAATGTTGAGATGATGGATTAAATGACGAAGGTTCGTTCCTAAAGCTGTAGTAGTGGGGAAACACATTCAGGCCGTGATAAGGGATGTGACCGCAGAAGCTCTATCAGCTGTTAAACAGAGACGTCGCATGCAAGTGAGATTGATGATTAGCATTTGTGGCCTTGGGAGCGCGGGTCGCCTGCGCCTGCGATAACTAGGAACAGAGACATGGACGAACCCTAACCGGCACGCATTTATTCCTGCAAACAAACAGCCGCAATAAGCTTGTATGGCATTGTCTCTGAGTCAGTGTAATCTGTGAGAAGTGGACAACAGCGAATCCCTCGTGTCACAGCCTCAGACTGTAGAAGAAAGCCAGATACAAGCTGCTCTGACACACACACACACCACTGAGAGATGAAGAAAGACTCCTACACTCACACTTACTAACACACACTTACTTCAGATGTCTTCAAGATTTAGTCTCGTAAGAAAAGTCAGCCTACTACCACACATTTGACTGTTTACAATATATATTATACTAGTGAGGAGAACCGACATGCAGGTGACAATGATCAATATACATATAATGATCAAACGTTTGTGGTTCAAATACAATTCTGGGGGGAAATAAAAGGTCTGCTCAACAAGGCTGCATTCATTTGATCAAAATTACAGTATTAATGTGAAATATTATTACAATTTCAAACAGCTGTTTTCTATGTGAATATCTGTTAAACTGTAATTGATTGCTGTGATGCGCAGCTGCATTTTCAGCATCATTACTCCAGTCTTCAGTGTCACATGATCCTTCAGAAATCATTCTAATATGCTGATTTGCTGCTCAACAAACATTTATGATTATTAGCAATGATTAAAACAGTTGTGCTGCACAATATTTTTATGAAAACCATCATACTTTTTATTTATTTATTTTTTTCAGGATACACAGACGAATCGAACATTCAAAAGAACATTTATTTGAAATAAAAATCTTTTGGAACATTATAATTACTTTAGATTATTTAATTTACTGGCATTATTTAATGCTTCCTTGATGAATAAAAGTGTTAACTTTTCAAAAAAAAAAAGATAAATAGTTTAGTGTTTTAGTGATCTGATTCATTTACTTGAATTGGAAAAGAACAGAATCTACACAACTACTGCTAGGATTGGAGTAATGATGCTGCAAATTTAGCTTTATTTCACAGGAATAAATTACATTTTAACATATATTACAATAGAAAACAGGTATTTTAGATTATAATAGTAGTTCACAATATCAGTGTTAATTAAATATGATAAAAATAAAATATTGAAAACGTAATTTTTTTTAAAAGAAAATATGTGACGCTGGACCACAGAATCAGTCATATGGATCTTTTTTTTTTCTTTAACTTAAGATTTATACATCATCGGAAAGCTGAAATATCATGTAATAAGCTTTCCATTGATGTATGGTTTGTAAGGATAGAACAATATTTGGCCAAGATACAACTATTTGAAAATCTGGAAACTGAGGGTGCAAGGAAAAAAAAATAAAAAAAATATATATATATATATATATATATATATATATACATATATATATAGAGAGAGAGAGAGAGAGATGGAAAGAGGGAGAGAGTAAATTACCTTTAAAGTTGTCCAAATGAAGTTCTTAGCAATGCATATTACTAATCAAAAATTAAGTTTTAATATATTTACAGTAGGTGATTTACAAAATATCTCCATGTAACATGATCTTTACTTAATATCCTAATGATTTCTGGCAAAAAAGGAAAAAAAAACAAACAAAAAAAAAAAAACAATAATTTTGACCCATACAACGTATTGTTGGATTTTGCTACAAATATACCTTTGCTACTTAAGACTGGTTTTGTGGTCCAGGGTCACATATAACATTTTACTCCACTACTTGACCTTTTACAGTTAAATATTTCCTTCATATATTTGTTCTCTGATGAAGGGCATAAGACGGCAGACTCCCCGCTTTGGTGATTCGGTGGTTTTGGATTTCCTCTGTCCTCACGAGCCAAACTTCAGTCTCACCGTGAGGAGAAAAGGCTTGACATGCGATGCCTGGACGAGATATTTAGTCTTTCAGCGTCTCCATCTGTGGCTCCGTTCGTCTCTCAGTCGCCCACGGGATGGTAAAACATCACTAGAGCTCCTCCATCTGGTGTCGGGCGGCACTGCAGCACGCCCCCTCAAAATACTCTGCTTACAAAACACATTCAGACGCAGAGCTAATGGCATTCTACAGTTCAAAGGCAGACTAAACGCGTTTGCAAAGTTGGTGACGTACAGCTGCAAAGAACACACAACACACGCCATAAAATGGCTGATTTTAGCCACATGTTGTTGTACTTGAGCCGTGCGATCCGGCGTAAAAGGCTGATATATGAATGACCCTTGTGTGTTTACCATTCCGCTCTCATTGTCTTACCAATTACAAGTGTGTTTGGGGTTCGGCCAGCGTTTGAAAGGGCTCTCGGGTCACTGATCTTTACCCAAACACGCCGCTCTGAGTGGCTGAGAGAGCGAAAACAAAAAGTGCACGCTGGCCCTCGAGAGCCATATAAAAGCGGGCTCTGTTTGAGACACTTGAGCCCGCCGGAGGAAACGCAGGAGGAATTTCATCACTTTGATACGGCACTCATCACCACAGATGCTTTCCGCATTAGACCAAACAGCATCTGCCTCTCGCAGGCATTCTTTGTGTGAGATCGTACACCGCCGCTCTGCTCCAGCGGCGCGCATTTGTCGCCACGATGACGGACGAACCGATGCGAAAGGGCACCTTCCTACGCTTCCTGGAAACATAAGAAGGAACAAATAGGGCGGCGAGAGCCACTCGGCCAATCAAAGGCGCCGCTTCCGCCGTCTTTTTGATCCGGCTTGTCGAGCAAGCATTTGCGGTTGTTCCGACTTTCTTCTGTCGTGTTTGACATCGGTCCGTCTGCTGACAAACGCGGCCGCTCGCCTTTGATGCCGGGGTTTAATTATGGCAAAGCTGCCTGCGCTGACTGATCGCGGCGTTGTTAATTGCGCTTGTAGTTGCGCATTTGAGCTCTGGTAAATCGGCGCATGACGCTCAGATCAAATCACCCGGCAGAAACAATTAGCCCGACACCGAGCCAAGACGATAGCGGCATCCGAGATAATTGTTTTATTTCAAGGGCCCCTTTTCTGAAAGCCAATTAAACGCTATGAAGTCACCATCTGCAGATAAGAAAACAAGCAAACAAGTGGCGTTCGGATCATTTCGAATCGAGCGCTCCTCAGAAACGCCGGAGGACGCGGATGGCGAGAGGAGACGTGCTCAAGAGCTCCATCAAGGACTAGAACTCCAGATAACCTTAAAATAACAAATGATGCTCGGGTCAATTGCCCAGACTCTTATCGGCTTCAGGCGGGGGTTGGAGATCCGTGCTCACTGTCAGCTAACACTCGGCCCTGTCGATACCTCGCCGTGTTCAACATTCTGCACCCGTGAGCCAATGCGCTCAAATCAGGGGCCAGTTACATAAACACAGTCGAAGTGTTAAAGGAACAGGCATATATCTAAGATTAGGATGAGTTTGTTTCTTCATCAGATTTCTAGAAATGTGTCATTGCATCACTGTCTCACCAATGGATCCTCTGCAGTGAATGGGTGCCGTCAGAACGAGAGTCCAAACAGCTGATGAAAACATCACAATAATCCAAACCACTCCAGTCCATCAGTGAACATCTTGAGAAGACAAAAGCTGTGTGTTTGTAAGAAACAGGAGACAATTTTAACTTTAAACCCTCGTTTCTTGCCAAAATCTAAGTCCATAATCCATAATAAGGCTTCTTCCACTGAAATAGTCCATCTCCTGTTGTCTCTCACATCAAAATCTCATCCATTTGTTTAGAGCTGGTTTAGACTGGTTTGACTTGTAAACAGTGCAGATTTCTCTCCTGATTCAGACCAGACCACTTTTTCACTGGAGGAAGTGTTATTATGGATTATGTAGTTTAAACAGATTTTAGACAAAAGCAATGGCTTGAAGTTAAAAATTTCTTTGTGGATTTGTTTCGTACAAACATGCAGCTTTTAAAAACATGCACTTATTTCTTCAAGAACTAGTCTGATCAACAGTTCGTGATCAGTCTTTTTGGATTCAAATGAGACCAATTTATGTTTTTAAGTGATAAATAGGGTGGGCGATACTGCAAATTTTAAAAGTAAATATAGGGTCAGCATATACAAATAATGATACCGATACTTTTTCCTTTTAAAAACATACATTTAAATGTCCAATTACAATTTCACCTTAAAGCTATGTGGATATTCTTTGCCTTTCTGATAGGAGTTTGCAAAGAGAGGAGCCCAGCCCTTACGAAAACTAACCATGGTTTTATTATAGTCATTTAAATGTATTTATTTAAATTTAGATTTAAAGATCACCTGAAAGCTGAAATATTGTGTAATAAGCTTTCCATTGATGTATGGATTGTTAGGATAGGACAATATTTGGCTGAGATACTATTTTTAAATCTGGAATCTGAGGTTGCAAAAAACAAACAAACAAAAAAACATAACAATAATAATAATAATAATAAAATAATATTAAAATAAGTAAGTCACCTTCCAAATGAAGTTTATAGCAATGCATATCACTAATCAAAAATGAATTTTTAATATATTTACATTCTTCACGGAACATGATCTTTACTTAATATCCTAATGATTTTTGGCATACAAGAAAAATCAAGAATTTTGACCCATGCAATGTATTGTGGGCTATTGCTACAAATATACCCGTGCCACCTAGGACTGGTTTTGTGCTCCAGGGTCACATATAACGTTTTACTCCACTACTTGGCCTTTTATAGTTATTAAATATTTCCTTCATGTTTGCTCTTTAATGAAGGGCATAAGACAGCAGACTCCCCGCTTTGGTGATTCAGTGGTTTTGGATTTCCTCTGTCCTCACAAGCCATATTTTAATTAAGGTTTTATTATAGTAAAAGTGTAGTAACCATGTTTTTTTGGCACATCGATTACCATTTGTATAACTATAGTTATACTACAAATACCATGGTTAAACTATGGTTAGTGTTGAAAGACCATGGTTAATTTGTGTTTTTTTGGTTTTATTTGTAGTAAAACCATAGTTATTTTTTGTAAGGGAGTATGAAAGCAATGTGTACAGTTTCAAGTTAAGTATTTTACTCCCATAGAGTTATAAAGTAAAACTTAACGTGGCTTAATGCATTAAGAAAGAAACAATTTTACCATTTATGGCACTGTTATTTTTCTGTTAAGATTTGCCTACCATACCGTGCAAATGATGAAGAAGCCTCGCACATTCACAGGAAAAAAATATTAATAAATAAAAATGACTTTTGCATTGAAAAATAAGGTGGGTAAGTTGTTGCCACAGTAGCACATTTCTACTGTTCCAGCTCTCATAGCCAAAAGTGTCCACCTGTGCTTGAAGCCGCTGAGTCACGTGATGGCATGACAACAAAACAGCAGTGTTTGCATACGAGATGTGAAAAGAGCAGCATATACACACACAGACATGCGTTGAATGTATTAAGCAACGTAATGAATGTAGAGGACAGAAAATTAACCTAAAGTATTGATCTGATACCAATTCCAATGTTGGTATCGATATTAGGATCAATCCGCCCACCCCTAGTGATAAAACATAAAGACTAGTTCTAAAAAAAACAAACAAAAAAAAACAATGACTAATTTGTAAGACTAGTCTAATAGTTAATGCAGTGGGTTGTCACAGATCTGATCTATCCGTTTCATCTCCTCTCAATCAACACACGATTCCTGTGACACTAATATAGAGAGATGAGGAGAACAAAAGCCCTCTGGATGTGCAATGGAAGGTGAAGCGTCTGAGAAGAAATTGGACACAAATGAGGAGAGTGAAAAAAGGCAGGACAGTCTGACAACTCACTTCAGTAACACATGCAAACATCAGGATCAACAAATATTGCAGTGCACCTACTACTGAATCTTCATTCATTTTTAGTTGAATAAAGACATGATTTCAGATTCAGATGAAATCGCACACTGCGGAAATCAGTGACATCATTTGAAATGAGCTAATGAGTGGTTCTTCGAACCTCCCACCATTGGCCAAATAAAAAAGACAACCCCGCCCCAAACTCACACCATCGGCTGAGCAAATGTTCCTGAAGCTGTGGGACACATTAATGTATTTTACCATAAAAAACACAAATTTTACCTTTACAAATCTTTGCAATAGGCAGTTTGTGCACAGATTTCCCAGACTGCTGCTGACTATTCCACTTTCCACATCTCCACAGTTTTATACCAGTTTATTGAGTTTGACTGATGGACATATTTCCTTTGTTGAAACTTAATTTTGTTAAGTACTCTACCCTCTTTATGTTGTGACTGTGTTGAGTTGGATCATTATACAGATGAACAAGCTCCTCCTGAACTTTTATGATTTTTTATTTTTTATTTATTTTATTATTATTATTTTTTTTTAATGAATTGCATCCTGTTTGCCAACTCAAATGCAGGAATTGTATTTCATGTTTCCATGAGGTTGTTCTGTGTTCTAGACGAATCCTTACTGGAGCAAGATCATGTTTTTAAATATGACTTGGGTTACTGAGTCCAGACCCGGTCCTGGAGCGCCGGTGTCCCCGCAGAGTTTAGCTCCAACCCTGATCAAACACACCTGAAGCAGCTAATCAACGTCTTACTAGGTATACTTGAAACTTCCAGGCAGGTGTGTTGAGGAAAGTTGGAGGTAAACTCTGCAGGACACCGGCCCTCCAGGAACAAGTTTGGTGACTCCTGTTATAATGCATTACATAATCTTGAGAATAATTATAACAACATTTATAATATACTTTAATACTAATCTACTCACTGTTACACCTGTAGAAAGTGTAATGCATTAACATGTGACAAACAAGCCTTTAAATAGTATAATGCATTATAATTTTGATTACAATTACTTAAGCTGGCCACACACTAGACGATTTTAAGGCAGATTTTAAGCTTTTTTTTATTATAAAAAAAGTTTGGAAAAAAGTTAAGCAATTACAAAAAAAAAAAAAGCTACAATAACACTCAAAAACAATTATTATGAAAACAACTATTTATGAGTTAATCTGGAAAATCCATTTCAAAATAATACTAAAAACTATACTTGAATGAATAATACTAAAATAACCCTGACTAGGACTTCTTTTCCGGGTTTTTGTTGGTCTCCAGATGAAAATTCAGGTCATCACTCATGAACTGAGGAATCATTCATATCTGCAGCACAAACGCTGAACTTTAATACTTAGAGGTTTTAGCACATCAGTGACCTCAAGCATGAGTGATATAAGTAACGATCGCACTATAATTTCATATTTCTTTGAAAGCAGCACCAAATAGCATCTATGGTCCGGGCACAAAGAAAGATCTGGTATCTCGCTCAAGCTTCTGCAGTGTCTCCAGTTTCACAGCATCAGAAGAAAAAAGCAGACAAGCACATCACAGAAGCTGCAGCATGAACCTGAGAGACACAGACGAGATGTTTCTCCATGACACCTGTGAGCCTGGAGAGCGACCCGCCGGCCTTTCATCTGTCAGACTCGCTCTGCCATTTCTGAGCCGTTTAACATTGCGGCGCGCAGGTGTTTCGGAGGCAGGACGGGGCTGACAGACGGGAATGTCACCGCACAGCCAAACACTTGTGTTCTCCACAAAGATCTCTCTTGTCCAACAACAACCTCGCCTCTGTAACATCATGGCTTCGGTTACCGAGCGGCCCGTCCCTCGCTCGTATCGGAGCGCCGTGGGCCGGGTTTCAAAGCGGCGGAGCGTTTTTAGGGGGGCCCGTTTGAAACGGCGAGCAGCTGTCAGTGACGAGAGACTGCAGATCGACGTGTAAACTGCCTCATCCTCACACGCAGCACAAGACACCAGGATCTCAGGAGGGGCAACATGGAGAAAAGGCCAAATATTACATACGGATCGCCCTCTGTCGACCGCTACAAACATTAGCATACAATCAGGAAAGCTGTGTTTATTCCATGAATTACTGTAATGCATTAAACAGCAAATACTAATCGTACTAATGAATGAAAATTAAAATAAACAGAATTAGAGTTATGAAAAATGTGTTCATTTCAGGGCCAGCATGAATGATAGTTGACAGCCTTTTTTAATGTCTATTCTCTTCCATTTATTCGTTCTAATGCTTGTAATTAGTTTGTTACTGACTGTTTGCTTGTCTTTAATAACATTTGAGCATTACTTTTAGTTTTTGGTATGAAATCAAAATTAGAATTGAAAATTGTGAAATTTGACTATTCTTCTAAAAATATCATTTGAATTATTAGATTCTAGAATTATTGCGATTTGAGATAACATGGGTCAAAGCTAGAAATAATCAATTGAGACCTGAAAAAAAAAACAAACAAATAAATAAAAACCTTTGCATTGAACCGATTTATTAAAATGAATAAATGAATCCTTAGTATTACCATTTTACATTTATTGTAACATCACATTTAACACACACACACGCTTGAGGAATTTTAACATCAAAAACTGACACGTCATCTCTCCATTCAATTGGATTTCGAGTTTGTTTTGTACTTTTTACATGCTCAACTTTATTTGTTAAGAGAGCGTTATTTGTTAACACACGTTCTGTGTGAAACTAGTGCAGAAAAGCAGGAAACACGTGCCATTCAACACGCGCCCTGGAGGCTGCATTTCTCGCAGCTAATGCATGTTGATATTAGCGTTTGGATATGTTGGGAACATGGCCGTGTTTGATTGACAGGCGGCTGCGGCTGGTAAAACACAACATCAGTCCGTCTGTCAACGGAGCTCCGCTGTGGCCCGAGGCTTCACAATAACGCAGCCGAAGCAGAAACACAGCTCTAACCCACACGGATTCAGTTTCAGCATTCATCTTCATAATGGAGGAGAGTCATTGGATCAGTGGCTCTATAAACCACTAATAAACAAATGATGCTCTAAAAAGTACCGTTGTACTATCATGAATTGTGTGAAGAGTGCAATGCCAAGTTCACACACTCTGCATTTTCTGCAATGTGATGTGCTGCTGTCATGTTTGTCTCGCATAGAATTTCTCATGGAAACAGGTCACTATATTAACACACGTACACACATGAATGTGTTCCTAACCTTGTAATGTTAGTTCATGTGGAGTACTCTTAATGAGTGACCGTGTGCATGAGGTCACACACAGAAATCTCCACATTAGGACTATAGTTTAAAGGAGAAGTCCACTTCCAGAACAAAAATTGACATATAATATACTCACCCCCTTGTCATCCAAGATGTTCATGTCTTTCTTTCTTCAGTCGTAAAGACATTTTTTGAGGAAAACATTTCAGGATTTTTCTCCATATAATGGACTGATATGGTGCCCCGATTTTGAACTTCCAAAATACAGTTTAAATGCGGCTTCAAACGATCACAAATACGGTTGTAAACGATCCCAGCCGAGGAAGAAGGGTCTTATCTAGCGAAACGATCCGTTATTTTCATTTAAAAAAATACAGTTTAAATAATTTTTAATCTCAAACGCTCGTCTTGTCTTTCTCTCCCTGAACTCTGTGTATTCTGACTCAAGACAGTTAGTGTATGTCGAAAAACTCCAATCGTATTTTCTCCCTCAACTTCAAAAATCATTTCAAAATCATCCTACATCACTGCAGAAGTACAGACACAGTGTTTACAAAGTGAACATGCAAAAAACACCCTTAACAAAAAAGGTAAAACAGCGATATAGGACGATTTTGAAGTTGAGGGAGAACATGAGATGGGAGTTTTTCTGTCAGGAACCAGAACAAAAACAGAGTTTAGGCAGAGTAAGACAAGACGAGCGTTTGACAAATAAATTGTATTATTTTTATGAAAATAACCGATTGTTTTGCTAGATAAGACCCTTCTTCCTCAACTGGGATCATTTACAACCGCATTTGTGATCGTTTGAAGCTGCATTTTGGAAGTTCAAATGTGAAATGTTTTCCTCAAACGACTAAAGAAAGAAAGACATGAACATCTTGGATGACAAGGGGGTGAGTACATTATCTGTAAATGTTTGTTGTGAAAGTGGACTTCTTTAATAATGATCATGTGGTTTTGAGTGTGATTGCAGTTGTTCGTACAGTGCATGTGTTCTGTAAATACAGAATCAACTGTATGTAAGATGCTGATCAATCACGATTTATAAAAAGGTTTGTATGTAGAGTTCAGTGCTCAGTCAATGAGATCTGCTGTTCTGTTGGCAGCTTCTTTATGTTAAGATTGTTACAGTGTAATTTAAGGCCCGTATAAAGACACATTTAATTTAAAGACACATTTAAAGACACAATTAATTCTGGTCTTGGTTCAATTTGATTAAATTCAGTTGGGTGTACAGGCAATCAGGTTCTGAATAAAAAAAAAAAATAATAATTAAAAAAAATAAAAATCTCTCAACTAATGCTGTAATAGTAGTAGTTGTAAAAAATAAAGTTGCAATTGTAGTTGTAATAAGGCTCCCTCTAGTGGTACACAAAGGAATCACTAAATTAAATATAGATTAATATTAAAACACAATCGGCCAGTTTCATAGACAGGGATTCGACTAAGCCAGGTTTAGGCCATAGTTCAATTAAGTAATTTGTATAAACATGCCTTAGAAAATACATTACTGGTGTGCATCCTGAGGCAAAACAAGGGCACTGACATATTTCAAAATCAATCTGTGCACATTTCTTTCAGTTGAAACAGCTCAGACTTACATTTTAGTCTGGAACTAGGCTTAAGCCTTGTCTGTGAAACTGGGGGAATACATTTTAATTTATCATCTTTATTTTAATAAATTTGTATTTTTTTTTTTTTTTTTTTTTTTTTTTTACATTTATGTAAAATCAGTATATATATATATATATATACACACACACACTGAAACAATGGATGTCATAACTTGATTACATGGTGAATTTATTAAAACATACATTAAATTAAAAAAAATAATAATAATAATAAATAATAAAAAAAACTGGTTCAGTAAAGATGTAATGTATATAGTGCAAAATGCTGCTTTCTGGATGTAATTTTTCTAGCTAACTATTGAGCTCATAGATCTTGAATGGCTTTTCTGAGGTAAATGTGATCCATGGCACTGTTTCTGTGCTGAGACACTGACTGATCATTTGTTTCATATCAAAACTAACAAAGATTATTGTGATTATTGGATGGCTGGACCTGCAAATAATGTTTGATTAAGTTTCGCTCACAAATCAACTAAAAACAAGCACAGACTAATTATTGGGATGTAGAAATTGACACTGGTTTATCAAAATCACAATCTATTAAAATCTAGAAATTGAATTTTTCAACCTAACCCTAGTGTAATTACACCTTATACAGCAAGTACTTACTATAGGGTTAGGGTTTGGGTTAGGGTTAGTTGCGTGTTATGTATAATATTTACATTACAGAGACTTACAATGCGTTTGGAAAACACATTTGATCGGCTCTTGTTTTTCCTGGAATTTGAACCCATGACCCTTGATGTCTACTCTTTGAGCTACAGGAAGGCAGTTTACTGTTAGGACTATTGTAAGCACATGAAACAAGGACAATCTAAAATAGAGCGTCACTGATTTCTGCATCTCTTGTGCTTTCTGCACTTTGCTGTTTTCCACAGCTGGAATATGATCACGTTAACAGAGAATCGCTAGCGTGTTCACATCAGAGCTTCAGTGTGCCAGACGACTCGAACACACCCATTACACCCATAAAACAGCCAAAATGACCTGATCAGGATAGTTATGAGAACTTACTTCCAAATGCACAAAACTAGCCACAAGTTTGTTTGTCACTGAATTGCTTATCTGTTTCTGTAATGCAGCTGCACAGTCAGGCTTAAAATTCATATGGCCTTTCTTTATGAAACCTGAGAACACCAATGCTTGGATTACGTGTTTAATAAACCATAGATAATAAAACACACCTAAATTTAGACTTTAATTTGAATTTGTGGGACAAGCATGGCGAACACTGCATCGTTTGCGGTGTCGTACAGGCAGTAATTGTCTCCGGTCTGTGGTAATTGTGCTGCAGTGCACTTGATTTGCAACCAGAGACTTCTGGAGTTTGTTTCTGAGAGGGAACAGAAGTGCTGCAGTGTATAAAACACAATGTTTGATTGTGTGAAATGTCACAGGGATTGATTCTGCTCCTGCATTACCATTCTAATCAGTGGTGTAGAACCACGTGTAAAAAAAAACACACGCGCCCCGGGCTACGACGGAATTGGACAAGGCCTGGGAAATTGTGTCCGTGCTCGAAACAAGTGTAAGGTGATTGTTTACTTCATGTCTTTAAATTGCATTTCTTCCGTTTTAATTCCTGCGGCGTCGGGAGAGCGACGGGCGGGAGCTTTTCTCTCGCGACGCCTCTCGGATGCTTACCGAATGCAAAAGTCACGACCCGAGGGCAGGAGCGACGGCGCGTCTCTGCTGAAACTCGCGCTGAAGCCGGGGCCGCGGCGTGGCAGGTGACCGCCGCTGACACCCGCAATTACAAACACACCCCACAACACCAGCGTCTGCTGTATGATATTATAACTCAATATAGCGCAGTGTTTTCCACTTCAGCAGCCCAGAACACGGCTTTAGCGACGCTGTCCGATCCGCTTCTCATTTACAAGAGTAAAGAAAATGTTCTGCAGTAATATTTCTATGGCTCAGAGAGAGAGAGAGAGAGAGAGAGAGAGATGGCCGTCACTGCGGCACACAAACACAACCGCAGTCTCAGATTCATCGCATTGTCCTCAAACAGTCGGTTCATGGTTCTTCCTCGACAGATTCTCTAAAATCATAACGATATGATGAACAGCACCTGTATTTGTATCTGATCATCATGACATCACAGTAAATGCTACACAACAAATATATATCAATATAAACAAGCTACTTCAGTAGATAAACAAATTAAAGTGCAAAACACAATGTCAATGAAGCTCATTTGTTGTTGATGTTGTGGCACATGGTCAGTTTAATCATTTACAGTCTAAACAATTTACAAATCATATGATTTTTTTTTCTTAAAAAAAAATTTATATATATATATATATATATATATATATATAGTGTTTAATTATTTCTTTTTAATTTTTGAATTAGTTTTCGTTTTTGTTATTTTAGTACATCAAGTAAAATTAAACAAAAATGACCAATGTTGCCTTGGCAAATAACTTAAGGTATGTTTAAGGCCTTCTTTATGTCACTTTATATTATTTGAAGTCTCTTTCATGCAACTTTTTTTTTTTTAAATAACTATGTATATAAAAAAGAACTACTTTATATATTCAAGTGCTCCAAAAAAGGCAGAATAACACTATGAAAGACATATTCTGAGTGTTCTGAAGTTATAAAATAATGCAGCAATGACTCAACATTTCCACCAGTGTTATTTTAGAAACTTTGAGATATTACAGTTTTCATTGTGGGTTAGTTTTTATTCACATATTTTATGTTTTAATTTTAATTTTAGTTTAAGTTTTAGTACTTTTTGTTTTGTCATTTATTTATTTATGTTATTACAGCAAGTAAAACTAAGCGAAAATGAGAAATGTTGAGCAATAACTTAAGGTATGTTTGAGGCCCTTTTTAATGTCATTTTATATTATTTTTAGTCTCTTTCTTTCTTTTTCTTCTTCTTCTTTTTTTTTTTTTTAAATACCTATGTATATAAAAAATAACCACTTTATATATGCAAGTGCTCCAAAAAGGCAGAAAAGCACTATGGAAGATACTGAAAAATATTCGTAAGTTACATAATAGCATTGTGTGAGGAACATACCCAGTTGTTACCTTTTAATGTTTTGTATTGCAGCATGAGACTTTATGACTTTTTGTTTTGGTATATTTTCTGTCTTTTTTTTAGTTTGGGGGCGAGGGGGGAGGGGTGGGTAAACTAAATATAAATTTCAGAAAACAGCAGCTTGTGCATTCTGCCAAACATCTACTCAGGAGAAGGAAAGTGTTTTTAATATTAGGCGAGTTAATGATGACAGTACCTTTTCAAATCAATCTCAGTCTAGAGATAAAATATGTAATACCATCACAGCTGTTTAATAAGACAATTAATCATCCGACTGCACATAGGTATGAATCAATTGCTGTAATAAACAGACAAACAAACAAAAATCCCTCAGAAGCATCTTGTAAATATCTTAATTAGAGCTTCCCTAAATCCTCCATACTATTAGGATTATTTTGTCTCTAATTTTAGAGAAATTCAGATGTTACTCAGATGTTAAGTGTTAAACAGGTTATGGGATCATCACTATTTTTAGTTCATGATCAGAGACCGAGTTTAAGAGCAAATGACTGATTGTTTAAATGTATGTAGGATCTGGAGAACAATACGTCTCCAACTTGAGGCCGGTGTGCATACATTTATTCTTCATACATATTGACTTTTCCACTGAGGAAAAACAGAAAATATCAGACATACAGTATCAGTCCATCTAAGTGACAACAATTCACTCTGACAGCACAAGAGTGTTTGGCGCCCTCTTGTGGCGGATATTATTAAACTGTATTATTATCAATGTCAGTGATCATCCACAAGAGGACGCCAAAGCCTGTAGAAAGCTCATGAGCCACAGCTCCCACTGAACACTGGATTCTGCTGCACTTCGGATGGCAAACACAAGCATGACGTGATCAGCCGATCAATGCGGTGGGTTCTGTAAATGTCACTAATCACTAGTCACTAATTAACACAAAAACCAGCAAAAGTTCTTTCAACATATAAAAGACATGATTTCAAAATAACATCAATTAGAAATGTTATTCACCACAACACATCGTGTGTCTCCAGACCAAACATCATGTAGATTCTAGAAGATGAGCTCAGGGAGTCAGTGTCAGGCCTCCTGTCTCAAAATCTCCTCTCACTTTCGGTTCAAACGCACTGCTGTTACAGTACAACGCTGTGACTCGTATCCATATCAAAGTCTGTTGCTGATGGACAGAACGAATAGCCTTGAGCTTACAGATCTTCTAATGCAGGGGTCACCACACTCGGTCCTGGAGGGCCGGTGTCCTTTCAGGGTTTAGCTCCAACCTTAATCAAACACACCTGAACCGGCTAATCAAGGTCTTAATAGGTACACTTGGAACTTCCAGGCAGGTGTGTTGAGGCAAGTTGGAGCTAAACTCTGCAGGGCACCGGCCCTCCAGGACCAAGTTTAGTGACCCCTGTTCTAATGTCTGAAAATGACACTCACAAACAAGACATGTGCAAGACCTAGATATGTGACCCTGGACCATAAAACCAGTCATAAGGGTCAGTTTTTAAAAATTGAGATATATACATCATCTGAAAGCTGAATAAATAAGCTTTTCAATGACATATATCTGTTATGATAGGACAATGTTTGTCTGAGATACAACTGTTTGAAAATCTGGAATCTGAGGGTGCAAAACAAGTCTAAATATTGAGAAAATCACCTTTAAAGTTGTCCAAATGAAGTTCTTAGCAATGCATATTGCTAATCAAAAATTTAATATATTTACAGTAGAAAATTTACAAAATATCTTCATGGAACATGATCTTTACTTACTATACTAATGATTTTTGGCAAAAATGGGAAAAAAAAAAAAAATCAATAATTTGGACCCATACAATGTATTGTTGGCTATTGGTACAAATATACTCATGCTTCTTATGACTGGTTTTGTGGTCCAGGGTCACAAATCTCATGCTGTTTTTAAACATATGAAGTCTATAATCTATATCTGGAGAACAGAGAACAGATGATGATGATGATGATTGTGCTCATGAAAGAGCTGCTGGACGAACCTTTATAGGAGGTTTTTCTCCATGTCAACACCAGAGGATGCTCTTTACCACACATGGGTATCAGTCAGCTACTATTTTTGATGTATGCTGTCTTAACCCTGGAAAACTTGGTTTTAGGTTTGTTTGTTTAGTTTTTTCTTTTGGAATGGTTATGCAGCTAAATCTATATTTAAGAAATACATCTATATAAAAATATAGATTTTAAAAGGTGTGGTTTTGTTTAGTTTTTAAGTGTCATATTTGATGCATCAGGCTTTTATGTTTCATATAGTCTGATATAGTGAGAATATGGAGGAAAAAAACAGCTCGATATTATTCAGAAACTCAAATTGAGCAAAAAACTATGGAATTGCTGATGTTGATATTTATAGGATACAATTCTGATGCTTATAATGCACATCAGTGAGCTCTTAATAGCAGTAGAGCAGATACTGATATAAAATGATGTAAAATATTAGTGGTTGTTATCTCCAATAAAATGTCTTAGTAGAATGAGGCTGAAATGATCCAAACATGTAATGCAATGCAATCCAATGCAGATTGAGAGATGAACAAATAAACGATCCTCAAAAGACGTGAGATGTTTGGGAAGATCATTCCTCCACTGAGGAACATTGAAACTAAAGCTTCTGGAAACAAACGTTCCTCAAAACATACTGATGATCAGATTTGACACTTGATTTTTCTACAGAATGATTCACGGATCATTCAGTCCAGTAAGTGTTCATCTGGAAATATGACTACAGTTATTCTTTTGTTTACTTAATACAAATCAGTCAAGATTTGACAGCAAAAACACACACGAAGCACCAGTTTTAGACTAAAAAAAAAAAAGACAGAAGAAATGTAGTGGATTGTGTGCAACAGGTTTAACAGTAAAGTTTTGATCATGTTTAATCATTTAGAGACCTTAGAAATCCATGTATTAAATATGATACAGTATTTCTATAGCACATTTATTTCTATAGCACATTTAAAAATAGCATATGTTGGCCAAAGAGCGTGAGACTGAGTACAGAACAAATACATAAATCACAAAGATTGAGTCACAGGTTAACAGATTTATACAGTTTCTATATATAAATATTTGGGATATTTAATCGATTCTCTTTTTGGGGCTTTTTCTTCAAGTCAAGTCCTGTCTTTGTTTTAAAGCAAGAAGGAGCTCAGTATAGCTGCTGTTTTCCTGTCAGTGTTGGATGACTGTGATAGTATCTATATGCAGGCACCAAGGCATTGTTTACAGGCGTCAGACTGTGTTTATGGAGCATTAAGGTTTATTACTAATTCAAAAGCCCTGAGTCTGACCCATCATTGTCTGCTGTACTCTCAGGGGTGAGATGGCCCATGTTGTCACCCTGTAGACTCCAGCACATATTTATTTCTAAAAATATTAATACTAATTTTAATATTAATTTGAATTAATATTAAAATATTAAAAATATTAAATATTATTTACAGCAGTATCATTCAAAATGGTATAAAGGATGATGGTCTTTGCTCACACGATTATTATCTGCCAAACATCCCACATGTCAGTACAAATACAGGTAACAGGGCGCTTAGTTTTGCTGCTCCATTTGATTGGAAGCATTTAAAAGACAATTATGCTTTAAAAAGTTGATCTCTCTAAATGAATTTAAGTACATTTTATGTATATGTGAACAGTGTTGGGGAAAGTTACTTTTAAAAGTAATGCATTACAATATTGAGTTACTCCCTAAAAAAGTAACTCATTACGTTACTTAGTTACTTTTTATGGAAAGTAATGCGTTACTTTACTTTTGCGTTACTTTTTAAATCTGGGCAGGGCTTGATTGTTTGTTTTTAATATATAAAGTTCTGTTTTTGGCAAATGTAAAATCCTTTTCACAGCAAAAGCCTCAGGCTTTGAGAAAAGTAAACTCACATCTGTACAGTAGATCGCAGAAGAAAAAAAGGTTAACTCTTCAGCAATAAAAAAAGGAAAACAACTGTTAGATTATCTTGAGTTATTATTAGATTATTTTTGCTTATTAGTATGGTTGAATTGCATCATCGAAGGTCGGCAGCAAAGACACTGGTTAATAAAATGGGAGTAAATGCATAAAGGATTGAGTTGAAATTCACTGTTTTTATTCATTGTGAGGAATACTGAATCTGTTTTTTGTGAGTGAGATGAATTAATGCATGTTCACATTTATTCTAGAACTAACATCTTACTCCCGATTTCTCTCACATGGGGACAGGAGAGCTCAGATATTTTCTTGTCAATCAAAACGTAACGTGTTACTTTACTAGTTACTTGGAAAAAGTAATAATATTATGTAACTCGTGTTACTTGTAACGCATTACCCCCAACACTGTATGTGAATTAATGCATTTGTTTTATGTTCAAGTGATTTCAACATACCGTCTTGTCCAGAACCCTCTTGTAAAAGACATTTTAAATCTCAAGAGTTTTATTTCCTGGTTAAAGGTTAGATGAAAAGTAAATAAAATAGCAATATAACAGAGTTACAAACTATTTAAACCCTTAAAAACAAATAATAAAATCAAATCCTGAATTCTAAGCCAATAGAGGGATGTAACACAGCTGATATATGAATATTTCACAGCCAAAAGCAGCATTTTGATTACAGGCTTGCTTGATAATGAGGCATGAGAAACACCATAATACAATGAGTTACAGTAAACCAGTTGAGATGTAATAAAAGCATACACAACAACTTGCAAATCTTTAAATGCTTATCAGACTTGAATTGAGCATCAAAAGCAACACCATGATTCCGTTTCATTGTGTACCTCAGACTTAAAGACGCCTAGTTGATTCATTGTATGTTTGGTTGAACTCAGAGCGCCAAACAGTATCGCTTCAGTCTTTGATTCAGTCAGGTGGAGAAAACTGGCTGCCGTCCACTTGTTAATGCCATTAAAGCAACCGAAGAGTGAACGTGAAGCCAAGTTATACTTTATAGGGAGATAAAGCTGAGTACCGTCAGCATAAAAGTGATAGGATATATTGTGTTTCTGACAAATATTGGCCAGAGGAAGCATATAAATGGAAAATAAAACAGGGCCCAATTTAGATCTTTGCAGAACTCCTGCTTTAATGGGAGCAGGAGAGGAAGAAAATTTTCCAAATTCAGAGAGAGTTCTCTGTCTAAAATGCAAAGTAAACCAGTTAAGAACATTCCCTTGAATCCCTGCCCACAGTCTTAAACGCTTCAGCAACATTTCATGCACAATAGTGTCAAATGCAGCTGTGAGATCAAGTAAAACTACAATTTCACACGGTCCTGAATCAACAACAGGTTTCAAGACACAAATATTATTATTAGTAACACGTAAGGATAGCCGGATTAACCATATGGGCAATTGGGCAGGTGCCCAGGGGCACCACGTCCAGGGGGGCACCACGCAAATAAATTTTCTCGTGTAAGACAATTCTCAAATGCAAGCGATGTATTCTCAAATGTCTATCTAGCCATGGCCTATACCCTTTCGCCAGAACGTAGCCTACCCTGAATGTTTTTGTTAAAAGCTTTTTTGTTTCCTCCTGCGTAAATCAGTGGATGCGCGATCTATCGCCGGATGTACACATACTAGATGAACCCACGTGCTTTCGTTTCGACGCCCATATATTACGCAACAGATTCTAGGAGCATGGTGTGCGGTGTCGCGCAATTCTCTGCAACTGTAATGAAACTACCTCACTCATAGATGTGTGAATCTGAATCTGCTATGAGTCAGCCCTGCGCTTTCACATTGTAGTTTGTAGCTGTTGGCAATCAAGAAAGGGTGTTAACCAGTTTGTAAGTTTAATTTTCAGTGTAAATCCTCACAAAACTATGTACCTATATACAGTTCTTAACAAATTTATTATACCACCAGTTACCACCTGTTATTATACCATTTTTTTTTTTTTCCACAAAAAATTATATTGTTGTTTATTAGGCAAACAACGTAGTGGGCAACGTGTCTGCCTCTCCCACTTTCCAGTAGGGTTGTGACAGTAAGGTAGAGTTTTCCCTCTTTTCCTCTTTTATTCGCTTTTGTTCGCTTTTAAATTGCTGATAAATGCCTGTGCATTGCAAATGTGCAAATGTGAATTTTACTTACACCTTAGAATTAGCGTCAATTTGGTGTCAAAAGATTTAATTGATAACAACAAAACCATCGTATAGAACTGGGAAATACAGATCTAGAAATAATTAAAAATAGAAATAAATAAAAATTTGATTTTTATATAGTATGGCCTCCTTTGGCCTTGATAAAAGCATGCATACTTGCTATCATAATTTTTATGCACTTTTCCAGAGTCTCATTTGTTACTGGCTTCCAAATACTTTCTAGTTGTTCCCAAAGACTTGCTTTTGATTAAACTTTTGTGCAATCTATCTTTGAATCCATTCACTCCCAACAATAGCTAATTGTATTTTAGCATTTGAAACACTATTTTGACTAAAGATCTTACAACTAATCATTACAGAAACAAACATAACATTGGTTATCACCAATACTTAGTTTAGGGCAACTGTGGCACAAACCTTACGTTGGGTGGTGGTATAATAAATTTGTTACGCACAGTATGTGTAATTGCAAACAAGACCATGCACTTTTTTACAGCTTTCTTTGAAAGCAGGTAAAACGTTCAAAAATTATTTTGTGAATGTAAGTGAATGAAAAATGAGCTGAGGACAACAATGACTCTAAAAAGACTACCCACACTTTCTTTGTTTCTTCAAGCCCTAGATGTCATTGCCCAGCGACACCAAAGAGTCTTAATCCGCCACTGCATGTAAGTCTTCAAAAAAGTAATGAAATTCAAGATGCTATAACTGTCCAAGTGATGTAACGTCTGTGAACCTTAAAGGAGAAGTCCACCTCCAGAACAACAATTTACCGATAATGTACTCACCCCCTTGTCATCCAAGATGTTCATGTCTTCCTTTCTTCAGTCGTAAAGAAATGATGTTTTTTGAGGAAAACATTTCAGCATTTTTCTCCATATAATGGACTGATATGGTGCCCCGAGTTTGAACTTCCAAAATGCAGTTTAAATGCGGCTTCAAATGACTCTAAACGATCCCAGCCGAGGAAGAAGGGTCTTATTTAGCGAAACAATCTTGTTATTTTCATTTAAAAAATAAAATTGATATACTTTTTAATGTCAAACACTCGTCTTGCTTTGACGGAACTTTGTTCCGGTGTTATGGGTCAACTGGGGATCATGTTATCTGAGGACATGCGCGTGCACGCAATTAGTTTTACCTGAGATTCCAGCAGATGTTGGACGGCCACAGATTCATCCCATGGAATTTTCTACGGAACAGATCTCAAAGCTTTCCACATTATTTGTGAATGTTTGTATCATTATTGGACTCTGTAATTTTCCCTTTCGCTATTCCAATGTATCAGACGCCGTTTAAGGGCAGTTTCATGTGGCGTCTCACAGACCACGCCCAGATTGTTTTGTTTAGGCTACATTCGTTTAAATGGATTTTTTTTTAAATAACAATTCTAAGTCCATTAAATAAGGTGTTTACTTTGTAAAACATCTGTATGTGCAGTAGTTAAATTAAATCTTTAATTTGTGTATTGATTTTATTTGAGTAGGAACATTGCTGTGGTTAAAGGGACGTCAAGCACTTTATTTTCTTTCTTTATTTCTTTTCATTTTTTTAAATATTGATAAAGAATGAGAGATAAACGAGCTATAGTTTTGTATTGTGCCTATAATTTCGAATTAGTGACACAGATAGGATCCAGTGAATTATCTGTGATTATTTAAGTTCAATGTATTTAATGTTTAACAAACATTTATTTAATGTCTAACAAAGATATATACATAGGTGTTAAAGCAAAATCACAAAAATCGCAATACATATACCGTAGCTTCAAGGCAGCATTACATAAAATGCATGTTTCTGTTACTATGTCAGAAATTACATATGTCAGTGTAATGTCCACATGTGACCCTGGACCACAAAAAAATTTTCTTTGAAATTGAGATTTATACATCAGCTAAAAGCTGAATGAATAAGCTTTCTACTGATCTAGTGATGTATGGTTTGTTAGGATAGTTATGTGGCTGAAATACAACTACTTGAAAATCTGTAATCTGAGGGTAATCTGAGGAAGTTCTTAGCAATGCATATTACTAATCAAAAAAAAAAGTTTTGATACATTTACAAAAAATACGAATATACCAGTGCTATTTAAGACTGGTTTTGTGGTCCAGGGTCATATATGGCAAAAAAAAATGTTTTTTTTTTTTTTTTTTTAATAAAGGTGTCTCAAGTTAAGTCACCTTTATTTATATTGTGCTTAATACAGTGAGAGCAGCTTTACAGTGCTAAACAGGAAAATAGTGTGTCAATAATGCAAACAAAATTTAATTATCCTGAAAAGCAGCTCTAAAAAGAGCACAATAGTAAACAGTAAATTTTTTCTGTTAATTTTGCAGTTTTGCATGCTAATTCAAAGTTGGGATCATCTGAAGTTTTTGCAGGGGTTGTTGTCATCTCTTTACAGGTGTTAGTGAGGTTGTTACTACTGAAATGAAGATAACTGGCATAATTCTAAGTTATATCACATATAAAGAGGCCCCTGCTCATTACATTACACTTATAAAATTGAATATGTGTCATAGTCAGTATAAGTCTGCAATAAAGTACATAATAAAGCTTATTTTATTCTGATTGATGTTTAGGAGAGAGGTATCATATTCATGTAAGGTGCTGAATGATTATGAGGTTAGTGATGTATACTGTCTATTTGAATATTAGCCATATACGTAATAATTCATCATCACAGTATCATATGTCTAACATGAAAAAGTTGTGGTTGCCACTGAGTGGTTGTCACAGGACAAAAGACAGTATGGAAACTGGAAAAAGAACCTGAGTCGGTAAGAACTTTCCCTACTTTTTTAATTGTTAAACACTTGTCAAACACTTTGTCACTCTGTAAATGTAAACATGCCACAAATGTTACATACATACAGCTAATATGAATTGTATAAAAAAAAATATCTCTCTGTCTTCATGACACATTATAGAGTTTGGCTTTTGAATCTGTTCATCACATTTTCTACTGTTAGAAACACAAGTAGTCTGGTGAGACCCCAGGATGTAGTATGTAAAAAATGAATAGCAGCAGTCATGAATTGGTCTAAACAGAGATCTAAGCCTATGCAAAATGTTGATTTCTTTTCTTTAATATAATATCTCAGAAAATGAATAATTTGATTAGGAACAACAGCAAACTTCAGATCAATTAACAAGACTTGTCAAAAACATAATGGACTTTGTAATTCTTGTTTGCTTTAGGTAGCCTACCGCTAATTTTAACTTAATCTATATTTGTTCATTACAACACGTATAACAGCACACTACAGACACAATGTTATACGGAGATACTGAAAAGAAAATAGTTAGTTTACAATTGCTTCAGCTCGTTGAGGAGATTGATCATTCATTGAAACAGTTGTCCCATGTTGACGTGGGCGTGGTTTGTGAGCATGACATGGGAGCATGGTAAACTTTCTTAAAACTGCGTGAAATACGCAGACACAAACACGGCGAAATCAAAGCGCTTTATTATGCATTCCAAATGTATACAACTGGTGAAACACGTTTTTTAATCTATGATCTGTGCAATTTCACATGTGACGAATCTGTCGTCGTCTAACATCTGATGGAAATCCAGGTAAACATACTTGCGTGCACGCGCACATCCCCAGTTAACATGATCCCCTGGGCCCAGTTTTTCAAAAGTAATCCACTAGGATTTTGGATAACGGATTGGATCAAATCTTGAAAATGGGTTTTTCAAAAGAAAAAACGGATTACATAATCGGATTAGATCACGTAATCCAATCTTGGTTTTGATCCGGATCAAACCTTTAGTTTGGGTTTTTCAGAACTTTTTTGTAGGATTTGGATCACTTTGATCCAAAAAATCTGGATTAAACTGATCCCATCAGAAGGGTGGATTCAGCGTGGATTTCATGCCCAAAATGTAATGAAAACTTTAAAAATGTATCAAATAATACTATATTTGGATCATGCAGTATCTTACAAGATATCCTATTTATTCATAAGGTTTTAATTTTATTTGTTCATCCGTCAGGCTACAGTGATTAGGTAGGCTTTAACGTATTCAGCCTTTCAGTATGGGCCTACAGCAAAGTAGAAAGAGTTTGGCCTCATAAAATAATCCCCCAAACAGCTGTCAAAATTGACCAAAAACAATAAATTTATTCTGTCACTAATTGATATATATATTCATCACAATCGAAAATATTTTTGTTTTTAGAATATTTATTAGTGATGCATGCAATGATTACAGAATAACCAAAAACTGACCAACTGACACGGAACAACTGACTCTGACCAAACTGCAGCAAACCAAGGCCAGACTTGAGATCCGCCTCCTAAAGGCTACGCTCAGACAAGCTGGTCTCTCCACATCAGATGAGGAAGTCTGAAATTATTGTGGAGTATTTGACATTAAGTCTTTTTTTTTTTTATTTCAATACATCTATATTTGAAACTTGTTATAAATATTCTCAATGTACAGTGTTTGTGTTGTAGGTCTCAGATGAGCGGACTGCTGGAAGAGGATGGGGTGGGGTTTTTCTTGTTTTTTTTAAATGTGTGTGTTTTCATTTCAAATAAAAATAAACTTATATTGACCCCACACTGGCTATTCTACTTGTTGCTCTTTACATATCTATAGTTCTACATTGTGATTTCCTATCCTGTTTGAGCACTGGTTATCCAGATTTGGTGATCCTGAAAAGTTCCTATCCGGATCAGATTGATCCAATCCGATGTTGCTTTGAAAAACTGGCTCAAAAGTAAGCTGGATTACGTGATCACGGATCGCAAAAAAAAGGATTACTAAATCCGGATCAGTTTTATCCGGATTAAACCTTTTGAAAAACCGGGCCCAGTTGATCCATAACACCGGTTCATGTCAGTTAGTGTGTGTCGAAAAACTCCCATCTCATGTTCTCCCTCAACTTCAAAATCGTCCTATATCACTGTTTTACCTTTTTTGTTAAGGGTGTTTGATCTTCTTTGCATGTTCACTTTGCAAACACTGTGTCGGTACTTCTGCAGTGCAGTTTTTCGACATATCGGAGCATGTCTTGAGTCAGAATACACAGAGTTCATGGAGAGAAAGACAAGACGAGCGTTTGACATTAAAAAGTATATAAATTGTATTATTTTTATGGAAATAACCGATCATCTCGCTAGATAAGACCCTCAGCTGGGATCATTTACAACCGCATTTGTGATTGTTTGAAGCCACATTTAAACTACATTTTGGAAGTTCAAACTTGGGGCACCATATCAGTCCATTTTCGCTCAAGAAGTTTCTTTACGACTGAAAAAAGGAAGACATGAACATCTTGGATGACAAAAGGGTGAGTGCATTATCTGTAAATTGTTGTTCTGGAAATGGACTTCTTTAAAATATGAAGACGTAATTAGGAAGAAACACTGAAAAACATTTAACTCATGTTTGGCATGATCAATATACAGAACAAAGAGACAAGAAGAAACTGTTTCATTATGAACAGGACACCCAGTGCACATCAACACATTACAGGCTCCTTCACCAGCGCAACGTGTGAGATTGATTCACTAACTCAGTCACTATTTTGACGAATCTTTCACTGAATGAACTCACTGAATCCATCAGAGCATCTACTGAATCAGCATTTGACTTACCGAACTGCATAGAAGATCAATGTCAGCACGTCACCTCTTCAATATAACATCGGCCTGGTCTTTACTGTGCCACCAAGAAAGAAAAAACAAAACGCCCCCTTCATCTGTGTACCGAATACTCGTGTCTTTCATCAAATATTTCTGTGAGAACTGGCGCAAACTCTTGTTAAACCTTAGTAAACTTATAGAAAGCAAAGCAATCCAGAAATGTGGGAACAAGTGGGAAAGCAACATTTACCAGTGTTAATCTGAAGAGGAGCCTTTGGTAAATTCGCCAAAAACAGTCTTTCAGTGCAGCGTGATTGCGTAACTCATGGCGCGCCAGCTAAAAGACCACACCCACAGGAACAAATAGAACAATTTGATTGGCCGATAAATTTGGCAATCTCAACGAAAAAAACAAAACAACAAAAAGCTCTAATCGTTCAAAGAGAGGGGTGCACTGGGGAACATAAAAACTTTTTGCAAATATTCGTCTGTATGCAGAAACCGATGAAAAACGTCAATAAAGAAGTTAAAATGTATGCATTACTTTATTTAATATTATAATATTGTTTTTGGCCAAAAGAAATCGCAAACTCCCATTCTGAAGTGTATAAAACCACTTTTTTTTTTCTTTACACATTTTCAATAATTTGGTAAATTACAGCTCTTTCTGTATATGACACTAAGAACATTCCTTCAGAAGTAAATTGTATCTTAATTTTTAAAAATGTGTCTTCTGCATGTGCATTTTTTTTGTTTTGTTTTGTTTGGTAATCAAGTAGGCATGGGAATGACTTATTTAGTGCACATTTTCCTATTTGTGGGAAGGGCGCTGTAATTGCTGTTTGCAACTGTTAAGGTAGAAATAAAAAAAAAATTAAAAAAAAACAGAAATACATATTAAATTATGTATTATGTATTGTCAGTGGCGTACCGCACTTCTTAGAGGCCCCCCCGCAAAGAAGGAGATGGGGCCCCTCCCACCGGCAGCGATGTCATGCACGAAAATTCATCATTCATCAACAGATAAATTCATCAAATTCATCATACCAGTTGACATTAAAGTATTTTTTTCAAGATAGTTCAAATGTTTTCTGTTAAAACACGCTTCTTGTAAAAAAAATCGTTTTGAAAAATACGTTTCATTTAATTATCACATTCAGAAATAGCTGATGTAGGCTAAAATACCGGTAGCCTAAATTAAAATGTTTACAAACATTATAAACACAACTAGGCTTTTACTTTTTTCCCTTCTCTCCACACCAAATTATCCACAACATATCCTTCACAAAGACTATAACAGCACATTGAGGCGCTGCTCACCCTGAATGAAACAACGGACTATTTGCACCAAATTCATCACTGGGCGACACATATTGTGCACCTGAGTCTGTCTCTCCCATTTACATAACTGATTTATCAGTTAATATTGCGCTCCGGAGAACTGTCTTGATCACTTTCAGTTTCGAGAACGAATGATAAATTGTATGGCAAAATCTGGGGACGATTTCCGCTTCCATTGACTGAGGTTGTCAGAGAAGCGCAGCATCGGACCAGGGCACAAAAACATAAATATATTTAACTTAAATCATTAACGGCTTAACAAAACGAAAGGGGGAAAAATGTGCTGAATATCGATTCATTGTGACACGATACGAAGTTCACGTAAACGAGGCGGAGAGCCGTTTGATTTATTTTGTAAAAGCTTTACAGTTTTCTTATGTTATCTTTTCTTTCCTTTTTGTCGAAAAGCTTTACAGCGATGAATGACATCTTGCTTGTATGAGCAACCAGCATTGGTATGACTAAATTACGAGTAACAGTTGGGAAAACAACGCAGTGATCGCGCTGGCGCCTCACGCACACACATAACATTTTTGCTACCTTGATATTGCAGCCTGTTCATTATCCAAATAAAATACATGTTTTAAAAAACATATAAAGGTTACAAAGTTTAATTTAAATAGTTGTTCCATTCAGGGTGAGCAGCGCCTCAATGTGCTGTTATAGTCTTTGTGAAGGATAATGTTGTGGATAATTTGGTGTGGAGAGAAGGGAATAAAATAAAAGCCTAAAGAAAACACTAAACGGTAGCCTAATAGAGAAACGCATGAACAGAAAATACCGATTCTGCTCGGAGTGAACCGTTTTTTTTTTGTTTGTTTTTTTTTTGGTTTAAGCCCTGCTTAAAGCATGCAGAGACCCGCACATGACATGCAGGACAAAAAATAAATAAATCGTCTGCACGAATTCGTTTTCTCACTTTACTAAATTGTCTTAGAAGTAGTGTGAGAAAAATGTATTTTCCCCGGTTGTTATTTTAGAACATTAATCCCGCTCCACTGCACTACCTTTGCGCTCACGTCTCGCGTTTTTTGCAGTGTCTCGAAGCACTGCTTTTTAAAATGTCCTGCAACGGGGCCCCCCAAAAGGTCGGGGCCCCCACGCACCGCGGGGGCTGCGGGGGTGTCCCGTACGCCACTGTGTATTGTGTTTTATAGTATTCTGTGAGGTGATTAAAAATGTGCTCCAATTTACAACAAACAATAAATATTATTCCACTCATAAGTGAAATTTACATCATTTTATAATTGTTTTGTTCTTCACTGTCACTGCTGTCTTCTTGGTAAATAAAGTTTTATTGGGTGCAAAATTATTCAGTGTGCTGTGAGTCAGCTGTAACCTTTAAATAATTGATTGAAATACAATAAATATTAAAATACGTTTTTTTCAGGCTTTGTTCAGATTGTCATAGCTTTATACACGTATTTTTTGTTGTTGTTGATGTTGTTGTTTAATGGATTTTCATAGATTAAGATTGGAAGACTGGATCTGACAAGGGTAAAACAACAAAATCTATATATGAAAGTAATATTTAAAAAGTAGCAAATTAAGAGATGGTAAATGTTTCCAAATCAAGTTCAATTCATATTTGCACATAATAATTCAATCAGTTCAACAGTTTTAACACCAATTCGTATCAGACTCCACTCGCCTTTTCATTTTTATTTCCATGTAACTCTCTAGCGCCTCTTGAGTCCCTATGCTGCACTACAGTATAAGTATCCGCTTTTCAGATATAGAAACAGAACAAGCAAATAGTAGGAGCCAGACCAGCAAACTGTATTAGAACTGAAGACGTGTGTAATATATATATATATATATATATATATATATTTATATATTATTATTATTATTATTTATTTTTTTTTTTTAATTCACAATTATTCAATAATTATATAGAAATTGCTGCTGGAGCACAACAGAGCAAGAGCTGTCACGTGATATGTTACTTTTCTCATCGATTGTCAGGATAGACCAATCATAGCATTTTGTCTTTACAAGATCATGTATTTTCTTACTTTAAAAATGAGTTTTAGGGACGTTGCCTGGCCGAATTTCCGTTTTTTAATGTTAGATACTAATCTTTGGATTAGTAGCCTAAGAAATAGATTTAAACGATTTAATTTTGTGCAAAAAACACTCCTTGGATATGGCTGGTATACGGCTTTCTTACCTACCAGCGTGCCCCCTTGAGGAGTATAACATTATTAGTGCTCTAGCAAATTGTTAGCTATATCAACCCTTGCCGCCCAGCGGAGCGGATGGAGGATCCGCACATGCGCAATCGCATCATAACGGAGCATCTTATGGCGTGAGCGGAGGAGGAGCGGCCCCGCGCATGCGCACCGGCGGCAGGATTCTACCCCTCCATGACATCCAGCGGGACTGACTGACTGCTGCTGCGCACACGGAAAGAGGAGCGATCGTCAAATACATGATCCGCCTAATCCCTCAGCCCTGCTCGAGCTCCGGGACTGCTAGATAATAACGCGCTCGAGCGGAATCCGCAGGCCCGACGGACGCAGACACGGATATAGCGGCGGTTGGGTGACTTTGATTGGGGCTTGTCGAGGATGAGGCTGATCAAGAGCACACATGCGGATGGAGAGGAGAAGCGGGAGCTGCCTCCTCCGTTCAGAAACCCGTTCGTGCACGACCTGAGGTTCACGACGGCGCAGAAGCTCCAGGTACGTGTGGCGTTTGCGTTTGCTGATGTGGATGGTGCTGTAGGCCATGAGATGCTGTGCCAGCCGTTCCTCTCTGGCCTGCAGCTCGAAGGAGAGTTTCCTTCCTGTGCTACATGTTGCACTCGGGCTGGAAGAGCCTATCAGCATCGAGGAATCACGCGTGTTGAGCTGCTGCAGCAGAAGCGCTTCAGCACATGTGAGACTCACAGCGGCCTTTTGTCCCATGATGCGATCATCTCAACCTTAACATGCATTTAAAACACGTGCCACGTCCGTCAGACCAGATACAAGTTGGATTTGTCTATCTATCTATCTGTCTATCTATCTATCTATCTGTCTGTCTGTCTATCTGTCTATCTATCTGACGTTCGTTTTGTCTATTTGTCTGCATTCTGCCTGGTTGTTGGTCATTTTGTCTGTCATCCCATTTATCTATCTGTCGTTCTCATGTTTTAGCTGTATGTTGTTTGTTCTGTCTGTCGTTTACTTATTCTATCTGTCTGTCATTCATTCATTTTGTGTCTTTGATTCATTTTTTTTTTATGTTTTTCAGTCTGTCTATCATTTGTTTGTTCTGCCTGTTTGTTTTGTCTGTCATTCATTCTGTGGTTGTTCTATTTCTCCATCTGTTCTGTTCTGTGTGTCAGTTGTTCTATTCTGTCTGTTGTCATAGGTGTCTATCATTTGTTCATTCTGTGTCATTTGTTCTGTCTGTAGTTTATTATCTGTCATTCGTTCTGTCTGTCTGTTTTCTGTCTGTGGTTCATTCGCTGTTCGTTCTGTCTGTCATTCATTCTGTATTTCTTTCGTCCGTACTGTCTGTCTTTTGTTCTGTTTCTTTCATTCGTTCTGCCTGTCATTTGTTTTGTCAGTCGTTTTATCTGTCTGTCGTGCTGTAGTCCTAGCTGTCTGTTGTTCATTCACTCTCATTCGTTCACTTTGTCTGTCTGTGGTTCTGTGCTGTCATTCTGGCTGTCGTTTGTTCTGTCTTGTTCTTTTTCACCATCTGTTGCTCTGTTCTGTCTGTCATTCTGTCTGTCAGTCGTACTATTCTGTCTGTTGTTCTGTTTTCGTAGCTGTCTGTCATTTGTATGTCCTGTGACATTTATTCTGTCTGTTATTTGTTTTGTCTGTTTGTTTTCCTCTCTTTCGTTCTGTTGTCCTAGCTGTTTGACGTTTGTCTGTGGTTTGTTCGCTGTTGTTCGTTCACTGTCATTTGTTCTGTCTGTTCGTTCTGTCTCATTTTTTGTTTTGTTCTGTTGTTTGTTCTTTGTCGGTGATTCAGTTCTAGCTGTCTTTTTTTTTTTTAAATCTCTCTCTATATCTATCTCTATCTCTCCATCTGTTTATCTATCTATCGCTTGTGTTGTATATCGTAAATATGGTTTGTTGCATTGGTTGTGTTTGTCTGCTGGAGCGGTGTATGTGTGGAAGGCTGATTTCTGCTGAGAGATGGCAGCTGCTCGACTGATAATCAGCTTTGCAGGGTGAAGATGAGCCCGTTTGTGGCCTCTAGAAATAAACTCAAGTTACAGTTTTCCAAGCAGGAAAGAGCTAGTCAAAATGCTTATGTGCTGCATCTCTTGTCTAGTTAAATGCATAGCTTTTTTCATTGTCAGTTACATATTCAGCAGAACAATCTGAGTGAAAAGTGAAGTGAAACATGAATGTGGGATTTTTCAGTCTCTCAGCAGCAGTGAAACTTCATGAACTAAACCTGATGATCATGTTCTCCTGCAGGATCTGAGATGATCCAAAGAGCTTCTTGAGCTTCGGTGAAAGAAAAAAATCTGACCTATTAATTTGTTTATTGATTAGTGGGCTATTAATAATGCAGAGTCTTAAATGGTATGTTGTTTCTTAAAATTGTAGGTTTTCTATGTAGTTTTAGACTCTTGGATATGTTATATCTCAGAAGACAAAGATAATCTCATAAGATAATGTTCCTGACTTCAAACGAATGCTGCATGTGCACAATAGTTAATCAAAACTCACTAAAGCATGGTAAAACTTGTAAGAAATGACAGTAGCTGTACTGATGCTTATGTTTACAGGCATTAATAAAGAAAAGACTAGTTGTCATTGCCCAAACGTCTGCTGATTCTCATGCTAATGTGTGAGTTCAGTCGGTCTGTATGCATCAGCACATGTAAAGGTGTGTGACCGGTCGTCTTTTCAAGGACTGCCAAGCAATTACCATGAACTGAATTGACCTCTCTGGGATCCTTTGGCATCACAATGTTTAAGGCTTTGCTTCTCGGCTCTGTGCTTCTGAAATCCTTTAAGTCTTCAGCTCTCTAATTAACAGACCCATCGTGAAGCCTCAGGTAACGAGCCATTGAAGACAGAAGTTTCCTGTTGAGCTGTGAAAAATCATTCATCATTGCAATGGACTGCCAGTTTTAACACTTGATATTTTAATGAAACATTGATATCAAAAGAACTTCTGTGGTAAAAGCTCTTTTATTCTCATCAAGTGCAGACTCTTGACTTTTATTCAGTAAACAGTCCGGTTCCACTGGAAAACACTTGGATTCTCTGGTTCCTTGGTCTGTTTTTGCAAGGCCTGCTTTAAAACTTCATTTTTTAAATTCATTTCTAATGCTTATAAGCGTCCTTTACTGTGAGAATGTCTCTGGAGATAATACAGATATTTTTCAAAATGACAGAAAGCGTTCTGAATGATCTGTCAATGTGGAAAGCAGCCTCTTCTCAGACACCATGATTTGTTGTGTATTTGAAGTCTTGTCCTCACACGTTTGTCCTTGTCATTCATTCAGAGACAGGCCCCGTCCTGTCACATCCATCTAGAACCACTGATTCACATGTTTTCAGACACTCAGAGGTTATTGTATGTTTGAAAAGCAATATTTCTGCAGTGGGTCTTATGATTTGTGATGGATGTCAGTGTTTAAATTTAAAGCAACATCCTCAGGTGCCAAATCCACGCATGTGATAGTGTTAGTACGCGGTCCAGATGATTCTCAAACGCTTCTGTGTGAGCCATTAGTAGCACAAACGCAGCAGCAGTTTTGTCTAATTGTGCGCTTTCATTCTGCTTGCTCAGCTCTGTGATGTTTGCATTAGATTATGTGAATGTAAATCAGCTCCTTGAGGAATCATTATGATGTAATACTTGTTTACAAATGGCATAAGTGCATTACAGTTTTACTGCAGAAGCAAATGCGTTCTGTGTCCTGGTCTTCATCACGTTTGTCATCAGGGTGTTTTAAGTGCTAGTTTAAAGCGAGTGTCTCCATTAGCATTGTTTTCCCGTGTGGTTCGGTAATGTGCCACTATTTTGTTTTAAAGGGATGGTTCATCCAAAATTAAATAGCCAACTCCAATATATATATATATATATATATATATATATAACAGCTTAAAGTAGCCTTTACAGTAGGTCTTCTGAAGTTATAGGATAGCTTTGCGAGACTAAAATAATAAAAGTGTCCAAGATAAAGAAAATCTTTCAAAAAGGCAATTTAAAACACATGTAAAGTTCTTTATTGGTGTGCTCAGTGTGTTTGTCTTGTTGGTTTCATATTCATAATTAATACCAGTGACTCCTGATGATATATTGTGGTCTTATGAAGTGAATCGATCAGTCTGTGCGAGAAAATGAACATTATTTACAGCGTTGTAACCTGTAGTCCAAAGCCCCAGGCGGACAGTCTGGAGTGATGTCCGCTTCATGAATGAATCATTCTTTTGAACCAGTTCATCAAACTAACAGTCACTATGACTCAAAATGAGCCACTTTTTGTGATGTCTCTCATTTGTAACTTTAGAAAATGAAGTTGCTAAATGAATAAATGTAAGTTGGTCTTACTGGTTTTGAATGATTTGAGTGTGAGGAAATGGTGGCAGATCGAAGAGTACGTGCGGAAAGGACCGTCGGCAGAAAAAAAAACACTTTATTCACGCTCGCATATTTAGCTTCTCAGATTTAGGCTGTACTTTCCACTAATAATCATTCAGCAAAGCATATTATGCTCATACATGATTCTATACACTGATGTACAGTAATGTCAACCAGCATGGTTTGCTCTAAATAGAGCTGGTCTGACTCTCGCTCGCTGCGTTGGGTTTGTGAGTTTGGCGGTTGTATTTTGCAGCCGTGTGTGAATGAAGTTTGTCACGTAGTTCCACGCTCACCCTTTCCTGTGTGTGGGGATGTATTTTAATGAACACCGTCGTCACGCCTAACGATCAGTCCTTCAGTCAGCGAGATGATTCAGATTGTCCTCCTCATGACCAGTGTCTTCCTGTTTTAAAATGATGCTGGTGGCAGGCTGTCTGTTTTACCTGCTTATTTTTGTTCAGTTAGACTTTTCTAGATGCGTCTCGGAGAAAATGCAGCAGCTCCGAGTGAAACTCTTCACGCTTTCTGATCGTGACCTGAAGCTGAGGTCACAGAGACACCAGATGAACTCCAGACCCGCTCTGCTTCCTGCCGTCCTGTCATTTTCCAGCAGATCACTTTCCCTCTTCATGGCGAGTTTGAACAGTGAATGGAAACGCTCAGGAAACTGTGAGATCTCCTCGATCCAAAAGAAAAGAGGACTGCAGCTCAAAATAACCAGGACACTTAAATCTGCTTTACAGGACTTGCTGGTTCTTCTGCTGAAACTCTGATAATAGAATTCAGTTCTCAGAAAAAGCTGTTTGGGTGTTTGTTGAGCAGTGCTTGAGTTCATTGAGTGCAGAGTTTTTAGGTGCTTTCGCACTTTATTTGTCGTCAGGGTATGGTTTGTTTGGATGATCTGAAGGCTGTTTTCTGATTCTGGGTGGGCACCCACAATGGTCTGGTATCTCCAAAGTATCAAACAGACGTGAGAAACACTGTGCATTTTACTGCCTTGTCCTGCATCATTGATACCCAGCCAAAGTATAGAGTTGACACAGTCCAGCAGGAGAGATTGAACTGTGGTGGAGACGCTTTAACATGATAAAACATATAAGAAAAGTCGGCACAATGTTGAATATGCCTGAATCATTGGATTAAGTCACCATTAAATAAAACCACATAGTGTTTTTTTTAAGTTGCATGCTCATCAGACTTTAGCTCACATTACAACAGTGTCACAACTTTTCTTGTGTGTTTTCCTATTTAAACTTTTGGGGATGTGCATCAATATTTTTTGACATTTAATAATTTGTTCATGTTTTGGAGATACATTATTAAAAGTTTAATTCTTCATTTTAATTCTATTTTTTTTTTTTTTCTGATTGCTTTAAATTGTCACTAGTAGACTGTAACATTGTATGCTCAAACTTACTACTTTCAGGAAATCAGGAAAAACCCCATTGTTTTTTTTAAATACACACTGAGTCATCAAAGTCAGTATTGTGGCTTTACATGTAATCTGACACTTGCATGTGTCATTTACATTATTAACATTTGACCAAAATTACGTTCAGATGGAGCTGCAAGGGGTTTTTGACCAGTGAATGCTGGGGATGTGTGTTTTGTCCATTATTAGTCTAGATATTAGAACAGCCACACCTGAGACACTAAGTGCATTTCATGACTTACAGGTGTAACTATGTGAGCACTCATGTTCTCTTGTCATTAGTATTATAAAGGCAAAAAAAAAAGCCAAAAATAAATCCTAAAGAAAAAATAAAACAGATGAAGATGAATGCTATGCAGAGGCTATTTAAAGGAGAAGTCCACCTCCAGAACAACACTTTACAAATAATTTACTCACCCCCTTGTCATCCAAGATGTTCATGTCTTTCTGTCTTCAGTTGTAAAGAAATTATGTTTTTTGAGGAAAGCATTTCTGCATTTTTCTCCATATAATGGACTTCATTGGTGCGCTGAATTTGAACTTCCAAAATGCAGTTTAAATGCAGCTTCAAAGGCTCTAAACGATCCCAGCCAAGGAAGAAGGGTCTTATCTAGCGTTTATTTTGGAAAATAAATTTTTTAATACTTTTTAAGCACAAAAGCTGGTGTAGCGCAGGCTCTGGGATGCGTGTCCACGACGCTCTGTACTATTGAATGAGGTCACACAGACCCAGTGTTTACAAAGCGAACGCGCAAAAACTAAGCAAGTGCAAGTCAGTCGAATGCGGTTTACAAACAAAAAGGTACAACGATTTCAGATGATTCTGAAGTTGTAGGAGAAAATGAGATGGAGTTTTTTTGCCATTCTCTACCTTTTTGAGCTGGAGTACACAGACGATGAACTTAGACGTGATTCGTAGCGTCAAGGACGCACATCCCAGAGCCTGTGCTACACCAGCTTTTGTGCTTAAAAGGTATACAAATTTTTATTTTAAAAACAAAAACAAAAAAACTATTGTTTCACTAGATAAGATCCTTCTTCCTCGGCTGGGATCGTTTAGAGCCTTTGAAGCCGCATTTAAACTGCATTTTGGAAGTTCAAAATCGGGGCACCAATGAAGTCCATTATATGGAGAAAAATCCTGAAATGTTTTCCTCAAAAAACAATTTCTTTACGACTGAAGACAGAAAGACACGAACATCTTGGATGACAAGGGGGTGAGTACATTATCTGTCAATTGTTGTTCTGGAAGTGGACTTCTCCTTTCAGACAGTATTGGCTATGACTAGATGGTAAATGCCAGGCTAAGACAATCCTCTGCTCCTCAGAAACATAAAACATTAGAGAGAGTTTCTTGAGTAAACAAAATGCTGTACTTGTTGAAACAACCAGTTCTTTATTTACCCATGCACTGCAAACAAGCAGAGACAAGCGTTTCCAAACTGTGTGCGGTGCTTGGTTCAGGATGGAGGCAGAGATGCGGGGACGTGGGTGGAGCTGTGAGCTCTTCTGACACTCTGACAATCCAGTGTCGTCACAAAATGTTTTTAATAGTATTTAACGGTTAAGTATTTGTAAAACCCACAAACTAAGGTGAAACAGTTGACAAAGTTGACAAAATGATTAGTGCTCAAAGCCTACTGATCAATCCGTGAACTAATCGATGATTACAGTAGTCAACAGTTGAAGTGGATCAAAAAAAGTTCACCAAAGTTGTCCTAAGGCAAGAACAGGTTTTCTTTTTGGTTTTAGGACAAATTTAATGAACGGTTTTCATCCACTTCAGATGTTGACTACTGTAGTCCATTACAGGGCTCTAGACTCTTTTTACCCACTGGTGGCTCTTTTGTGACTAACTTTTTCAGCTGGTCACAGGAGCTCATAATTTGGTTGCTTTTATTTATTTATTTGCTAAAACATGGGATTAATCAATGCATGCTGATGATCTTTTATCATAGTTTATAGTTAGGCCTATGTGGTAATGAAAATGGTTAACATTTAACCTGTTGTTTTTCATCAGTACTATTTGTGATTTGAATTTTGTGAACTGAAGTTCCTCTTGTGCTGTGCTATTAGCCGGGCTTCGGATGCTTTACTTGCGAAACTTTGTAATCTTGTCATGTTTTACAAAAACGTGCTTATGCTTATTAACAAAAACGAATAAGAAGAGGCGTAACATACACCACATGCTGTATTATATACCAACTGATAAATTACGGAACATTTAGCAAACACTGAGGAATCAAATAAATAAAAATGTAAAAGCGTTCATAGCATGCCGTGTGGTAAACAGCAAAGATAAAATACTTTCCAAAATGAAAACAAAACTGGCTGTCAGTGACGGTGTTTTTAGGGCTGTGACGGTCGCAATGACGACCGCCACCGGCAGTACTGCGTGTGACGTCACACAATCTATAACAAGCATAAAATACAGTGTTTCTGCAACAATTATTCTGCCGTGGCCGTGTTTAGTGTCCCCGCCGGAAGCAGCAGCGAGCGCAAGTGCCTTCGCAGCTGCTGGAAGAGATCCGCGTTCATATGCACACAATAGGCTAAAGCTTGTAAAACTCCAGGAAATGTAATTACTATGAATGTGTCGGAGGGAAATAAGAAGATACTTGAATGAATTATTATTAAACTAGTGTTTTCTAAGCCAGTGTCGCAAAGATGACGATCCTGACTCGCCATCTGCTCATTGGACGCGCCTTTAGAGAGAAATGCATATCTACGGATTTTATAATGAAAGTGTTCTTGTTTTCAATTTGAGTTTTTTAGTTTTAAAGTAGTAATAGTATATTACTAATTAATAAATACTAAAGTAATAAATTAAAGCTTTCTATAGATATGTTTATCTTGACTGTAGGGCAAGTATTTGCTGAGTTTCATTTCGTTTTTGTGCAGCGCTCCTGTTCAACACCGAGACATCGGAAAGCGTATCTTGTTTGTTTTCTTTATTTTTACAAAAGCACAACATTTTGTTGATATTGTGGGCACACGCAAATAATATTAGACCCTTTACAGTTCCGGATGATATATTACACTTACCTTTATGAGCAAAGATTATGGCTTATTTTATTTTTTGCAAGTGATTGCGCTGGCGCCTCCATGTCCTGCAAAGCGCATTTAGCTTCCACTCTCCAACAAACGACTGTATGCGCATAATGGCGTGCATTTATCTAAGTTAATCATTTAAAATAACACTGTGATATGCTTGAAGATTTTATTTTAGGCAAGTTGTGATGATTTGAGAAGGCAAAATTGATCAAACATATGCTGTGATCAACTCACCACCTGCCTCTGGCCGCTTGGTCGTTACCTTAAAAAGCAAAAACCTTAATTTAACAAACAAAAAAATGTTCCAAACATATTTCTAAATTAACTTTATACAGAAACGAAAAGAAATATAACCACGTTCCTATTAAAAACAAAACTGAGCTATTTTAATGGATGCAACAGTGTAATAGGAAAGAAAGAGAAAAGACTCGGGCTCCAGTTGGTCTCGGGCCGGTCATTCTAAAGGGTTGGGCGAGGTTGTTACGAATTTATGCAACAAATGTTTGTTTAGTATTTGCCGTTCATATTTTACTTATTTTACTTTATTTAACTGTATAATTTCTTTGATATTTACTTTAGTGTTTTGTAGGCTGAAATAAACATGCACTTTTGTTAATAATTTTGAGTCTCAGTTTTTTATGTTTCAAAATTATATACCACCGCGGTGGAAAAAATCTTCCACCGTCACAGCCCTAGGTGTTTTGCCTTTTTTTTTTTTTTTTTTTTTTTTTCCCCAAGAATACCAACATGTTCACCTTCTCTGGTTTAAGAAGCGGTCGTTTGCTTTACTTTAGCTTAAAAACCAAATCCTCCGTCCGCCATCGTTTCCTCTATATTCGCGTCATCTTTGCCACGTGCACCTTCACGCTCGTGCTGACGCGGCGAGTATAAACTACACCGGAAGCCTCTCTTCATGTGATCAGTGAAATCTGACTCCCGCTACAGTGTGTCGCGGCTCTGCAGCGTGTGCTGTGTGGAGCTCAAGACACTTTGGAGCAGCGCAGACCATGCGCTCGCACAGATGCCGCCACGGCAAATTTTAACTCGCACATTCTCAAAAAACTGTTTTAAATGTGACCATTTTGGTTGCAGTCTAGATCCCTTAATGAATTGTTCTAATAATTGTTAGATTGGTCAGTTATCAAAATAACCGTTTGTTGCAGCCCTACCACAGAATTATTATTGTGACAACAGGAGTTTTGGCCTCTCATCTGCATTATCACCCTGTCAGTCAGGATATCTGAGACAATCGTGAAGATCAGCAAACACTGTGATATCAGGAATCACATGAATGATTTCTGTCTCTAGTGTTTCCTAACAGGATCTCTTCAGCCATGTTTGACCGGGTATCGACTACGGTCAGCCTCACACACTATAATTGATTGTTATTGAATTACTTTGGGGCCCCTAATGGACCAATGCAGCTCCTGTTTCATGGTTGATGAATTCATACATCTCAGTGATTGTGTAAATAAATCTGAATCCACCTGAATCTCACTCTGTGTTGTCATCAGTTTATGTGAGGTTCTGGAAGACAGTTTTGAGAAGCGTCGTCTCTGTCCAGCGGTCATAATAGGTGTGATGTTTATGTGGAGCAGGATTTTGTACCAGTGTGATCATGATGAGTGACGGGTGACTGATTTACTTCCTCTCATGAGTCATGACCTGCTAAACCACACTGTAAAAATGCCGCAGTCAGTGTGACCTTGAAATGCGCTGTGTTTCAAGACCTTTTTTTTTTTGCCAAGAATAGGATGTACAGGACATTCAGCAGAATGTTTAACAGCTTCACTCACCTGCCAGTTTATCTCCATCTTTTTTCTATTCAATAAAACTAAATGGATCAACAGTCGACTGGAAATGTCAGTTCGTGTTCCACAGAGGGAAAGTTACACAGTTTGGATAAAGCATGTTTAAGTTCTTTGATAATGCAGTGGATGTGAATTACTTTTTACAAACATTACTTATTGTGAAATTATTTATCCACCAAATGATCAGAGAAGTCAACTACTCATCTGAATGAGTTAATTGTAAATTGCAGGCCTACAGTTCTGTTCATGATAATGAGGATTTCAGTGGCCTGAAAGTAGCAGAAAGTGGAGATCGGTCCTGGTTTTGACTGTTGTAGTTGCTGGAAAAGTAGTTTTCCAGGTTCTGTCACGACCGTCGCACATCACATCACAGTGAGCTTGAACTTTTTGCTTTGAGCGTGATGATGCAGAACTGAACCCAGAACTAGAGAACGACGGGACGGATTCTGGACAAAAAGTGCTTTCGGCAGTCCAGATTTCTTCAGCTGTCTTGTCTCATTTTAGGTCCTTTTGGATGAGTGTGAAACCTACAGGACTGGACTCTTCTGAAAGTAGAAACATAAGTGAGGGTCAGCCGCGCGTCCTTCTGGATCAGATCGTGTCTGTTTGGTGCAGAGTTGGTCCGTTACACGCTGTGACACCAGATGGTTCTTCATGTTGAAATCCGTCTCCGTTTGAGGCGCTCCTGTCCAGGTGATGTCACCTGCGGGCGAGACGGTTTGACAGACTCGCTGATGGATGAGCGTCCGCTGGTGAAGCGCTCACAGCACCGCATGATGATGTGGAGGAAATGAGTCAGATCATGCACGAGTCTTCACTTCAGGGCCAACGGTCTGCAGTCATTCAGGGAGATGTTGGTTTCTTGAGGACAAGGTTAACACAAGTGTGGTCTCTCTAAATGACTGGTATGTGAGGAATACGATGAGTGTGTTACTCTCCTGTTGTGGTTCGGTAGTCATGTCAGGACGGCAGTTTTTTGACGTCAAAACCAAAGGTCTTTAAAGTTGCTTCCAAGGAGAGTCTGTTCACTTGGTGACCATATTACCAATGCCTCCAGTAGGGCCCTGTGATTTCCACTTTGCAGTAAACGCAGATGGAGTCGCGGAATCCAGCCATAATCCAGCGTCATATCATATACGTTTAAATATTACATAATATAAATTTAAGGGTATTCACAGCGACCAGTCAAAATAAAAGTTTGGTTTCACTTGAAGACGTTGTGCTAGAAATACATTGCTATTGTTTAGTAAAATGTCATACTAAAATTATTACAGCTTTATTTTTTTAAGGAATAATTACACAATATCTCTTCCATGTTTAAATTGTAATAGCAAAACCCATTTGTTTGAAATTAATAAATACAATGTTTAATTTTTATTAATTTAAAGATAAATTAATGTAGTATGCTTTCATTTGATTTAACAGAATTTCTAAAGAAAAAAAAGGCTATTATTGTTTTTATACATTCAAATTATTAGACATGCTAAAACCCAGAATTTGGTAACAATAAAAAATTGAATATTTCATAGGGCCTTAGACATGTAATTTCGGTTAAACATATAATACATTTATGTTGAATTTTATAAGTTCCAGGATTTTAGTTAAGTAGATATGCTTGTGATTACTAAAAATTAATTTATCCATTTTAAAAAATGAGCGCAGAAAAATTTAAACAGGAAAGAGAGAGAGAGAGAGGAAAAAACACTCAATTTAGAATCACAGAATTTGGGAAAAGGTTTCATAGAGCCCTACTCCAGATTTTGGGCATGCGAGACCAACTCCTTTCCACTTAATCCTGTGAAACCTACAGGTTTCTTCATGCGGCTTTGTTCTGTTCCGGGCGATAGAGCATTTTAAAATCCAGTGTTGCATGAATGTAGTTAAAGTTAAATGGAGTTGTTGTTGATATTCACCTTCAGCTGTGTGGGTTCATTTACGGAGACTCTCGTTCTGTGCTCTACAGGTTGATGTGAGTTGTAAGCTGAGTGAATGGCATCATGAAGGAGCTCACAGCTTGGTTTTTAGTGATATTTCCAGCATGAAGCTGCTGGAATCAGCGGATCGCTGTATTTTTAGCTCGCGCTCGTCCCACGCCTCTGCTCGCTGATATGGGATTTGGCAGCCTGTTGGTCTGTGATCAACTCAATTAAAGCAGCTCGGTGGAAACGTTACAGCGTCCTGAACATCTTCCAGCGCTGCTAATTGGTCACTTTGAAAGCTATCGGTGTGTAAATGCAGTCGAGTGCTGATAAGAGCAAGACAAATATTGACTGCTGATATCCCGTATCGCCGCTGCGCTGATAGCACGTGCTCCTGTTTGGTAAGCGCTCTGAATCACGGCTTCAGGGACCGATGAAGCTTTTGTTTGTTTTTGTTGTAATCTCTTGAATGTCTCCCGTGTCGCACCTGGTCCTCCAGGATCTGTGAGACGTCTCGACCTCTGTGTTTTGGCATCTAACTTTATTCCACACAGGCTGTATTAGATCAACATATCGGCCAATATATGATTCACAGTCTGCCAACAGCCTCTGCGAATACAAAATGCATGAGTAACTTTAGCAAATCTTTAGTGAACCAGTTAAATCGATTGATTTAGGGTTAATTGGCTGACAGTTGTCTTTGCATACAAGGTTGGAGATTATATTTTAACATTTGAAAAAGTCATAAAATGCAAACAATCAGTTAAGAACATTGACATTTAATACAAATATTTTTATTCAAATAAACAAATGAATTCAGTATGATCAAACTGACAGATGAAGTCATCATAAAAATGTAAAAAAGATGTCAGCACACCGTTAATCCCAAGAACATTTAATAGATTGACATTTAATAGCATTTAATAAATTACTAAATATTTTTGGGAGTAACATTTTGCTGACATTTTTGTGCATTGTTTATGCAATTTATTGATTTACATTTTTTTTTTTTTTTTGAAATGCGTGCTTTTAACATTTAACGTTTGAAAAAGTACTTAAAAACAGTCATCAGTCAAATGTTCTTTAACATTAATAAATTAATAAATTGCAACAGTGTGAATTTTTTATTTTTTGAAGCATGCATGCTTTGTTTTACATTGGCAGACGTGTCTTAAACAGGTTATATCACATTTTTAATTCATTTTTAAATACTACTTTTTTTTCCCCCTTTGTCCACCTATGATGACAGTGATGTTGTTTCATTAGTCATAACTTATTTTCCACCCTCTCTGTGAACCACAGGCCAGTGACACGAGTGTGTAAATGCAGACGTGAGCATTAAACGCTCGGTGGAAACGAACTAGTGTCAAACTCTGAAAGTTTCACTTTCTTTTGATATTATAATGAACTCTGATCTCTGTGAAGTTCATTTGACCCTTGCAAGCCTTGAACAGGAAACACGTCTCTCTGATGTGTAAAAATGGTTCATTTAACAGCTTTGTGTGTGTGTGTTGTTCTCTCTGCAGATCGGTTTGATGACGGTGACGCTCTTCCCCATTCGGCTCTTCATAGCGGCGTTCATGATGCTGCTGGCCTGGCCGTTTGCTTTCATCGCTTCAGTGGGCCGCTCCGAGACGACGGTGGAGTCGCAGTGCTTATGGAGAAAGTAAAGAGCTGCTCTTCTTCATTTCTGACAGTAGCTCTACAGCCAGAACAGCTCAAGGCAAAGAGCCTTTGTTACTCAGTCAGATTTGCAACACTTCTTTGCATATTTCCTTTAAACATAACGCTGTAGTGTTTATAGTTTGTCTGTGGTGAAATGAATTTGACTTCAGATCCTCTATTTCATAAATCAGGAAGTTGCTGAAAGAACTGAAGTTCAGTATGAGAGCGGCACAGCACAATCACACTGTTTCTGACACCCAATGCAAATAGAAGAAGAGTGTTTGAAAAGGGTCCCGCCTTAAAGGAGAAGTCCACTTCCAAAACAAAGATTCACAGATAATGTACTCACCCCCTTGTCATCCAAGATGTTCATGTCTTTCTTTCTTCAGTCGTGAAGAAATTATGAAAACATTTCAAAAACAGTCCAGGCAGAGTAAGACAAGACAAGCATTTGACATTAAAAAGTATATAAATTGTATTTTTTTTTAAAATGAAAATAACTGATCGTTTCGCTAGATAAGACCCTTCTTCCTCAGCTGGGATTGTTTACAACCGCATTTGGGATCGTTTGAAGCCGCATTTAAACTACACTTTGGAAGTTCAAACTCGGGGCACCATATCAGTCCATACTCACTCTGCCTGGACTGTTTTTGAAATGTTTTCCTCAAAAAACATAATTTCTTTACGACTGAAGAAAGAAAGACATGAACATCTTGGATGACAAGGGGGTGAGTACATGATCTGTGAATCTTTGTTTTGGAAGTGGACTTCTCCTTTAAACTCACAGCATCAGTCGAGTGTGTGTCGCTGCGTCAGCATCGGCAAACACAGTATTTTAACGTGTGGAAGTGTCTACTTGTATATTACTATTATTGTTCAAAAGTTTGGGGTCAGCAAGACTTCTGCTCACCCAAGCTGTGATTACTTCATTAACAAATACAGTAAGTTTGTGAGCTGTTTCAATGTAAAATAGCTGTTTTCTGTGCAGGTTTCTATAAAAATGTAATTGACTGCTATGGTCAGTTTTGGGCATGTTACTTTTTTAAAAAATTAATTTAGCCTTAAAGTTATAGTTACTAAGTACTTCTCTCAAATAGTAACTGAGTTCATCATTCAAAAAGTAACTAATTACCAGGGAAAGTAACAATTGTTACTTAATATATATATATATATATATATATATATATATATATATATATATATATATATATTATGTCAAATATCTTTGATGTCCCCAATATTAAATATGTTAAATAAATTAAATGGACAGTAAATAGAAAACAATATTATTATAAAACATTGTACACTAATTTACACTATTTTATTGTTGCTGTGGGACAATGTGAGAGACACCTATCAAATGTAATAAATTATTGTAAATATTATCGACCGGACACCTTGGCAATAGAATCACCTTTGAGTTTCTATAAAAAAGGGAAAAAAATAATACTGATAAGATGATAAAGCTACTACAAATTCTACTAATAATAACAATATAAAAATGCACAAAGGGTTAATGAGCTGCTGGGTTCATGAATATTAATCACGTTGTCTGCGTTCCCTCGAACTGATTTGCTGAAGTCAGAACAGGGATGATAATAGGTAAGCACCAGCCAATGAGATTCCTGTGTGTGCATTAGTTCCGCCTACTATTGGAGAAAAAAACAACAAAGAATATTGTTTACATGTAGCACATCAATTCTGCATGGTATATAAGACTCTCGCTCTGTATCTTTCTTTGCATGTGTGTGAGACAAAATGACGGCTAGTCGTGTGCCTTCACGCTAGAGTTTATGGTTCGTCAAATACAGGTACGCAGCACATCCATTCAGATGAACTGAAAAATAAAATTATAATGTAAATATTAGGGATGCAGCAATACGGTTAGTCCACGGTTCAATTCGTACCTCGGTTTTGAACCACGGTTTTCGGTTCGGTTTGGTTCTGATATCTTGCCACTTCAGTGTGTTTTTGGAAAAAATTAACAAAATACTCCCGTAAACCTCTGTACACTAGAAAAAGCGTGGTTTAGTATATGTCTGCTTAATTTTTAGTTTAGTTAATCTTAATTTTTAATTTTTGCCAAGTTTTTGATTTTTATGCAAAATAGGATGGGTTTCATTCATACTGGACGCCAGAGGGCGCCCTGATGCAAAAAAAAAAAAACATATGTGTCAAAGAAGTAGCACTGATTACGTTCCGTTCCAGCTTCTCTAATTTGGATAAAAGCATCCCTATTGCTGTAACTGATTAAAAACAATGTTGTGAATTAAAAACAAGTTTTTTATAACTTTTGTTTTTAAAACTTTTGTTGGACAGCAGGTTTAGAAAGGCTTATCATTGCATGTCATTAGAATGGAAGTTGCTCTGCGTGTTGCTTTTTCAAATACAAGAGGGGAAACGTTTCCTCATTTCAGCACGTGAAATCACGGGCACACATACAGCAAATTCCAGGAGAAATAAAACAAGGAAGTTATTTAAATGCAAAACCGAAAAAACGCAATTCACAAGCACGTATTGAACCGTGGATGTCGTACCGAACGGTTCGATATTATATTGAGTACTGTGACATCCCTAGTAAATATTATAATAAATTATAGTAATGCTGCATTTTATTGTCAGTAACAGTAACAGCGTTGTATCGGGGGAAACAGTAATTAATTTGATTACTCGTTACTGAAAAAATATTGTTAGTAACGCTGTTTATTTATAATGCTGTTATTCCCATCACTGGCTCTGATCAAAGCTGAATTTTCAGCATCATTACTCCAGTCTTCAGTGTCACATGATCCTTCAGAAATCATTCTAATATGATGATTTGCTGCTCAACAAACATTTCTGATTATTAGCAATGTTGAACACACACTGTCCTTTCAGTGTCCTTCCAGATTCGCGTTGGGAAACATCCCATTCTGTACAGTAGATCCAGCGTCTAATTAAACACTCTTTTTAAAGATGCAAATTGCATCCAGCAATGTTAATAACTGCTAATAAGCCCACATGACCTCATTGAGCTGTGAGATGAGAGAAGCAGATCCGGACTCTATAATTCTGTCCCGTGTGTGTTGTGATGTTTTATTAAAGTACGTCTGCGGCGTAACGTAAAGTCTGCTCTCCATTTAAACGTACGCATGTTGATTGATCTGATCAAAGCACATTCAGATGTTGTCAGGTGTCCATGTGATGCGTCACGTGTGTAATGAACATGCTCACACACAAGTGTTCATGATCACTAAGCAACAAGTAATGTGTATAGTTGAGAAACTTAACCGTATACATTAATGTTGCATGATATATTAAAATAATATTAATATTGTGATAATGCTTAGTGCAGTTTTCAAAAGTCACTTTTACTTGAAGTTAAGTTTATTTTTATTACATGCTATTTTTAAAGTATAATAGCATTAATTCAATTTACAACTATGGAGACCATTGGAAAATTCTCAGTTTAACAGGATTTACTTGGCTAGAAAGTTTTTATATTTACTAGAAAAATGAAATGAAATAAAATACAATTAAATAAATAAATAAATAAATATATATATATATATATATATAATACAATTTAATAATAATCATAAAAACCATATATTACAAGTTAATAAACGTTTTAATTTGTATTAAATTGTTCAAAAACTCTGGGAATGTGGCCTATAAACATTGTTTATTTATTTGTTTATTTGTGTTTTTACTTAATGATAACTGTAAGGGGTTTAGGTTTTTGGTAAATATTTTAACCCGTGATCACTGACATTTTTTTTACAGTGTTCCCAAATCATCCAGCCTTAAAAAAAAAAAAATCAGCTTTTTAAAATGATTTCAAACACATTTATTTAGATGCACTCTACACAAAATCACCCTAATATTTTTTTTTTCTTTAATAACTGTTTATTGAATTTTCTTTTAATAACAGTAATATAAAACAAAAAGTGCAAACTGTGCAAATTTAAAACCCACCACCCTAATCATTCTTGATTTCATTCTTTCCAAACAGAGCTATTCAAGTCATCTAGTGAAAGCCTCTGTATTTTTTTTTGTTTTTGTTTTTTTTTGGTCTGTCGTGTGGCTCATTGATGTGGTTCAGCAAACACTAATCAGACCCAGTTTTGTGTTGGGCGCTGCAGTCTCACTGACGGTGAATGTGCTCTCCTGCAGGCTGGTGGACGTGGTGCTAAAGACCATCATGCGGGTCATGTGGTTTGCCGGCGGTTTCCACTGGATCAGCATTAAGGGCAGACGGGCTCTGCCGGCCGAAGCGTCCATCCTCACCCTCGGCCCGCACTCGTCCTACTTCGATGCCATTCCCGTCACCATGACCATGGCGTCGATTGTGATGAAAGCGGAGAGCAAAGACATCCCGGTGTGGGGCAGTAAGTCTTCTGTTCTCTTCTGCTTTTTAATAGCTGTTGTCATTCTTTCATCATCATTGTCACTGGTGTTGTCATGAGAGCTAGTTTATTGCCTTGTTTTGTCAATGTTGATTTATAAAAAGTTTTATAATTTATTAAATATACATTTTTGGATCAAATATTTGTAATAAATAGAATATGAGCACACTATTGGTCAAATGTTTGGAATAATAATGCTATTGATTAATGTTTGTGAATGAAGTCTGTTTTGACCTGTAGTGCATAACATCAGTCGTATGTAGTGTAATGATACTGTAGGTCCTGTGGAGAAAAAGCAAAGACATGGAGTAAAAACTAAAGTGACTTTGGCATCAGAAATGCAGCAGCGTAATGACAGATGCACAGGTGTCTTTTCTCCTCAAATGCATCCTGTTTCTCTTAGATAGACACTACTAGCTTAATTTGTTTTGCTCAGACAGCTGTTCTGCATACAGTTTTGGGCTTTATTAGACTGATTGACAACCGGCAGCTGCTCTCACGACGGCGTTCGCACAAACTCCAAGTGACACAAATTGCCAGGTTTAGCAGGGTTAGTCACGTTTAACCATGGTTTAGACCTGTGTGGACTGCGTGGTTTGCAGATCACGTCTGAGTGCTGGTTTTGTGGCCGGGTGATTACATGAAGCTGGTTAGTGCTAATTTTGGTGTGGGCGTTAAATCCCTGATCAGCCGGCCGCTGTCAGCCTCTAATCCCTAGATAGTGCAGATCTCCGTCCATCTCTGCTCTCCCACTCGCGGTGATCTCAGTCATCACCTCCACACTCCTCCAGAGCGGCCGATGATGATGATTATGAGCTCACCGGCCCACAGCACACGCTCACAAGAGTCTGAGTGGCTCTGAGGACGAGCCGTGAGTTTCAGCAGCTGTAGGGAAGTGAAAGAGGAAGATCTGAGTGTGATGCTGTGATGTCTCAACAAAACCCACAGAGACAAGCAAACAAGAGCTTCATTTTATAAAGTCTGGCCATATTTCACTTTATTGGGATTTTATTTACACCAAAGTTGCCTTTATTAGATCAAAAATGCAGTAAAAATAGTGAAATATTATTATGATTTCAAAAAGCTGGTTTCTATGTGAATATCTGTTAAAATGTAATTGATTGCTGTGATATAATCTGAATTTTCAGCATCATTACTCCAGTCTTCAGTGTCACATGATCCTTCAGAAATCATTCTAATATGCTGATTTGCTGCTCAACAAACATTTCTGATTATTATCAGTGTTGAAAACAGGGCTCTACAGTGCCACCATTTCAGTGGCATTTGCGACTATGAAAAAATATTTAGGAGCATCAGTTCGACTGATTTGCTCAACATTTTTGTGTTTGTGCTGAGGGGAACTTCAAAGGTTTCTGTGTGTTTTTGCAGTGTTGAGTAATGCATCACAGACATCTGACCAATCCTTTCATAAACAAAGTGTAGAGAGATTGTAAATAAGATTGATTGTGCAGTATAGAGAGCTTCATTCATTTTAATGGAACTTTGTGAGCTTTTAATGTTTTTTTTAAGGGAGTTTGTAAATTAAATATTGATTTAATACAACGGTTAAATAAACAAGAAGTTCATATTAAGTGACTTACATTGTCTGACTATAACACTATTGCCTGATTTTGCTCTATTTTGTCATCAAAAATAGTCTGAAACAAGTCGCAACTGAGCAGCTGCGCATCTCCATTTAAACACAGCGCTGTTTCGTTTATGAATAAATGTGCGTTTTTAAACAAATCTAGTATGTCAAAGATTCAGTTTCCCATTCATAAAGACTTTGTTCCTGGATGAATCAGCCATTCAAACGAATCAAATAAATGAATGATTCAGTAATTAAATCAGTGACTTGCTGCCACCTACTGGCAGTTTTAGTTTAATTTTTAAAGTATCTTTTCAGTTATTTAAATCATTTCATATTTTTAAATTCAAAATGTTATATTTAAAACATTAATCTCAACATGATTTTTTTGAATTTGATTGCACTCATGCCACCTCTGAGCCTCATTAAACACATGAAAATACACATACAAGCCTTCTGTGCCACCTTTGTAGTACAAATTAATTTTGTTAATACTGGTTTCATTTGATTAGTAATTAAAAAAAAAAAATACATAAAAGATGACTTTTAATAAAGTTAGAAGAATGCTGTTACAAAGGTAAAAACTAAATTCCCCAGTAAATCACTTTAGGAGGTCAAATGTCACCTCGTAATGGGAAGGCTAATTTTTGATCAGATTTTTCAATTATTGATTAGAAGGTGCTCTTAAAATTTTTGATTGTGCTCCTAAATTTAAGAGTACAAGTGCTGCTAAAAAGAAAAGTAAGCGTAGAGCCCTGGAAAACAGTTGTGTTGCCCAATATTTTTGTGGAAACTGTGATGCATTTTATTTTTCAGGATTCACAGATAAGAACAGCATTTATTTGCATTAGAAATCTTTTGTAACATTTTAATTGTCTTAACTGTCACTTTTGATCAATGTAATGCATCTTTGATTTGAAAACAAAAAAAGTACAAATTTCTTTCAAACTTACTGACCCCAAACTTCAAATATAAAAAGTGTAATTATTTGATTCTAAATTAAGATATAATTAAAATGTAACAAAATTATATTATGTTAATAAATAAAATGCTTGGTAACCATGAATATGTTTTTCATGATGATATATTATTATTATTATTATTATTATTTTTTTTTTTTCTGATGTATTGACAGTAAAGCATTATTCCACACAGCTCCCCAAATTTTATTAAATTAAAATCTAATTAATCTAAATTAATTAATCTACATTTGTGTACGTCGTGAAGATAATCTTAGCTCCTCTAAAAAACATTCTTAATGCAAAATAGTACACGTTCTGTGTGAGATTCACCCTAGAATGGAAAACACAGTGTGTTACTTTCTCTCTACATGTTAAGCTCAAGCGTGACAGGTTTGGAGAGATTCACTCAATATCTTTTCGTGTCACTCTGTCCTCGATGTGTCATTGAATCCTCCAATCAAGCACCTCATTAGGGTCTGGAGAGTAAAAATAGCTCCTCACCTTTGGAGAACCTTCGTCCGCAGCAGGACAGATATATGTGTGTGTGTGAGCTAATGAAACGCTCGTCTGTCTCCTCAGCTCTCATCAAATACATCCGGCCCGTGTTCGTGTCGCGGTCGGATCAGGACTCCAGACGCAAGACGGTGGAGGAGATCAAGAGAAGAGCTCTTTCAGGAGGAGCGTGGCCACAGGTACCATTACAGCTCACTGACACTCGTCTCACAGAGCCACTGAGACTCTGAATCTCTCTTGAAATCAATGTGGTTTTCATTTAAGGTGTGTTTACACAGATCTGTATATTAGACTTTCAGAAATCTGCTCAGGTCAAACTTCAAAATGATTAATGATAGCTGCTCAACCATAACTGAAGTTTATTTGCTTATTTTCAGCCGTGTTTAAAATGTTGCTCTTCGGAAGCTGATCTGTGTCATTTGATCAAACAGGATTTTTAGCGAGACTAACACAACATGAATCAGATTCACTGATAATATTTACTGATGCTTAAGCTGTTGATTTTGTGCCAAAATGAAGTCCTGCACTTTTTCCTGCAGAATAACATTAGGAACATTAGGAAGTGACTTTTGTTACACAAATAAGATGGAAAGTGATTTTGAAGACGCAGGAGATAAACACACTATTCCCAAGCAAATGTGTTATGTTTGAGATATTTTGATTAAATAAATAAATGAACACCTGAGATATGTGTAATAAATTGCTATTTTCTCATTGTAGCATGAACATCCTGTCAAATCAGAGCAGTGAAATGGTTTCAGATCAACTCCATGTTCACTGTGCTGATGATTTAAAGATTCAACATTGTAGGTTTAATATTTTGGTCATGTTATTTTAGAAAAATATACGAGAGCTATTTTATCTTGCAGAATAACGTAATAACAAAGATGACTTTTTAATTTCACAATTTGGGCATTTTTTTGTCTCACAATTCAGACTCTTTCACAGCTTACAGAGATGCAGACAGAATTCAGAAATTCTGTCTGAAATTTTAATTCCGACTTTACATCTCACACTTCTGTTTTGTTTTGTTTTTTTGTTTCTGCCATGTAATAAAAATAATGACAAAGGTCACTGTTGCTTTTTTTATCTCAGAATTGTGACTTTTGTTTCATCATTCTGAATTGTGAAAAAATTACAATTAGTTTTTAATATTTTACATCTTGTGGCAGAAATGGGCATATGACTGGGACACAGTTAGTTCTCTTAAATCAGTTCCTCAGATGCGAGGCGTACAGTGACGTCACTGCGGTTTGTTTCCAGATTTGACACACCGCTGGTTTGGTGAAATGATTCATGATATTGAACTGATCAGAAACTCTGTGTGTTTTCCAGATTATGATCTTTCCAGAAGGGACGTGCACCAATAGATCCTGCCTGATCACGTTCAAACCAGGTGTGTGTACATGTGCGTGGATGACTACATTTCAGAAGCAGCTAACGATCAGCTCATCCTCATGTTTTGTTGTTTGTTTGTGATTCAGGAGCGTTCATTCCTGCGGTTCCTGTACAGCCTGTCGTGATCCGCTACCCAAACAAACTGGTGAGACTCACAAAATTGAAAGATCTTTATTGATCTCAGGGATTAAAGTTCTCCGTCGCTGTGACTGATTTCCCTCAATTGGAAAAAATTAGAGGAAAAGAAACAAAATCATCCCCGCCACGGCTGCAGCTTCCTCAGTGACAATATAATAACACCGCTCGCAACACAGAGCAGAATTTTGGCTGTATTAATAATAATTCTACTCATTCCCGCAGGTTTCGAGCTTATATCACAATGACAGATGGTGTAATTTATCATTTGCACGTGCTTTTGAGTCGCCCGCTCTCTTATAGAGCGTTTTCTGTGCACCCACAGATCGCAATAAGGAGAGTACCTGCTTTTAAAGGAGAAGTCCACTTCCAGAACAAAAATCTACAGATAATTTACTCACCCTCTTGTCATCCAAGATGTTCATGTCTTTCTTTCTTCAGTCATAAAGAAATTGTTTTTTTGAGGAAAACATTTCAGGATTTTTCTCCTGCATTCCAAAATGTAGTTTAAATGCAGCTTCAAAGGGCTCTAAACGGTCCCAGCTGAGGAAGAAGGGTCTTATCTAGCGAAATCATTCAGCCATTCGTCCAGCACTGAAAACTGCGTGCAGTGTTTTCCTGTCTCTGACTTACTCAGTTTGATGGTGTGTTGTGTATTGTAGTTGTTAGATGTGTTTGTGTCATGAAGGCTGATGGACTGATGTTGTGCTTCCGGTTACAGGACACTATCACGTGGACATGGCAGGGGCCTGGAGCGTAAGTGGCTCATTTTTGCACAGCTTTTCATTCAGCTCCTTCATATCTGTAGAACTAAGTGAACATGAGCAGTCGAGGTGGAGCTTCACTGCCAGCTGAACCAGTGGCTTTCAAACCAGTCCTGGAGCTCCAGCACTGCACATTCTGTGCGTCTCCCTCATCTAGCACACTCAGATCATTAGTGGAGACTGCAGGTCCTGGGTTTTGTCTATGGGGCTGTTTTCACCTGGCCGCTTCATGCGCTTTCTCTGATCGGATAGCTATCGATGCCCTCCGAAACGTTTTCGAGACTCGTATAAATCCAGTCGCTCAAACCACTTCTGCAGGTGTAAATGCATCTGGTTGTTGACACCAATTTTAGTAATACATTTTTGTCTGCTGAGATGCCTTAATCTGTATGTTTCTAACCAACTTTTTCCGCTCTCAGTGTTATTAGTATTAGTGTTGTGGATGAGCTCGGATGTGGGAACATTTGAGTTGAATTGTCTCACTTCCAGCATCAGCACCAACATCAGTGATTTCCAGTCAATTGTGTCACGTTCACATGCTGACCACACGATGTCGCTATGACACTGCAAGAGCATTTTTGTGTTGATTATGACCAGTTGTGTAATGTAATGAAGTAATAATACTTCGTATTTTTGGGGAGTATCTGTACTTTACTTGAGTTTTTATATTTCAGTGTACTTTTCCTTTTACTCCACTACATTTCCTAATTGAAGTGTATACTTTTACTCCGCTACATTTCCCAAAAGCATGTTTGTTACTTACTACAAAATAGTCAGAAATCAGAAGAACTCTGACTGCAGGAAAGCAGGTTTGACGAATCAGTGGTCTGGCGCTTGCAAGTTAGACTCCTAAAAAACCTTTGCTCATGTGCAAACAAGTGCGCGCACATCCGCGGATGATTAGTTTTCCGATGTACAGTATATCTTCTGTCATGATACGGTAATGTTGTTGTAATGATGTGTGATCTGACACTAAAAACTCAAAATTCCAGGTGTTCTAAATTTAAAAGGCAAAAATGCTTCTGTATCCTTTTTATATTTATATAATTGAACATGGTTAATTTAATCTATATCAGACAGAGTACCGTTTTTCTGCAGATATCAGCATGATAACACATTTAATAATCATTTTATACAAGTTCGGTAAAGCAATAAGTGACTTACATTTTAGACAATATTACTTGTTTTTGCTCAATTTTGCCAACGAAAATAGTTCCAAACAAAGATCACAGCACTGTCGTGTGTCTCTAAGCAATGGACATGTTTACTTATTGAATGAATCAGCTTTTTGAAGCACAGTCAAATGCTTCGTTCTTGAATGAATCGTTTGAATCTCAATGACTCACTCATTAACAGTCACTTGCTGCCACCTACTGGCGGTTTTAATTTCACATTTCAACTATTTTTTTCATGTTTTAAATTATTTCAAATGTCAGTATTCAGCATGTTATGTTAAAAAACTAAACATTAGGCCTATTCATGCATCTGTAGCTGTAGTTTAAATGCATCCATGCCCCCTCTGACCTAAGTACAATAAATATCACATACTTTTACTTTTACTTAAGTAATATTCTAAACGGTGACTTCAACTTCTACCAAAGTCATTTTCTGGTAAGATATCTGTACTTTTACTTACAGTGGGTATGGAAAGTATTCAGACCCCCTTAATTTTTTTTTTTTTACTCTTTGTTATATTGCAGCCATTTGCTAAAATCATTTATGTTCATTTTTTTTTTCCTCATTAATGTACACACAGCACCCCATATTGACAGAAAAACACAGAATTGTTGACATTTTTGCAGATTTATTAAAAAAGAAAAACTGAAATATCACATGGTCCTAAGTATTCAGACCCTTTGCTGTGACACTCATATATTTAACTCAGGTGCTGTCCATTTCTTCTGATCATCCTTGAGATGGTTCTACACCTTCATTTGAGTCCAGCTGTGTTTGATTATACTGATTTATACTGAAAGCCACACACCTGTCTATATAAGACCTTACAGCTCACAGTGCATGTCAGAGCAAATGAGAATCATGAGGTCAAAGGAACTGCCTGAAGGGCTCAGAGATAGAATTGTGGCAAGGCACAGATCTGGCCAAGGTTACAAAAAAAATTTTGCTGCACCTAAGGTTCCTAAGAGCACAGTGGCCTCCATAATCCTTAAATGGAAGACGTTTGGGACGACCAGAACCCTTCTTAGAGCTGGCCGTCCGGCCAAACTGAGCTATCGGGGGAGAAGAGCCTTGGTGAGAGAGGTAAAGAAGAACCCAAAGATCACTGTGGCTGAGCTCCAGAGATGCAGTCGGGAGATGGGAGAAAGTTGTAGAAAGTCAACCATCACTGCAGCCCTCCACCAGTCGGGGCTTTATGGCAGAGTGGCCCGACGGAAGCCTCTCCTCAGTGCAAGACACATGAAAGCCCGCATGGAGTTTGCTAAAAAACACCTGAAGGACTCCAAGATGGTGAGAAATAAGATTCTCTGGTCTGATGAGACCAAGATAGAACTTTTTGGCCTTAATTCTAAGTGGTATGTGTGGAGAAAACCAGGCACTGCTCATCCCCTGTCCAATACAGTCCCAACAGTGAAGCATGGTGGTGGCAGCATCATGCTGTGGGGGTGTTTATCAGCTGCAGGGACAGAACGACTGGATGCAATCGAGGGAAAGATGAATGCGGCCAAGTACAGGGATATCCTGGACAAAAACCTTCTCCAGAGTGCTCAGGACCTCAGACTGGGCCGAAGGTTTACCTTCCAACAAGACAATGACCCTAAGCACACAGCTAAAATAACGAAGGAGTGGTTTCACAACAACTTCGTGACTGTTCTTGAACGGCCCAGCAAGATCCCTGACTTAAACCCAATTGAGCATCTCTGGAGAGACCTAAAAATAGCTGTCCACCAACGTTTACCATCCAACCTGACAGAACTGGAGAGGATCTGCAAGGAGGAATGGCAGAGGATCCCCAAATCCAGGTGTGAAAAACTTGTTGCATCTTTCCCAAAAAGACTCATGGCTGTATTAGATCAAAAGGGTGCTTCTACTAAATACTGAGCAAAGAGTCTGAATACTTAGGACCATGTGATATTTCAGTTTTTCTTTTTTTATTAAATCTGCAAAAATGTCAACAATTCTGTGTTTTTCTGTCAATATGGGGTGCTGTGTGTACGTTAATGAGGAAAAAAAATGAACTTAAATGATTTTAGCAAATGGCTGCAATATAACAAGTGAAAAATTTAAGGGGGTCTGAATACTTTCCGTACCCACTGTACATGCTGCTTTCAGGTCCTTTATACACCACTGGTTATGACCAAACGTAGAACAATTATGGTATCATTTTACAATATTCAATGTCTCATGTTTTGAAGTGTGACAAGCTTCCTAATTTCGAGTTGTCTGGAACGCAGCATTAGTTATTGCCAAAGCTCGCTCTGTTTTCTTGTGGAGCTTTAAACCGTTCGTTGCTTCAGAGGTCTGTGTGAGCACTGAGGCATTGAGGCATTGAAGCAGCCCAAGCTTTCAGACACAGCCCTGAATGAGGTGTTTCTGGTACAGGAAACAAACAGAAGTTTCAGTGCTGAGGGGCCTTGAAGACGGGTTTGAAACCCCCTGAGATAAATCACCACAAGCGTATTAAAGGAAGAAACATTCATTTGAAAAGTGTCACATCTGTGTACCTCTGCTCTTTTGCAGGTTTAAGATCCTGTGGTTGACGCTCTGTCAGCTTCACAATGAGTTTGAGATCGAGGTGAGTCTCTCTTCTCTGACATGCTGTGTGTTGTCATCTGGGAACCGTATAACTGTAAAAGACTTTGATATGGTCTAAAGAGCATATGTCTGTCCGTGCAGAGCTCGCCTCCATGATCGTTTGTTGTGAGGGTCCGTGAGGCGTTTGTAGTGGTTTTTAGCACATGATCAGTATGGATAGAGCCCTATGAAAAATGCAGATGGATGAAAAATGAAAAGTTATGATTTTCTAGGCCAATATGGCTTGGAACTATACTCTCATTCCGGCGTAATAATCAAGGAACTTTGCTGCCGTACCGCGGGTGCAGCAGGCGCAATGATATTATGCAGAAAGGCATCAAGGCATGTCCGAATACAAATTTGATTTCATTCAATTTCGTTGACTGATAAGGCAGCTGTCTAGGCTTTCGGACGCAGCCGCAGAGTTGACGGCTGCATAATATCATTGCGCCTGCTGCACGGTTGTGGCTAGAAGGGATACAGCTCCAACCGGAAACTAAAAAAAACAGTATTATTGTTGTACAGTGTGACAAAAATAACGTTAGATTGATGTGCGCATGCCCAGTAGCTAGTGCTGTATTCCTTCTAGCCTTAACCCTGCTTGCACCCGTGGTACGGCAGCAAAGTTCCTTGATGATTACGCCGGAATGAGAGTATAGTTCCAAGCCATATCGGCCTAGAAAATCACAACTTTTCATTTTTCATCAGTCTTTGTACACGATGTAACTACAATCAAGTTTTAAATAGTTTAAATTAAACACTTTGGTCATTTTTGAGGGAGATGCTATCGGTCTAATCGGATTCAATGATCTATGCTAAGCTATGCTAAAAGTACTAGACCCAGACCCAGAGATCGGCAGGATGGATTTAAAAATCCATCATTTTAGCGTGTTTCTGAAGTCTCATGGGTGCTTTAGGTCAGAGTTCACCATGGTCTTTCAGGATAAATTTGTACCAGCTCAGCTCTCAAGACACATGAGGTGTCGTCGTTCACTCAGGATTCACACAAGCTGAAGTTTCACAGGGTTGGTGATGTGAACAGAGCTCTGACTCTACAGGAGAGTATTAGTGAGGCTTGACTTGGCAGAGGAGCAGAGGTTTTGATTAAATAGTTTATACGAGTGACTCCTGACCTGATGGTTTTGTCTTCATTATAGCAGCAGAGTGAACTGAGAGTCCTGCAGATTCTCCAGACTCGTTCTTGTCATTCTAAGTCATTCAGCAGCTGTCATTACTGGTTGTAAAGCGGGGCGAGGTGCTGCGTGTCAGTTGATTTACACAGACAAATCTTCAGTGTGGTTTTCTCTTTCTCTCAGTATCTGCCCATTTACTCGCCCTCAGAGGAGGAGAAGAAGAATCCAGCGCTCTTCGCTCACAACGTGCGCCGCTTGATGGCAAAGTAAGATTTCAACGCTCCTCACGGCCTCAGTCTTTGTCTATACCAGTGGTTCTCAACCTTTTTTGGGCCAGCGCCCCCCTACCCATTATCCAGGTCCCTCACCGCCCCCCATCAAACAAATTGTAGTCTAATTGTCCTCACTGAATATTAAAGTTGAGTATAATTATTTTGTGTTATAGTGAGGACTGTTATTATATTTACAGTAACTCAAATGTATGGGGTCATTATGATTTTTAGGAAATTACTTTATTTCAAGGATGCATCAAAAAAGACAGTGAAGTGATTTTTACAGTAAATTATTTTAAAATAAGTGTAATAACATTAATTTAAGCTTTTAAGCATGTTAGTGGTTTTCATTGCTACAGCTTCAGTGTTGAGATGCGGATATATTTTGTTGCCCCAAATTTATAAAGACTAAATAAAAATGACATAGTGGACATTGTTATTTTTGTTAGTAAATACCACATTTACACACAAACCCTACTTTACTATATTTCATAGATTTTGTGAGAATATTTTCGAATATTTTCGAAGTACAACCCTAATTCTGGAAAAGTTGGGACATTTTGTAAAATGATAAAATCTGTGATTTGTTCATTCTATTTAACTTTTATTTAACTGACAAAAGTACAAAGAAAATATTTCCAAAGTTTTCACTGACCAACTTAAATGTAATTTGTAAATATAAGCATATTTATTTATAAAATATTTATTTATTTATTTGAAGTATGCAGCACACTCCAAAAAAGTTGTGACAGAGGCAAAATAAAAGTGAAAAGGTTATAGAATAACCAAATAAACTGCTTTGAAACACAGCAAGCAGGTGAATTGGTAATAGGTGAAGGTGTCATGTTTGGCTATAAATGGAGCTTCTCAGTCTTTGCAAGCAAAGCTGGATCATGGCTCAAAATGTGTTTATATTAACAAAATAAAATTAAGTTGGTCAGTGAAAACACTGGATTTTTAAATAAAGTCAATTAAATAAAGGCTAAAGAGAACAAATGACATAAAATGATTTTATGGCATTTCACAAAACGCCCCAACTTTTAATTGGGGTTGTAGAAAGATGGGAAACATATGCTCCTCATTTTCAAAATAGTTACTATTTTAGTGCTGTCCTGATTTATATATTTGTTATAGTCAATTAAATTTCAAAGCTTGCTTTTTTGTCAGTGTTGTGTGCCAGCTATAACAGTAATAAGAAATGTTTCTTAAGCAACAATCAGCATAATTTCTGAAAGATCATGTGACAGTGAAAGCTGTAGTAATATACTGTAGCTTAGCATGAGAAGAAAACACATTTTAAAATATATTCAAATAGAAAGTGTTTTTTTTATTTTTTATTTTATTTTTTTTTTTTTTCCCAAATGGTAGATTTATTGTTTTTACTGTAGGCTGTTTTATAAAGCAAACAAATGCAACCTTTTTTTTATGAACCCATTAACAAATCATACTGACCTTTTTAATGGTAGTGTATATTATAGGCTATATTTTATTTAAAATATGTAGGCCCGTTTTGAAAGCATGTATTTTAACCCCAAAAAACAGCCATACATAATTTTATTATTATTTTTTTTATTTCATTGAATGCCACATGACATTCATCACATTTTTGATTTATCATTTGAAATATCATTATCATTAAAAAAAGGAGCAAAAAGCCACGTGGATATAAATTAGGCTATAATTGTGAGCTTTGAATAAACTCTTTAGAAATACTGCATTCAAACCACCCGCGGCCAATCAACAAACAAAAAGCTTTAATATTAATTTTTCTAAACTACAAAAAAAACTTATCTTGCTTTATCGTGTCTAAATGCTTGCTATTGTTTTGACGCCGCCAAAGTCAAGCAAAAGTACTGAAGTCGTTGCTAAGGAAATGATACACCGTCAGGTCTAGGAGCGGGAGTGTTGGTGTAAACTAGCAGCGAACACCACTTCTACACTGTCCGCGAACAGCGCAACACGTGTGTTAAAGCACATCGATCCCGTTATAATCAGTCGTTCAGTAACAACTGAGCGCGAGCGCTACAGTAAACGGATGCCGCGTTCTGCCTGCGGTATTCCACGCGCTTGCGCTACCGACAAGTTGAGAAATAGATATAGAAAGTGCGCTTTGATGAATCCAGTGTAGAGACAGCGTTATGGTGTGGCAGACCATCTTCTTTTGCAAGTTTCATCTTATCCATCTTTGATGTAAACTCGTCTTTGACCAAACGCCCCCCAACAACAGCTCAGCGCCCCCCTTTCAAAAATATTGCTTCCAGCGCCCCCAGATGCTGTCCGAACGCCCCCTGGGGGGCGGTACCGCCCCCGTTGAGGAACACTAGTCTATACTATCTGTCACTTTGGTGTTTAATCACCTTATTTTTTTCATGCATTTCTATTAATTCAATTAAAACTTATTTTTATTTACTTTTTTTTTTTTGGAAAGTTTTACTTTACTTTAACTATATAACAGAAATGAACAAATGAAACTGTGCTGTATGTGAGGACAGACTCTGATGAACGCGCTCGTGTCTGATGTCATGTGTTGTGTCTGAAGGGCCCTGCAGGTCCCCGTCACAGACTACTCGTTTGAGGACTGTCAGCTGGCCATGGCCGAGGGTCAGATCCGGCTGCCCGTCGACACGTGTCTGCTGGAGTTCGCTAAACTTGTGCGCAGTCTGGGGTGAGTCTCGCTTTTATTACAGACGCTGATGAGGACAATCAGCCCACAGATGCTTCAGTGTCACCGAACATCAGATCAGGAACTGTGTAATTCTTGATGTTGATTTAGTGCCCTGTGAAACCTGTTTATGTTTCCCCAAATTCATTTTTTTATTAAGTACCTTTAGATTTCATTTTTTTCTGTTCTAATAATTAAATATTAGTCATCAAAAATCATGTTTAATTAACTGAAGTCATGAAACGTATCCAGTTTATTAGAAGCTTAGAAAAAAATTACATTTTGGGGCACTACGAAATCCGTTTTATTTTTCCTCTTTTTTTTTTTTTTCCTCCCTATATTTCAGAGTAACATCCATTTCCATTTTTGTTTTAATATTTGAATTCAATTTTAGTAATTAAAAAATATACCTAGTTAATTGAAATAATGAAACTCATACAGTACTTTATACAATAATATTAAAGAACAAAATCCAGAACTTCCAGAACAAAAATGTACAGATAATGTACTCACCCCCTTGTCATCCAAGATATTCATATCTTTTTTTTTTTTCTTCAGTCATGAAGAAATAGTTTTTTGAGGAAAATATTTCAGGATTTTTCTCCATATAATGAATATGATATGATATGGTGCCCCGATTTTGAACTTCCAAAATGCAGTTTAAATGCGGCTTCAAACGATCACAAATGCGGTTGTTAACGATCCCAGCTGAGGAAGAAGGGTCTTATGTAGCGAAACGATCTATTTAATTTCATTAAAAATAATACAATTTATATACTTTTTAATCTGTGTATTCTGACTCAAGACAGTTAGTGTATGTCGAAAAACTCCAATCATATTTTCTCCCTCAACCTTAAAAAATCATTTCAAAATCATCCTACATCACTGCAGAAGTACAGACACAGTGTTTACAAAGTGAACATGCAAAGAAGATCAAACACCCTTAACAAAAAAGGTAAAACAGTGATATAGGACAATTTTGAAGTTAAGGGAGAACATGAGATGGGAGTTTTTCAACAAAAACAGTCCAGGCAGAGCAAGACAAGATGAGCGTTTGAGATTAAAAAGTATATAAATTGTATTTTTTTAAATTAAAAATAACCAATCATTTCGCTAGATAAGGCTGGGATCAGCTGGGATCGTTTACAACCACATTTGTGATTGTTTGAAGACGCATTTAAACTGCATTTTAGGATGCATTATATGGAGAAAAATCCTGAAATGTTTTCCTCAAAATACATAATTTCTTTACGGCTGAAGAAAGAAAGACATGAATATCTTGGATGACAAGGACAAGAGGGTGAGTACATTATCTGTGAATCTTTGTTTTGGAAGTGGACTTCTCCTTTAAAGGAAGTTTGTTTTGTTTTGTTTTTTTTCCTGGATTTACAATTTAATACAAATAATGAGAATAAAATGAAGGCATTAACAATTTGCACAACAGGTTTACTGTTACAGTCAAAACATGGAAGAAAAATTGTGAGCATTTTAATAAGGTTGTTGTTACTTTGAGATGTAGAATAGTAATATATAAATCACATGTTCTTGAGTGTGTAGTAATGAAACTCGCATGATTACAGCAGTCTCTTTCATATTCACAGACACTAGTGCGTATGATGATTTGAAGTGTACAGCCCTGCTTCATTCTGCCTCATACAGTCAATTCCATTTCCTGACTGAATTGTGTGATTTCTGCATCACTGTACTGATGCTGAATGAGGTCTGTATTGAATTGTTTGTGTTGATTCTCAGGCTGAAGTGTGCAAACTCAGAGAAGCTGCTGCAGGATTATGGGAAGCGAGCTGGTAAACTGCAGGGTCAGAGACTGAGTCTGGAGGATTTCGCCCAGTTCCTCGACCTGCCCGTGTCAGACGAGCTCAGACACATGTTCGCTCTCTTTGACGAGGTAAATTAGGCCTTTAGCGCTAAAGCACATCCATCCGAAGGGTTCTGAGCACGCGTTTTATCGTTCATGATCAGATGTGAATGACTCAGATGTCCGTTACCTTTGTGGCTTCCTCCATCTTTTCACTGATTAGCTGTTGTTTGTGCGTAATGTCATTAAATTTTCCATCTTGTCTCTTTCTGAGCAGAATGAAGACCACTCGATGGACGTCCGGGAGTTTGTGATCGCCTTCTCTGTGGTGTGTCGGCCTGCAAAAACCCTGGACACCATCCGGTTGGCCTTCCAGGTGTGTGACTGTCATCCAATGAATAGATGATGCTGGGTTTTATGGAACGATTGAATGATTTCAAATGTGGTGGTGTTGATGATGTTCAGCTCTGAGAGTCTGGTGTTTTTGTGACGTCTTCAGATGTTTAAGGCAGAAGAGGACGGTGCGATCACAGAGAATGAGCTGATGTGCATCTTGAGGACGGCGCTGGGCGTCGGAGAGCTGAAAGTCGGTCGTCTGTTCAGAGCCGTCGATGAGGAGGACTCGGGCAAAATCACCTTCGGTGAGAGATGCCATCATATTCCTGTATGAGACTCAGTATCACAACTGACCTGCTTCCTTTGATCTTGTTCCTGGATTTCTTTAAAATGAGTCATCATTTCCTTTTCGGCTGTCGTCACCTGGGTTTATGTAGATGATAAAAAAATAATAATACCGCTTGTGTTTAACACCGTGACCTAGGGCTGCACAGTTAATTGAGACAAAACTGAAATCAAACTAATGATGGGAATTGTTTATCATTAAAAGAGAAGCCCCCTTCAGTTTTCCATCAAAATAAAAGTTTGATGGTTTAATGTTCAAAAATGAAGGAATTAAGGTTAAGATTTACTGTTGCAATTAAAAATGAAATAAGTATTGTTGTTTTTTCTAAAGAAGAATATTTTAACTTTAATATGTTTTATTGTTTTTGTGATTTTTTTTTTTATATTTGTATTTAGTAATAATAATAATAATAATAATTTTATTATTATCATCATCATATTTTTGTTAAATACTTGATTTTTTTTTTTTTTTACAGTGAAATTACAATAGTATTTTATTTTTATTATTATCATTATTATTGTCTTATTAGATTATTCTTATTATTTTTATTTTATAGCCATATTGATATATAATCACTTCTGCCAAAATTGTGCAGCCCTACAAACAAGCACACCAAACCTGATTTGAAATTGCATTTTTTTTTTTTTTTATCACAAAAAAAGTGCTATTTGCCCAAATCATGCACCTAAGTCTTTATTTTTTAATTTTTTGTAGTTACCCCAAATTGCTTTTATAGAAATGTGTGGTTATTTAGGCAGCCGCATCAGTCCACGCTGAAGGTGCAGCTGTGATGTGAATCTGTCAGATGTGATGCTGAACCGAACATGACGTGTTCATGTTGTCAGTGTGTTGTTTTCCCGCTCTGACTCTTTTTTCCCTCTGGCGTGTCTGGTGCTGGCAGAGAGCTTTAGGGAGTTTGCCGATCAGCATCCAGACTTCGCCGAGCAGTACCTCTACTCGGACAACGCAGGCTTCGGCAGCAGCTCCCCGTCCCACGCCGCCAACGGCTTCTGCGCCGACTTCAGCCCCAGCGAGCAGAAGAAACTCGACTGAGCGTCGCCGCGATGTTTACTTCCTGCTGTCCGTGACATCTGATTGGTTCCTTTACGCTTGCTGGTTTTCTCTTCCTCTCAGCATCTTTATTTTAAAAGCAAATTGAAGGGAATTTGTTTCTTTCTATCTCTCTTTTTTTTTTTTTGGTAAAAGAAATACTTGAAAGCCAAGCACTTATTTCGTTTCTCATGAGGTGATTTATTTGTGTGACTGATACTGACCGACTGTGCATGTTTCTGAAATACGGGATGAAAACATCCAGTCAGTAATGAATCCTGATGTTTTTTTCGCTCTCATTCAGTCCCTCGCCGTCCACGCCGTTTTCCGTCTTTTCATGACTGTAGATGCCTTTATGAATTCATAAGTGAGTATTTGCATGGGCTCGATGCTTGATAACAGTATTACTCAGTATTTGACTGTCTGATCGTTGAGCGCCAGTGACAGATATCTGAACTCTGTCTCCTCCTGCTGGACGGACGCGAGCATCAGATTCGAGGTGCAAAATACGACTGGATGAAGTGCTGGTCTGAATCAGAATGAGCCAGTTTTTATTATATCTCCTGATTCCTTAATATTTCGTCCCTTCGCTCAGGGGAAAGCGGCTAACGGTGTTTGTTCTGGGTGTGTGTGTGTGTGTTTGTTTTATTTCTTTTCTCATCCTTTTGTACAGTCCGTTGCACATTTACAAATTCTGGACGTCCAGTAATCAATTCACGATCACATCACAATCAGCTGGGGTTTTGGAGGGTCATTTAATTATTTTTTACATTTTATTTTGATTTACTTCAGGTACTGAAATAAACTGCTAAAATCTTGCTTAATATGGACCAAATACAGAATAATGACTGTGGTGTAGTTAGAGAATCAGGAATCTGAACAATGTTACTCATTAGATGTAGTCTAACAGAGCGTTTACCTTTTTGATAAACATATTCCTGTATTTTTCTATTTTTCACTCACAGAGGCAAGGTTAAAATTTGACTTCAAGTCTAATAATTTGGCCAATACAAGTGGCTTATTCTAATACTATAGTACATTTTTAAACGCAAGTAAAGTCTTCCTTTCTTCATTTGAGCTTCGGTTTCTTCACGCGAACAATCAGAGTTTGACTGATGTCACATTGAATCCCTAATGAATGATGTTTTGTGGTAAATGGACCATTTGTTTTCATGCTTTAACAAACAGCCGAGTGAATAAATCTACTGCCTGATGTAATCGAAAACATTTATTGAATCACTTTTTTGTTTGTTTGTTTTTGTTTTTCCATTTGAACAACACAGTGAGTCTGAAGTCAAGCGATATACAGTTCTTTTCTTAAAGTTTGGTCTTAAATTTTATTTACCACAGAGATTTCAAAAGTTGTCAGAGTTTATTTTGCTAAAGGATGCTGTTATTATTCATAACCTTTTTATAAGATTTTTTTATGGTTGATGAACTCATGTGAAGATGCAGGTTTGATTTCCTGAGGTTTGATCAGCGTTTCACGACACCTCAGACGTCTGCGTTTATTACAATCTGGCATGTTTGATTCACACTTCAGTTTGTGTAGTGAAGTCCGTCAGACCCTTCAACAAAGGCCTTCGCTGTCAGTTCTCAATTCAACTCACATTTTTGGCAAAGCAATATTTTATCGATGTCACCACCTTTTTAAAAACGATTTCTGATATGTATTTTGAATATTCCGAGTGCTGGGCATTTTGTGAATTTTGATATACATAAAAGAATTTCTTCTCACTGCCATGACAGATCTGTGATCTAAAGTGTTATTTTCAGATTGACCTGGTTAACTGGTATGATTAGCTTCTGTCGTTCTTTCTGTGACGTTTTCCTCTCTGATGGTGTTATGTTTGTACTTACTATGGTTACAGTTTCTCTTTTTTTCCCAAAATGATAGAGATTTCACAAAGATTACTGTTGGCCTTGAATTTCAGTGTAATTTTAATGAGGAAAAGAGAATGTATTGACAATCCATCACAATCAGCAGTCAAGAGCGCATCATTTCAGTGGCAATAGTCTCAAACAGGAAGTGGCGAGTGGTGGATCTGGAGCCTGACGTACGGAGTGTCTGTACTCATGACGGCTCCGGTCTCCGGCTCATCTCAGTCCGCCTCGGTCTGTGGTTTTTCTCCCGTTTTCTCAATTTGATGTGTATTTACTTGTGCTGGCACTTTAGAATTTGAAGCTTTCTTTTCGTGAATCCTCTGACAAATGTGACGGTTTGCTGGTGTTCATGTACATGTGAACGGTTACATGTTACAGTGATCGATTCTGTGTTACAGTGATCGGTTACGATGTTACAGTGATTGGTGACTGTTAAAGATATTGGTTTCTGTGTTATAGTGGTCGGTTTCTGTGTTACGGTAACTGGCTATGTTACACTGATTGGTTACTGTATTACAGTAATTGTTTTTACTGTGTTGCAGTCATCTGTTGCTGTGTTACAGTGGCTTTGTTTTGATATGTATCTGTACGGATGAAACTGGATTGAGCAGAAAGGGATTGTGGGTTTGCTCTGGATCTGATAGGGTATCAGTTCTTGGACATTAAACTAGTCCTTTCTTATATGATCTGATGGGAATCATTGTCTTTCTGTGTGTAAAAATCATGAAGCCTGTTGTTTTTTTGTTTTTTCATTGTAATTGTATTTTTGTAACAAACACACATTTACACCAAATTCACATTATTATAATGAAACAAGTGTTATTTCTGTGAAGAAAATAAAATGTAATGCTGTTTTGAATGAAACAATCACTTTATTGGTGTTTCAATACTGTATTAGACTAATGAGAATAACAAAGAAAAACAAATACGTATTAAATTGTCAAGAAAATGTCATATAAAAATATCTCAGTAGTTTCACTTGCTGAATTGGCCCGGAATTGTATTGAATTAAATCATATGTAATAATCAGAAATGTGTGATCTGAGCAAACCTCGGTCTCCTTTCTGACAAACAGAAGTGGTGATTTAAGATGGAAAGAGTTTTGTTTTTCATTGTTTTCATCAGTTTTGTAATGAAATGAGGACCCAGCATCTCTGGTGTAAAACTTTTTTTTTTGTTTTTTTTCCCCCACAGTAGAGTTTATTTTAAATACCTCACAGAAGACCTGCTCTGCTCTGTGTTCATAAAAGTTCCTGTATTTATTTCTCTGGTGTCTCTGACGCGTGTCTGGCGCTGAGCTGAAGAAGAGAGGCTGAACTCCTCCAGGTCATGTGTCTTTCTGATGGCTCTTCTGACACTCGTCCAGCTGAAGTAGATGTTAGCTCTGTTTTCTATTTTGCCCTGACTTTTATTTTGTAATGTATCAAAAGAGTCATTTTTACAAGATTCCTGGGCTTGTCCGTTTTGACTGCTATGAAATGACTTGTCATTCTGACTCTTTAATAAAAAAGGGACACTTGACCACATTCTCTCTGGCTCTGCTTGTTTTCTGTAGTAACTCTGTCGCCCTCTAGAGGAGCGGATGGGCTTTTCCTCTGAAACGCCAGCGCTGCTGATGAGCTTGTGATGCTGGTTTCAGATCGTCATCGTATAAAAACAGATAAAAGTTCATGTGGTATTTCTTAACTATTATATAAAGTCATAATTTGCCCTTACACAAATTCTCTTAAATTTAAAAAATGAATACTTTCTCAGTATTTTATTTTATTTTTTGTTTTTTATTTTTTTGTTATTGTTTTGTTTTCCAGTACATTTATCTAAAATCCTAAAATCATGATAGATTTACATGAGATGCAAATTGATGATAAGAAGTCTTGTTTTCTGAGAAATTTAGCAGGTTTACGTGAGTTCATGCTTAAAACAAAAACACATGTCTTTCGTTGTTGAATGAAAACTTTTGTCTTTGAATTAACTCACTTTTTATGAGCCGGTACTGAGTACTGGCGGATATTCTTGTTCTAGTCATATATATATATATATATATATACTGCTTTCTTCTGCCACTTCAATACACTGTAATTATGAAACAAAAACACATATTTGTACTAAACAACTGTGAAATTAATGTGGAAAAAAATATATACTCTGAACCTCATGTGGATTTACACAAACTGAGAAAGTCAAAAACTGTTGTCCCACTCTCCCCTACTGTGCTCTTTACTATAGTGTGTGTGTGTGTGTGTGTGTGTGTGTGAATTCATTCATTCATTCTTTTGTACAGTGTATAGAATGCTGGATGTGGTGATTGTTTAATGGACTGATGTGATTGAATGATCAGTCATGGATCAGCGTCTCCTGAAGCTCATCACTGTTTTTCCTGCTTCTCTCATAAATGCACGAGTGGATCTGATGAATAGTAAAAGATCACTGATTGACAACAGAGTTCCTCCCGCCGCGTCCTTGTTCTCACAGAAGTGGTTTTCATCAAATGATGGATGAAATTCTCTCTTAATTGGCTCCAGTCAGGTGTGCGGTGGAAAGCGGCTCTATGGAGGATTGTTTAAAAGCAGTGAGTCTTACCATGACTGTCACTCTAAAGAAACTCTCATTGTCTGTGAAAGAGAGACGTCGTCTGGACCATGACTGCTCTGGCATACATCATTCATATACCATACACTCACTGCTTTCTTCTGCCACTTTTTTTTGTGCCATGACACTTTTTATTTACCACCATTAGGAATCGAGCAGCGAGAAACTCAGTTTGGCATTAAATGTGAAATCTGCAGATCCACATCAAACCTTCAATCTGTTTGATCATGTTAGCAGGTGGCGTGTGCTGTAAATGAATCTCTGAAAGCTGTTGATTATTGAATTAGCCCTGTCAGCCACTAATGATAATAATATTTGTTCAAAGGGCATGCTGGGATATGAATTACCACACGGCTGTGCCGTTTGATAAACACCACATTATTTTTGTGTTATTATGCCGTTTTGGAAAAGGTACGTAAGTGTGTTATTTTAGGATTATTTATATACTTTATAGATTAGATTATATTGCTTATTATATATTATTATATAGAGTTTTCACTGTAATTTTAGTTTCATTTTTAGTAGTTTTGTTATATGCTTTTGTTGTTTTTATTTTTTATTATTATTTTTAAATACCACAATGTTAAGTTTAATTTATTTTCAGTTTTAGTTTTTATTTATTTCCATTTAGTATTTATTGGCCTGTTTTCACAGACAGTGGTTCTCAACTCCAGTCCTGCACATTTTGTATTTTGTCTCCCTCATTTAACGCACCTGATTCAGATCATCAGCTCGTTAGGAGAAAGATCCGTGAACTGAACTGAGTGTCAGATTCAGATACAAAATGTGCAGAGCAGTGGGCCCTGAGAACTGGAGCTGAGAACCACTGAGTTAGGACATTGAAGTAATTTTTATATATGTGTCTTTACTGGTGTCCGTCTTGAGACAAAACAAAGACACTGATATATTTTAACATAAGTCAGTGCAAGTTTCTTTCAGTTGAGACAGCACAGACAGTTAAGTCTGGGACTAGGCATTAAGTCTGTCTGCGAAACTGGGAAATAGTGACTCAAAGTGACCTTATTTCATGTAGCTGCAGGGCTTACTTTCTTTCTTTCTTTAATGACTGAATGAATGAATGAAAACATTTTAGGTTTTAGTAACAACAATAACCCTGGTACTTAAAAAGTATATTGAGGGGACCAGGGATAGTTTTCAGTATTTTTTTCCCATTTCTGAACAGATATAAAGCAGTACTGACTACAAAAAGAGCTGTTGAACATTTACACTGTTCTTGTTCAAATACAAAACAAAACAAAAAAAACCTAAAACAAAACAGATAATTTGTTCAGTTACAAAAAAAGGGGGCATGTTGTCACAAAGACTTTTTCAACTAACAGTAGTCTTTCACACAATTATGATGTAAACAAAACATACTGTTAAAAATAAATTAATATTATAGTTATAGACTGAGTGATGAATAATCCTCTCATCCTGAGAACAAGGTTCAGTCTTTCAGTTCATTTTTTAGTGAATTAAATGTTCAGTAATCACCACAAAATTAATCTTTTTTCTTAAAATTAATGTTGGCCATATTATGCTGTCAGTTAATCATGTCTGATTCCCTTTTGAAAACAGTCTCTCACGTTGTCTATACATGCTTATGGGGAAACTTGAACGCTGAAGTCTGATTTGTTCACTGTTCATGTAGCTGCACGAACAAATGGCATTTCAGCCCCATCAACAGGTGGAGCTGACTGTCTGTATAAGTCGGCACTGAATGCCATTTCATCAGAAGTTTCTCCTTCAGCACGAAGATCTCCTCTCTGGACTCTGGAAGAAGAAAGAATTCTGCATACTTGCCATAGAAAAGACCCAACAGAGGAAAGACACTCTTCTTCAGCACTAATATCAGTTCACTCAAAAAGCTCAGACCCGTTTGCGCCCAACTCCAGGCTTGGGAAGCCATCCTAGGCATCTCAGTTTGGGTTCTGCCAACTATATAACAAGATTACTTGCTCCAGTCTGCGCGTAGGCCCCCTCGTTATTCAAACTTCGGTACAGGACAATGATGAACACATTCTCTGGTCTGAAGTGCAAAGTCTGCTTGCAAAAGACACTTTGGAGACAGTTCCACCAGCGAACAGCAAGTCAGGCTTTTACAGATGTTACTTCCTTGTTCCCAAGAAAGATGGTGGGCTCAGGCCCATTCATGACCTCAGACACCCAAACCTAATGAAATGGCCATTTAGAATGTTAACGCTGAAGCAGATCCTCACGCAAATATGCCCAGGGCACCGTTTTTTGTCAGTGGATCTGGAAGATGTTTACTTTCACATCCAGATAACCCCTCATCACAGACTGAAATTCGCGTTTGAGGGGATGGCTTATCAATATACAGTTCTGCCTTTCGGACTGTCTCTGGCTCCACACACTTTTACAAAATGCATGGACATGGCTCTTTCCCCTCTGAGAAAAGGTAATTCACATTACCTCAATGATTGGCTTGTGTTAGCCAGATTGGAGCAGGAACTATTTGCTCACAGGTTGCTGCTACTCAGCCACCTAGTGTGCCACGGGCTCAAATCAATTTAATTCAATTTAAATCAATTCAAATTTATTTGTATAGCGCTTTTCATGATACATATCGTTGCAAAGCGACTTTACAGCAAATTAAAGTTTTACAATATGTTTAGTTGTAGCTTACTAGTGGTGACTATGTCAAGTTGATGTACATATGGCAGAGATAATTTAGCCGATCATCTTCCTAGGGATAGTTACCGTTTTGGCCCAGATGTGGGCCTGGCTCGTGCTGGGATGCTTATTGACAATTTAGAAGCTAGCGGCGATCCATTGGGACTGACCTCCAGAAGGAAGGTGGTCACTGTACAAGGGCAGCCTTTTATGGAGCACCACATCTTTGTCCATTTGGACAACGTGGCAGTGGTAGCCTTTATAATCACCAAATCGGTTTCAGGTCATGCTCCCTCTACAGGATGGTGCTCACTCAAGGCAGTTCACGTCCCGGGCAGGCTGAACCAAGGAGCGGACATGTTGTCCCGGGGCAATGTATCTTCAGGAGAATGGAGACTACATCCCCAAGTGGCTTAGTGTTGGTGAAGTGAGTGGGCAATCTGCAAGCACTTTCAGTTATTGCTTCCTGCCATGAGTTTGGGTCTAACCAGTGTAAAGTCATCCTCAAACCAAAATGTCCAAGGCACTCTCCATTCCATTCAGAGCATGTGTTATCACCCTTCTAGCTCTATCTAACTCAGAGAACGAAAGGGTCCTAATTCACTTTGCTCGGTTTCGGGCTCTTAGAGTTTATGTAAGGCCACTTTAGGCAATCAGAGCAGCTCTTTGTATGCTTCAGGGGCCATTCTATCGGGCTGCCAGTTACAAAGCAGAAACTATCTTGCAGAATAGTTGATGCTATAGCCCTGATTTACACCTCAGTGGGCTAACAGTGTCTTATTTGAGTGAGGGCCAACTCCACCAGAGAAATTACCTTCTCCTGGGCTTGGTCCAGCGGAGTCTTGATCGGAGATATCTGTGCAGCAAGCAAACCTGTGCCTTTACTAGGTTTTATAACTTGGACATCCCTGCTCTTCAGGCATGGATCTTGTCTGCATAATCACCCTGTTTCGCTACATGATTGGAAAAGGTCTATGTTATGTAGACCCCAGGCTTGTGACCTGGGTCTCGTTGTTAGCTCATTCTTTTTAGGGGCCCTCACTACAGGCGATCTGGGGCTGGACTTGCAAAGCAGTTTTTGTTCTGCGCAATGTGATAGACTACTTTCAAAAGGTTATTAACGTAATTTCAGTTCCCTGAGATAATGGGAACAAACGTTGTGTAGGCTGCCCTGCTATAAAGCTGCACCTGAGTTGACTGTAGCTATCAGTCGAAAGATTCTGATGAAATGGCATTCAGTGCCAACTTATATAGGCAGTCGGCTTTGGCCGTTTTGGTGGGATGAAATGCCATTTGTTCGTGCAGCTACATGAACATGAGCAAATCAGGCTTCAGCATTCAGAGTAAACAGGAGTTTCTGCATAAGCGCCTTTATGCAACGCTCATTCCCGGTATCTCACCGGACCATTTACCATCTCATGTATGGTAGAAACTGCTGTATGGCTCCAAATGAACAGAAACCTGTTCTGTAAACGGTGGAGAATTCTAATATTCTTTACTGTCTGTTGAAGTGGTTTGGTTTGGCAGAGTCAGATGAAGGTTTGTGTTCTTATCATCAACATCATCACCACAGGTCTTTGCTGTTGTTTGGCTGTGAATCTGTGATATGTGTGAAAGGGTAGGATGATAACCTCTGTTTGATCTGGTATTTGCTGCGCTGGAGCCAAACTGCTGTCTCACTTCCACAGATGCCGTCTTCAGATGATTAATGCTCAGCCTCAGGCCAAGATTAACACGCTGAAATATCATCACATCGCCACAATCATGCCACACACTTCCCTAAATCCATACATGTTCGCTTCATTCAATGAGCAGTGCTTTGGGCCATTGAGATCTCCTCAGTGTCTCAGTGGTTTTGCTTTCTGTGTGTTAATAAAGAGCAAAATTTCCTACTCCTCAGACGTTTCTCCTCTGTAATCTCATGTGTGTCTCATTTGGAAATCTCAGCCATGTTTCAAAATGTGCACCAAAGTATTTGATTACAGAAAAACAGCCACTAGCACACTGAAACGAGAGATTTGGAAGTAGAAGTACTGAAATAGTACTATCTTGTAGAATATACTCTAATAATCCGTGTATTTATTTATTTACAGCTCTAGATGCAGAATTAGAACGTTTCTAGTTGGCCTTAGTTTTGTTTTCTTGTTTTAAGCATAAATCTGTTTTGTTAAAGTTTGTTCTGAAAACAAGAAAAATACACTGTGTAGCAAATTAGCTCAAAAGGAAAAATGTTTATGATTAATTGTAACTGGTTATAATTAATTATGAATATTTTGATCAGATCTTAAAATTAACTGTAGCAGAATTGATATTACAATTATTTGATCTGTTCGTCCACCGAATAGACAAGTATAATCATTTATCAATTCTAGGAAAGGTTATTTTCTGGCCAAGAAAGAATAACTCTCCTACTTTAGTCAGTACTAGCAGTAACTTAACATGTAGTAAAATCAAATGTAGCATGTAGCAAGATCAAACACTCAGGGACTTCACATTGTGAGCAGCACACAGAGACAATCAGTTGTGAATATATAGAATTTAATAAATGGGACTGCAGCTAACATACAACTAAACTAAGCAAAACACAACACATGTACATATACATAGAGGAAGAAAGTGAGAAGAGAGAGAGAAAGAGAAGACAGAGTATGGCAGTATTTAGCATCAATTATCCAGTGACCTCATGAGAATCATCAGAGAAGCAAAATCACCTTAAAAAGGGGCTCAACTTAAAACACGCATCTAGATAGTTGTAAAGGTTACTTGCATTGGCTTTGTTGCTGAAAAAGCGTCCTGATGCGGTAGACAATGGAAGTTCTCGATGAATTCTTTTAAGGCATGCTGGAGGTTTTCTCTAGTTCTTCTGAAGATAGGAAAATCCACAGCGAGTCGACAAAGTTACTTGAAGATAAACTACCGGAAATTTGACTCAAAGGTGATGAGTCTTGGAGAGTGTCTCGAAGGGTTTGAGCAATGATTGGTTTGAGTTAGGGTATTTTGATAGTTTCCCATTTGCATGTTTATTGCTGGTCTGGGGAACTGAAGCGGTTTTACCTAAAATATAGTACAAACAGTATGATGTATTTTCTAATCACATGGTGTACACCATTAAGGAAATCAAGAGCAGAAGAATGAAACATCTAGAGGATGTTAAACCAGAGATACATTCATACACTGAAAATGTGCATTTAGAGATTCACGAGTTCACCCTTACATCTAATCTGGTTGAGCAAATAGTAAGCATATTTTGGCGTGCTGTCCTGGGGGAGGGCTCCGAGCCCAGAATATGGCCCGAACCCAGAGAACTCCCCCTATCCCAAGTATGGGATGAGAATAGATTAAGTGTGAGGAGTTGGGGTGGAGGAGGGATGCCGGAAAACCGTCGAATGACAGTGGCAAGTCGGCTGTGTGCAACATCATTTAACTAGTACAGATAGCGAGGGGTAACTGGGCTAATATAGTACAGAAACATACAAGCAACACATGCATATACCAAATACATCGGTAACTGGTTAAATATAGTCTAAATAAAGAAAATGTTTCTATGTGTGTGCGTTATGTGTATTAGGGGTAGTCTGCCGGTCACCAAGCAGTTTGGTGCTTGGTGCTGGTGATCGCCTCCTCCGTGGAATGTTAGCATCTTCGTGATAGTGAGGAGGGAACAGCCATATAAATGTAGAACGTGAGGCCATGTCTGTAATTTATATGCAAATGTCAAAAGGCTAAAGGGGTCCCTAAAACATAAAGCCTAAACGATCATTGATGATCCTAAGCAGATGCTACAACTGTTTTGCAAAAGATTAAAAATGCAGTGAAGAATAATCTCTCAATTGCAGCCCCATTATCTCCTGGTGTTGCTTCTGCTCTGGATTTGAGAATGTTTATTGAAATGAAGGAGCAGATGAGGAGGTGTCAGAGCGGGAGGAGGAGGAGGAGACATGGGAAGGTGCTCATCCTTCATATTCCATCTGCTGTGGTCAGTGCAAGAGTGTCTGCTTCTACCTGTGTGGGAGAAAGACCGTCCACGCTCACCATTCACATCTGCATTCACAAAGAAATGGCCGTAATTATAGCACACGCTGACGAGGATCATCAACGCATGGAGAAGTAAGAGGCTGTTTGGAGAAGTGCTTTACCCCACACTGAAGGTAGGATTTTACTGTGCTTTTACACTGTTTTGATGGCATGATTGCTGTTTGGACAAATAGTTCAGATCTCAGAAACTCAACAGGTGCTGCTTTTCTGAGAGCCAACAGCTCGGGTTATGTGCTCTTTTTGTTTGGGGTGCAGTTGAGTTTGAAATTAGAGAGAGAGATTAGATCATTCCTTTGGTGTTTTGTCGAATTTATTCTATATGGTGAAAATTAAACAGTGGTGAAAAAAATGTTCACTGTAAATACATTTCTCAGATAATTACAAAGAAACAACAAGTGAAACATTGAATTAAATGTTTGTCTGTACTACAATAATCTTTATTTTATTTGGAACTTACATATCAGTTAATTCAATCACATTTGGGTCTTTATTTAGCAATACAACATCATAATACACTATTAAAGAAAGAGAGATAATTGGAGTATGTTTTACAAGAAAATACTATTCCAAATTTCATTTAAATCATGCTATTTGTGAAATTTGCTAGCAATTTTTGACATTAACTATTTTTGTCAGTGTATGAACATTATTTGTAAACAGTGAAACTGTATTGAGATATACCTTGAAGAATTGATTTGGTGATTAAATAATGTTTTGGTTTGAGTAAACCACTTCATTTAGACCTGTAGGATTTGCTAGATATTATAACATGTTTATTACAACATCGTAACACATTTATTACAACGTAATGACTATTTTGAAGTGCTTTCCCATCGAATGGCTCTACATTTGATGACTGTGGAATAGATCGGTCTAGTTGAGGGTTTTCAGCCGTTCAGACTCGCAGCGAGCTCCATCAGTTCTGGTTCTCTTATCAACATGGCTGATTTGCTCCTCCCTCCGTCTCTCTCCTCCTCGCGTCCATCTCTGTTCTCCTCATCCCGTCAGAGAGGCTTCTGCATCTGAGCCGGTCTCTCCGTCCTCCGCGGCCTGCCGGCGACCCATGCTAAGAGGCAGACTCCCGGTCACACACATGTCCTCGGCCATTGCCCCCGTCAAACCCTCCGGCACCGCCGGCCCCAAGGAGGTGGAGCTGATCCTGGTGAAGGAGCAGAATGGGGTGCAGTTCACCTCCTCCGCCCTGGTCAGTCCCAGCGGTCAGACGCACCCGTCCGGAGAGGAGCGGGAGACCTGGGGCAAGAAGATCGACTTCCTCCTGTCCGTCATCGGCTTCGCCGTGGATCTCGCCAACGTCTGGAGGTTTCCTTACCTGTGCTACAAAAACGGAGGAGGTGAGAGACAGACATTCAGATAGGACTGAAGTCTGAGATGTGCTTCACAGGGCCATGCGGATGAGATTGATTAAACTTGTACAGGAATATAGATTTTCTGTGGAAATCTGCCATTTACAGCTGAATTAGACAGTCTGAAAAGTCAAAAGTGATGTTTATGGTAAATGTTAAAGTTTAATGACATAGAGCCTGTAAAACCTTGACGAACCAGTAATGTAAAATCAACGAACATTACCAGTTTGGACCAGGGTTATTATAGTTAACTAAACCAAAAATAACAGTTATATTAAAAAAAAAAAAAAATTCTTAATCTAACAAATTGGTGTACTAATATAAAAAAAAAAATATATATATATATATATATATAGACTTTTTTTTTTTCATATAAATGAAAAAAAAAGAAAATATGAATAAAAACTATAATAGTATCTTTAGTATATTACTGAACACTTTTTTGGACTATTTTGGACACACCTTTAATCTTAATGAACTCTTTGATCTAAAACATTTTCACTGTTGCTTAAATCAGTTTTGTATACATCTAATTTTCTTTACAAAACTAACATTTTAGTTATTATTGTTATAATTTGTATCATATTATATTACAAAACTAAACTTTTAGTTGTTACTTTTATTATTTTTATTTGTAACAGTTGTAACAAATAAAAGGATAAAGTATAAAAAGGTCAAGGATAAAGAAGTGCTCCTCATGAATGTTCCCCCATCACTAGCGTTTCACCTCATGAGTTTGGCTGATGAATGTTTAGAGTGTTTAGAGTGAATCTAGGCGAAGAAGCTCAAATAAAAGCGAGTTCTCATTTGTCATTCCCAGACTTTCAGTGGTGTTATGTCAGAGTACCGATCATTGCCCTTGTACTCTAAGATGTATATCTTAATGTTTGGTGCTCTATAATGCTACGGCTGTGCTTGTGTCAGGTGCGTTCCTGGTGCCGTACCTGTTCTTCATGGTGATCGCCGGGATGCCGCTCTTCTATATGGAGTTAGCGCTGGGTCAGTACAACCGTGAAGGAGCAGCAGGAGTCTGGAAGATCTGCCCCATCTTTAAAGGTACGTAACCTTCAGAAAGTTTGGTTTGGCTTGTGATTTACTACATGTGGCCTGTGTAAGTCTTAAGGTGACAGCGCTGATCAGATGTTCACTGGCTTTTGAGGCAGAAGGTGTTTGTGTTCCCGAAACAAAGTCATCATGGCAAACGGCAGACAGGTGCTGTTTATCTCCAGCTCAAATCATCTGCAGTCAAATGGAAGACAGAAAAATTGGCTTTTAGTATGAAATTTGCCTGCCAGGCCTCGGTTGTTGGTGGATCGCAAATTTTGTGTCACTTCACTGGTATCACATCATGACACGAGCACACAGAAGATACTGAAGCACAGTGACCTTCAGTTCTTCACTGCTTTTCAATAAACAAGACTTTTCAATGTGATATGAGACGCTTTCTGTAAAGAACGTGTTATTCTGTAGTTCCTTAGAAAACCAGCCTTAAAGATCGCAGAAACCAGTGTGCTGATCTGAAGAAGCTGTAATGCCACAGTACAGGGACTTTACTATTCTCATGTGGAATAATCATGCAGTGTACACTGTAAAAATTAAAAAACACAATTTGTTGAGTCAGCTTAAAATAATTTGTTACCCTGCTGCCTTAAAATTTTAAGTTCTGTCAACTAAAATAAGTTTAGTCAACTTGAAATGTTAAGTTGTACTAAGTAACAACTTAGATATTTGTGTTTGCTAAGCTTAACAGATGGGTAAGTAACTGCCTTAAACAGCTGCCTTAAAATGTTAAGTTGATTCAACTCAAATATCTAAGTTGTCACTTAGTATAATTTAACATTTCAAGTTGAATAAACTTTTTTTGAGTTGACTGAACTTAAAATTTTAAGGCAGCCAGGTTACAAATTATTTTAAGTTGACTCAACAAATTGTTTTTTACAGTGTACATTACCAGTTTGGACCAGGGTTATTATAGTTCACTAAAACCATTAAAAAAAACTCATTAAAAGTGTTACTTAAAGGGGTAGTTCACCCAAAAATGGAAGTTCTGTCATCATTTTACTCAACCCTCAAGTTGTTCCAGAGCTGTTACACAGTGCTGAACACAAAAGAAGATTTTTTTTGAAGAATGCTGGTAAGCAGTCAGTTGCTGGCAGCCATTGACTTTCATAGTATTGTTTGTTTTGTTTGTTTGTTTTGTTTTCCCATACTATGAAAGTCAATAGCTACCAGCAGCTTTTTGGTTACCAATATTCTTCAGACTTTGTATGTTCAAAAGAAGAAAGAAACTCATACAGCTTTGGAACAACTTGAGGTTAAATAATAATTTAATATTTGGGGGAACCATCTTGATGGTAACACTTTAGAATAGGGAACACTTATTCACTATTAACTACGACTTTTCCCTTAATAAATTACTAATTTACTGCGTATTAATAGTTAGTAAGGTAGTTGTTACGTTTAGGTACTGGGTGTAGGATGTAGAATAAGGTCATGTAGAATAAGGCATTAATATGTGCTTAATTTGTACTAATAAATGTCTAATATTCTAGTAATATGAATGCTAATAAGCAGCTAGTTACGAGACCGTACAAAAGTGTTACCATAAAGATTTATATTAATAGAAATCTTAAACTTATTTTATTTCAGCTAAGCAACATTTTTCAGTCTAAAAACTGTACTAAAATGTATAAAATTAAAATAAAGTAAATAATAACAATAAAGACATTTAAAAACAAATAAACATGACAAAACAACACAAAATTACTAAAGCTTTAACTAAAATCAAAATAAAAACAGAAGCTACTAATTTAAACTAATTCAAAATATTAATAAAATATGATAACACTTTAGTGTAGGGACCAATTCACACTGTTAACTAGCTACTTATTAGCATGCACACTTATTACCATATCCTACATCCCTAATCCTACCCAATAACTGAACTTAACAGCAACCTTACTAACTAATAATGGGCAGCAAAGTAGGAGTTTATTGAGGCAAAAGCCGTAGTAATGTTAGTAAGCCGTAGTTAATCTTGATCAACGTTTTGTCTAAAGGCTTTTGCTTAAATGCTTAAAATGAGAATGAGATTATGAGCACACATCATTTTATTACAGAACTGACATTTTAGTTGTTATTTGTATTGTTATTATTTATGTGGTATAGCAGATTAATAGAAACATAAAAAGTAAAAAAAGAAATATCTGTCTGATATGATATAAGAAGTTTTCTATAAAGAACGTATTTTATAGTTCCTTAGAAAAACATAATTGTGTTTTAAAAATCCCAGAATCCAATGTGCTGATCTGAAGAAGCTGTAATGTCATGTTAAAGCCTTTATTATTCTCCAAACAATCGCATGGGCAATTCAAGAGCAGCCAAAAATGGCTCTAGTGATGAAGACGGCTCTTTGCTGAACCTGCTTGCCTGTAGTTTTTGGATGTATCAGCTGTTTTGGTGCTGGTTTGGTAGAATTGTTGATGCATGTTGGATTTTAAGTGGGAAAATTAGAAATGAGGATCAGTCCATCACCATGTATGCTCTTTAGCGGATATTGTATATGTAAAGCTGTGTGAAGCTGGATTGTGAACACTCTTCAGGGTTGACAAAGCCATCATCTGTTTCCTAAAGACGCCTGTTTTGCGTGTCCGTAACGGCTGTCATGCGTCTCGCGGAGAGAGAGAAAGACGGAGACGGACATTTTAATCACAAGCTTGGCTCTCTGTAAGCCTGGCTCTCGAGGAGAGATTACTGTAATTAGCGCTGATCAACATGTTTGCTTCCTCAGGATCGATGGCCTGAGAGGGCCGGGAATCACACATGTGCTGCTAATGTATGACGGGAGAATCCTGCTGTTTGCTTTCAGACAAAGAGCTCCGTTTGAAGAGCCACGGGGGTTTATGAAAACTAACTCTGAAAACTCAAACTAGCTCTCCATTTGCTTCGCTGATTATGACTCTTTTGTCGTTTTGATTGACTGATGTGCCGCAGGAACTTCATCAAGACTAAACACTGTACTTTTCACTGTACTATTTTCACAGAGCAAAAATAACTTATAGGGAGCTAATTTGTGAAACGTAATGAGCAAATCATATTTTGTATGTGGTTTGCCTTTTCTTTCCCACCTGTTGACTAAATTCAGAGATACATGATTTTGGCTTCAGAATTAAACTTTTTAAAATGAAAACAAACAAACAAAAAACAAATGTAGTTTAAATGAAGCTTTGATTCAGCAGACAATAGCTAATTTGGGATTATTTACAGTTTATTATGTTAGGTTATTGATACAGTTGAGTTTAATATTTAAGAATGTATGTTTTTGATATTTCACAGGGTAGAATAAATGAAGCTGGTGAATGCAGTTAACATGACAATGTTTGTAAAAAATAAAATAAAAAAAAAACAATAATTTAAAAAAAAGTTAAATTATTTAAATGAAAGTAATTTAAATGAATTTAAATGATATTAAGATTGTTAGTTTCATTTGTGTCCTGTTAAACGTAGGCAAAATAAATAAATAAAACAAAGATTATTGAAGTACAGAGAAAATACTATTTCAGTTTTTCAACTTCAAACTTTATTATTATTATTATTTCTGAAATTTACTAGCAATTTCTGTGTGAAATAATTTCAAAGTAAATCATGCATCATATTTTTCCCCAGTGCAGTTTATAGATCCCTTCATCCAAATCCAATCTGTATATTCTTTTTTTTAAATTACCTTTTAAATTATTGATTTAAATATATTTGTAATCATCTAATATGCCTGCTGAAAAGATCATCTTAGACCAGCTAGTTTTGCCGGTGGTCTACCATGGGCTGACTGACCAGCATGGTCTGTATGGTGAAACAGACCAAGGAATTTTGACCAGTCTTAAAGAAAAAAATTAGATGACTATCTTTTAGGACTAGTCTAAAGTTTTTACGCAACCGGCCCCAGATCATTATCTGGCGAGCAGCAGACGGTGTTTCCGGCAGGAATATCTTCATGTTTCTGCTGGTTTTGCTCAGGCGTGGGCTTCACGGTGATCCTGATCTCGCTGTACGTGGGCTTTTACTATAACGTGATCATCGCGTGGGCTCTCTTCTACCTGTTCTCCTCCTTCTCCGGAGAACTGCCCTGGATCAACTGCAACAACACCTGGAACAGCCCCAACTGCTCCGACCTCAACGCCACGCTGCTCAACGACACGTACAAGACCACGCCGGCGCTCGAGTACTTTGAGTACGTACACATATACTCACAAACACAGACCTAAGCCCATGAGTACTGTAGAGTACGATCACGTGTCGATGTTGATCTGCAGGCGAGGCGTGCTGCACCTCCACGAGAGCACCGGCATCGACGATCTGGGTCTGCCGCGCTGGCAGCTCACCTCCTGCCTGGCCGTGGTCATCGTGGTCCTCTACTTTAGCCTGTGGAAGGGAGTCAAGACGTCAGGGAAGGTTCGAGCTCTTACCTGAACCCTCTGATCCGGCCCCAGGTGGTTTGCTGGTCTTCTGGTCTGTTCAGATTGGTATTTAGCTGGTGTGAGCACGCAAAGCCACTCTAAAACAACGAAACAAACCAGACTGGCCAGACTAGGGGAGCAGCAAAGATGTTGGTTGATTAGGAGTTTAAGCATGATAAAAGTCTGATGCATTCATGTTATATGGTGACATTCATGCTGTGTGTGTGCAGGTGGTGTGGATCACAGCCACGATGCCCTATGTCGTCCTCACTGTCCTGCTGCTGCGTGGCGTCACACTGCCTGGAGCCATCGATGGCATTAAAGCCTACCTGAGCGTGGACTTCCTGCGCCTGTGTGACGCTCAGGTACACACGCACACACCTAACACACACACACACATGCTTACAAACATTACTGTTCAAAGTTAAAAAAAGGGGTTGGTACCTTTTTTTTTATTTAGTTTTTAACAGAAATTAATAATTTTTTGGTCAACTGATCAAGGATGCATTCAATTGATTAAAAGTACCAGTAAAGGCATTTCTAATGTTACAAAAGATTTCTGTTTCAAATAAATGTTGTTCTTTTGAACTTTCTGTGAATCCTGAAAAATAACGACACTGAAAAGACATTCAAGGCTGGAGTAATGATGCTGAAAATTCAGCTTTGATCACAGAAAGCAATTATAGTTTAACAGATATTCACAACTATCTTATTTTTTATTTGTATTTTTTATTTATTTATTTATTTTTTTACTGTATTTTTGATCAAATAAATGCAGCCTTGGTGAGCAGAATAAACTTCTTTCTGACACCAATCTTATAAATAGCTGTGTATCTCATGCCACCATTTTTTTTTTTTTTTTGTTGGTAAAATCATGTACTTATGGAAGCCCATTTCTGCCAAAAATAAAATAAAATAAAATAAAATATTGCAACTTTTTATTTTGAGAAAAAAAGTCAGAATTGTGAGATAAAAAGTTGCAATATTTTATTAGTTTTTTATTTAGTGGTGGAAACGGGCTTCCATATGTACTAACAGGGATCTTCACAAAAAGTTTTTCATAAATAAAAGTTAATAAAATGTACTTAAAATTAAGTTTAATTTATTTTGTTAAATGAAAGCAAATGAAATTATGATATTAAAATTAATTTCATTTGTGTCCTTTTAAATTAAGTATAATAAATGAATGAATGAATGAATATATACAGTGCACAGCATAAATGAGTACACCCCCTCTAAAACTAAACATATTCAGCAATTAGTCTTTACTTAGAAGTTATGTTAGGGTTTCTTGGAGATATAATGTTCCAACAAGCCTGCCTGATCAATTTCCAAAGAACATTAATTATTATTATTAGCAAATAATGAAAGTTACTAAATAAAACTAAAAAAAAAAAAAAAGTGTAGGTTCAAGGCTATTTTTAAACAACAGGTAAGTATCTTGAACCAAAACATTTAAAGACAAGTAATTTCCTGACAGTTAAAGGCACTGAATCATACACAGAATTAATGCTGTCAACAGTGAAACCACGTGGGAGAGAACTGTCAAGTGACTTATTTCTTAGCATAAAGAATGACAGTGGTACAAGAGGAATACCAAATTATTGTTTTAAGTGTGAAAATATAGCAGAAGTAGCACCAACAATAAAAAACAATGGACTTGTGACAAGTTTCCTAAAATAATCAGGTCTTCGCTTTAAGTTTTCATTTAGTTATGAGTGGATTTTTACTAGAAAAAGAGCCGGAGAAATGCCATGCAAGTGTCTCAGAGCCGGCAAAAGCTATGAAAAGAGTGACTTTATCTCACAGAGCACGACGCAGCCTGCAGAAGTGACATGGATGGTTGTTGTCACCACTAGAATTACCTACTGTAGCCAAAGCACAATAAACTCATTTAACCTCTTCCAAGTCCCATTTTTACAAAATATAGACTTCTGGGAATCCATGGGAAATCCATCAAGAGACCAAGTCGATCATTTCAGATCCAAAAGCATCCAAAATGTTGTGTTGTTGCTAGAGGAGGAGTACAGTGAGAAGTGTCCGGTTCCCACAGTGACGTTCAGTGGTAGTAAAGCTCTTCTATAGGGATGTATGAGTGCTGAAGGTGTGAGGAAGTTGTTTTATCAATGCTGTCATGAATTCACACACCACTGTGATGTAATACAAAAAACTGAAACTGCAGATGCTACCCAACCCTCAGTGCCTGCATTAACGGGCATTTTTACAGCATGGCAATGAAGATATTCATTCTCTCAAGGTAAACATCCTTCAGTGGACATGTATTTTACTCAGACTTAACGCTCTTGAGCAGCTGTGGGGGATTCTGTAGAGACGAGCTGAGCAAAACTCCTAATTAAAGACCAGGGCATTTAAGGAGGTCGTCCTCCAGGAGTTAAACAGGACAGACGTGAAAATTTGTCATGAACTTGTACATTCAGTGCCAAGAAGAGTCAGAGCAGTATACTTAAAGTTCTGGAGGACATACTAAGTACTAGAATATTATACATTTGCTGAATTATATCTAGGGTGTACTCATTTCTGCAATCCTTTATTTAAACAAAATTGGCTAATTTACTTATTTTACAGAAAATATTGGCTTATATCTTGTTGTTTTTATTAAGTATATGTTTAATACATTTCAATTTGGCCATCTTTCCATGAAGTTTTTCTGCTTCAAAATTTCACTTTTTGTTGTATTGATTTTTTTTTAAATATTTGCAAAATTCACAAGACATTTCTGAGTTAATTGAATTAAAAGCAAACCATACTACTAAAATGAAACACTTTTTTTTCACTCATTCTGTGTGATTTATATGCTCATTTTGGACCTAAAAAAATGTCCCCACAAGGTAACTATATTTGTGGGGAAATTTGGTTCTCATAATGTAGGGAATACCAGGTACACACTCCCTTTCTCCCTTTCTCTCACACACACACACACACACCTGCTGATACGTGTGACGCTTTCCTTTAAACACAGATGCAATATAATTGCACTAAAGAGCAGCAGAAGGTTTATCGCTCTTTGAGAGCCAGTGGCATTTATATTAGAGTTTTGATCAGTCAGTCGCACAGATTCAGACTCGTATGTGTGTGTGTGTATTTATGAATCAGTCTCTTAAGAATCGCTGATGTCCTCGTGGTGGAGCGGCAGGTGAAGTTACTATCAGCTTTAAGTAAGTTTTTCTACGATGTGCGATTCTTTCCCGGAGCACCACTTGGCAAAGGGACCTCAAAGCGGCAATTTCAGAATTAGATTAGACACATGTGTGCAGCAGCAATTTGCAAAATTACCCTGTATTCACAAGTGTCTTTCATCTTTCTGCTGAATGAGTTTCCTGCAATTATCTCTAATGATAGCTGTTGTGCGGCCCCTTTGTGCGGCCGGCCGGGGCCGTTTGTGTCGCAGGTCTGGATCGAGGCCGCCACGCAGATCTGCTTTTCTCTGGGAGTGGGGTTTGGTGTGCTAATCGCCTTCTCCAGCTACAACAAATTCAGCAACAACTGCTACAGGTGAGCAGAGGAGTCGTACAGAGGAGCGAGAACCCAAACACACACCGCAGGGTTTCACACACACACACACACACACACACACACATGAACCAGCGCAGTTTCTCACACTTCACTGCTGAATTAAAACCCTTTGATGCGTTTGCATGTTTGACATCAGCTTCTTCATCAGCATCGGCCTGAACTGACTGATGTTGTGTTACAGAGACGCCATCATCACCAGCTCCATCAACTCTCTGACCAGCTTCTTCTCTGGCTTCGTCATTTTCTCCTTCCTGGGTTACATGTCACAGAAACACAACGTCGCTCTGGATAAAGTCGCCACAGACGGTGAGTGAGTGTGTTCCTATTGCGTGTCATGTGACTGAAACGATACAGAATAACATCAAATATAGCATTTATGAATATTCATACTAATGTGTACTAACACATTTTAACATTTCAGTTAACGTTAACTAATGCATTATGAACAAACATGACATTACATGATAACTAATACTAACAAATGTAACAACATGATGTCTGCTTTGGAAAGTACCCCCCACCCCCCACCCCCCATTATTTTTATAATAATTAACCACATTCACCCCCATCCCTCCCCCAAAACCCAATTATTCTAATGCTGAATGAATGAATAAATAAATAAATAGTTAGTGTTTAAATTCGAATTTATGTATAATTTATGTTTATGAATTATTTAATTTAAATTATATTTGTTTAAAATACATATTCTAAACTGTTTAGATTAAAATAATATTAATATAGCTTTATAGCTTTAGATATATGCTCACAGCTTCATGTGGTCTGTAAATGTACATTTTTATATTTGGTCGTGATTGATCTCAGAGTCTGTGACGGGTGTTCATTGTGACAGACTCTTATAAACACCAGTGAGAGCAAAATCAATAATGTGTGAGCTGCAGAATGTCAGTGGAACTGAAATATGTCGATTTGTCTGATTCGCAGCAACTTTTCTCTTTCTGTATTTGCTGTCATAAATGTACTGCTAATCTGTGTTTTCTTACGATCTTTAAAACCATTTGATCTGCTTAAATCTGAGTTCTGATAGATGCTTGGAATCATTTTTTTTTAAGACACATATCTGTTCAAATGAAAGAAATGAAAATGAAAATTGATTAAAATACAGTAGGCCTAAAAACAGCAATATTAAGAAATATTATTATAATGTAAAATGGCTGTTTTCTGTGTGAATATCTGTTAAAGTGTAATTGATTGCTGTGGTCAAAGCTGAATTTTCAGCATCATTACTCCAGTCTTCAGTGTCACATGATCCTTCAGAAATCATTCTAATATGCTGATTTGCTGCTCAACAAACACGTATCAATGTTGAAAACAGTTGTGCTGCACAAAATAACGGTCATCCATTTTATTTTTTTCATCCATTTTAGGATTCACAGAAAAGAACAGCGTTTATTTGAAATAGAAATCACGTTATAATTGTCTTTACACACTTTAGTCACTTTTGATCAATTAAATGCATCCTTGATGAATAAATGTATACGTCTCTTAATTTTTTTTTTATTTTATTTATTTTTTTATTGGTGATTGCATATAAAAATATACAGTATGTATTACTACAGCATCTTCAGATCTGCTTTCATTGTTTTTTAACACAGTGTACGTGGAGGTTGAATTTTGCTGTTCGTGTCTCTCCAGGTCCTGGTCTGGTGTTCATTATTTACCCAGAAGCCATTGCTACACTGCCGGGTTCATCAGTGTGGGCTGTGATCTTCTTCATCATGCTGCTGACTCTAGGAATCGACAGCGCCGTGAGTCTCGTGATCTCGACTCATCTGATCTCAAACACTAGAGTTTGTCAGCATGTGTAGAGCATTATAGAATGCATAATGCATTCACAAATCTCTACATAGTAATGACCTGAAGAATATTCCATAAAACAGTCATAACTTAATATTTTTCATTTAAAACTGTATTGCATCTGATCAGCAACTTCAAATTAACGAATGAGTGAAGTTTTGAATGTTACCATGTTATTACCATGTTATTACTGTGTTTGCAACATTTTAAAATTGAGAAATTCTTTGAAATTTCTGACATTTTTTTTTCATTTCATTGTATGAAATTTATACCAGTAATAACCCACTGGAATGAACACAATTTAATGAAATTCCTTGAATTTATAACTCATGATTGCTCAAAAAAGTTTCTAAAAAAAAAAACTTAAATATAACTCTATGTATAAATTTATTTACTCTGTAAAGTTATTTTACTTGATAAACATGTCAATCAATCAATGAAAATTCAGTCCCCAATGTGTATGAGATGTGGGGAAAAGACTAAATATATTTTTGGACTTATAAAATATTTTTGGGACTCCATACATACCCAGTTTCTTTTTTTTCTCTTCTGAGTCAAAATGGACCTGAATGAGGGTTATTGCTGTAAATGAGGACTGGAAGCTGACGTACACGCCGCTCAGTCCTGATGAATGTCAGCGCTGTAACTGGATCTGAATGCTGTTTTTTCAGATGGGAGGGATGGAGTCTGTGATCACGGGACTCATCGACGAATTCAAGTTTCTGCACAAACACCGAGAGCTCTTCACGCTCTTCATCGTGGTCTCCACGTTCCTCATCTCTCTCATCTGTGTCACGAGCGTACGTGAGACACAAACGATCCTCTAATGAGCTTTTCGTCTGATTATGAAGAGCGAATGTGTGGAATCTCTCCGCTGGTCTTGATCTGCTTTCACCTCGTCTCTCTGTCTCTCTGCAGGGCGGCATCTACGTGTTCACGCTGTTGGACCACTTTGCCGCCGGGACATCGATTCTGTTTGGAGTGCTGATTGAGGCCATCGGCATCGCCTGGTTCTACGGTGAGGCTGATTGCTCGTCCTGCATGTGCGGTGAAACTGATGTGGCATTAGGGGCTGATGGTCTATCAGACGGCTGTGCTCCGGGGCCGCTGACGCTCATTAGGCTCCCGGAGCTCTGATATCAGCTGTATGGACCCGTATCCGTCTGGAACGCTCTTCACAAAAACACCTATCAATCTGACATTCGATTCTAACTCCAGATTCAATTTTGGTCTAGTTGTAAGCAAGAAAACATTTCTTATTTTCATTCAGTTTAACTTGATGTGCTAAAATAACTCTAAAACGGACATAAAAACTAATGCAAACTAACTATTAAAAACGCTGACTAATAAAAACAACAAAATGACTAAAACTCTAAATAAAACTAAAGTGACAACGGAAAATATAAAATCAAAAATGAACTTAAAATAATAATAAAACCATCTACACTCTTAAAAATAAAGGTGCTTCACGATTCCATAGAAGAACCTTTCTAAATGGTTCCATAAAAAACCTTTAACATCTGGAGAACCTTTCTGTTTCACAAAAGGTTCTTTGTGGTGAAAGAAAGTTCTTCTGATTGTAAGAAGGTAAGAAAGAGATGGTTCTTTAAAGCACCTTTATTTTTAAGAGTGTGGTCAGTCTAAAATCAGTCTACTACAGTCTGCTAATACTCTAATGAGTTAGTTGACATGTAGTTAGTTACTTACATTTATGTTCAAAGTGGACAGATTGAAAGTGGATCAAAATAAAGTGTTTGTCTAAGCACATTTTATTTTATTTTTTTTTACTTTTGGCACTAACTAGACTCTTTTGCATCTGTCTGAAGTGGAAACAAAAGTGGAGCCACAGTGCCTTGCACAAGCGATTTCATTTCAGTATTTAGTCATTATTTATCACTTTATCAAAGATTTATGTTTCACAGATATACAGTATCACAACTTTTTTTTTTGTCTTGACTATTATGAGACTATTATGGTTACATTAGATGGTTGAGTCTTGAACATTACGGTTAGAAATTCTCTTCAAATGTTTCCGTGTAAATCACGCATTGACTTTCTCCTGGAAAAGCCATTTCTTTGCCTTTGGCGAACTGGCATGCGGTCGCAGGAATGTGAACTTTGCAAACAGACTCGAGGCAGCGAGTGATTTCTGTAGACCTGAACTTCAGCGTGACTCTGTGAGCCCTGGACGGTCAGATCAGTCCTGGGACAGCGAGAGCAGCGTTTGACCTGTGGATGCAGAGCGGCGGGTCACAGGCTGCTGCTGCTGCTGTCGGTCAGAGCGGGACACGCGGGCCCCGGGCTCCACTGGCCTTTCTGGAAGCAGCGTTACCTGCTGAACACCTGCGCCTTTGGCCCTGAGCTCTGCTCTCGCTGTCTGCTGCGATCAGACGTCAAGCCTTGATCAAACCCTGCGGCCACACAGACTCACTGAGATCACCAGACACCAGGACGCTTGCTTCACGAAAACCAAATGGACCACTTATGTGAAGCATGGTTTAATGCCATCAGTACTGCCATATTCACATATTAAAATATGTTGTTTGGTCAAGTGCGTTTATGAAGAAGGGACTGCGGGGAAAGCTGTGATATTTATTAGGTTTTCCTTCATAACTCCTTTCCTTCATGTAGATGGCTACTGCAAATTGGAAAATCTACATGCCAGTTTTGATATACCCTTCGAAATATTTATATCAGCCAATACAGTTCAAACGTTCATTTAAAAAAAAAAAAAAGAACTTTTATTTCTTTTATTAACCAAGGATGCATGCAAGTTGATGAAAAGTGACAGTAAAGACATTTATAATGTTACAAAAGATATAAAATGAATGCTTTTGAACTTTCTATTCATCAAAGAATCCTACAAAATAAAATATAACGGTTTCTACAAAAAATATTTTCAACATTCAACATTGCTAATCAGAAATGTTTGTTGAGCAGCAAATCAGTATATTAGAATGATTTCTGAAGGATCATGTGACACTGAAGACTGGAGTAATGCTGAAATTTGAAATTTTAGATACAAACTTTGGATTTAATTGCATGAACACTTTGGAGCAAATAAGTGGAGCTACACTTTCTTGATGTTGACCTGCATGTGTGTGTTCAGGTGTGGATCGCTTCAGCGATGATATCCAGGAAATGATCGGACAGAGACCCGGCCTCTACTGGAGACTCTGCTGGAAGTTTGTCAGCCCGTGTTTCCTCCTGGTACGATCACAGTCTGAAACTTAACACAAATATCATGAAACTCCTTTAGATACCATGAACGTATGCTTGTTTTTTCTTCCCTTCACTCAGTTCATGGTTGTTGTGAGTTTTGCGACGTTCAATCCTCCCAAGTACGGCTCGTATTATTTCCCCACGTGGGCGACGATGGTGGGCTGGTGTTTGTCCATCTCGTCGATGATCATGGTGCCGCTCTACGCCATCTACAAGTTCTGCTCTCTGCCGGGAAGCTTTTGTGACGTGAGTATTTCATATTTTGCAATATGCAAAACACTTTATCAAGTCAAGCCACATTTATCTCCATAGCGCTTTAATTATGATACTAATTCAGTTCATCTTTAAGCAGCTCTACAGAAGACAATAGAGTTATTATTCATATCAGTCTGTTCAGATTTCATTCTCAACCAGTAGTGTCAGAGCCATTAAATCATTCATGTTACTGAACAATAATATTGTACTGATTGGACTAAAACTTACTGACTTTGCTCCAAAAAATCTATACTTTTTGTATTTTTAGAGATATTTTTTCCCACTTGTCATTTTCCTGTCAAAACTGAGCAGCGTACAAGAAAAAAAAAAAATCTTATACATGTCTCACTATTCTGCATGATCACCAGATCTTTTTGTCAACTTGTTTTCTTGCAATTAGCACTTTTTTTTTTTCTTTTTTCTGTTGATCTGACCTTGTTGATCTGAGCTTATGTACCTCCGTTTTTGAGCATTATTTGCCAATGTTCACTCAAAAAGTGAGGTGAATAAGCTCAGATCAATGATAATGTGATGTCATGACAGATTTACAAGCAATTTTGGTCACACTTTATTTTAAGGTCAAGTTCACACTATTCACTAATTATTAATTATGAATTTTTCCACAATAAACTCCTAATTCGCTGCTTATTAATAGTTAGTAAGGTAGTTGTTAAGTTTTGTTATGGGGTTTAACGATTAAGGGATCTAAATTATAATCATATGGCATTAATATGAGACCCTGGACCACAAAACCAGTCATAAGGGTCAATTTTTCAAAATTATTCACCTGAAAGTTGAATAATAAGCTTTTTTTTTATTGATGTATGGTTTGTTAAGGTTTGATAGGACAATATTTGGCTGAAATACAACTACTGAAAATCTGGAATCTGAGGGTGCAAAAAAATCTACATATTGAGAAAATCGCCTTTAAAGTTGTCCAAATGAAGTTCTTAGCAATGCATATTACTAATCAAAAATTAAACTGTAATATATTTACAGTAGGAAATGTACAGAATATCTTCATGGAACATGATCTTTACTTAATATCCTAATGATTTTTGGCATAAAAGAAAATTTGCTCATTTTGACCCATACAATGTATTGTTGGCTATAGCTACAAATATACCCGTGATACTTAAGATTGGTTTTGTGCTCCAGGGTCACATATGAGCTTTAAACAGCCATTTTGCTAGTAATATTCATGGCAGTTAGTAGTGAGAATTGTTCCTAAAAAATACAGTGTTGCTGCAATTTTTTTTAGGCCGATCATTTTTTGACCAGGAAGAGCACATTTCAGCACAGCACCAAGGGCTGAACATTAATCACTGCACTGAAATGATACTGCATATATAATGGCTTTGGTTATAGTAATGTCGCTGCGTTTGTCTGGTTGTTTCTGTGATTGTGTGTGATTATGGTGCGCTATCCTGACAGAAACTGGCGTACGCCATCACTCCAGAGACTGACCATCACCTGGTGGAGCGTGGAGAGGTGCGGCAGTTCACGGTAAGATCCCATTCGCAGCATCGTGGGTGGAAAACAGCAGACAGCTGTTTCATGTGTACGGCCCAACGAGGAAGATTACATAAATTTAATGGGTGAACTTTCAATTATGCTAAAGTGACATTTTACTGCAGCGTTATCACAGATCCACGGCTTTCAGAGCAGTCGATCCTCAGCGCGGATGCGATACGCTGTGATTGTTGTGGCCCCACTAATGTTGGAGTCTTCAGTGATTTCCGATCTGATTTCTGACGTTTGCATATTTTGGGCTTATGCGCTGTATGGATTGACTTGTTTCTCACAGCTTCATCACTGGCTGGTTGTTTGAGATGACGAAGACGACGTTGATGATGATGATGACGATGATGGAGATGATGACGGCACACGAGGACTCGCTCCACGAGGGAAGCGGCGACGGAAGCGTATTACTAGTTGTTTCTTTCTTGCATAGTCGGACATGTGACTGTTTCGTGACGTCGATCACAGTGTGGTTGACATTCTGTCAGTATCAGTTTTACTCTCACTATACGATGACTGTTATGATGGCTGATGTTGTCCCCACTGACTGTTTGTTTGTTTATTTATTATATCTTTTGTTTGTGGTCAGAGTTCAACTGAGCCTTATTGATAAATGTGATTGAAGTGTCAAAAACTGTACAAAAGGCATCTTTAGCAACACTAAAGTTTAGAGACGTGTAAATAGTGCTATTGCAAAAAATAAATCTATCATTGTGTCTGAGAAGTGCAAATGCGTTTACGATCGAACAAGATCACGACAAAACGGTTTCATTTTCACGCTTGCTTACAGCAGAAGAGATCTCTTTAGATCGCAATAAGGTTTAACCGTCGGTCACTACATGTTTGCAGAATTGCAGAGAATCAGAGAGCTGTTTGCATACATGTTTGCTTTTAATCCATGCAGTGGTTTACCGTCCAAACCAATAAAACACAGCAGCATTTATGGGATTCCTGTCACGCTGAATGTTGTCATCCACAACTGTATTACTGGACTACTGGAGTTTAATTTACATGAAAGTTTATTACAAATATTTGAAGTCTTTAAATTTAATGATTTCAGTGCCTGCTGAAATTTGTCAACTACTGAAAAATGTCAATAAAAAGTGTTTATGTAAAAAAAAAGTGTCAAATTCATTTTTTGTGGATGAGAAGTGCTGATTTTAACGATGTGGTCATATTACAATATCTCAAAGCACAAACCGGTGTCAAGATTCTCCTGAAACTAATTCAGTTTGGGATATTTTATTCCACTATATATAGTGTGTAGAAAATCAAAAGAGAGTCCAAATCTACACAGTACCACAGCTTTATATTGTGTGGGTGAGAAAGTATTTTCAAGAATATCAGAGTTTCTGCTTCTTGTTTTTGTTGTCTCACTCTAATCTACTGTACCACACCTGTTGTTTTTATCTATTTGTTCAAGGTTTTATATGTAGTCAGCTTAAATAACAGGATACTTCTGAGGAGAGGTTATTCATATGCCAGAATTTTCTGCTGATATTACATTACATATATAAACACGTTTCGTCTTATATAACACACATTTAATATTCTGATGGCAACAAGAATGCATAACAGGATGCTTTTTTTGTTTTTTTTCTTTTTTTAACATGAACTATATCACTTTTCAGGCTGTTCTTACATTAACCACTATGTATGCCAATTAGCTAATCATGAAATCACATATGTATTAAAAAAGGAAAAACGCACATTGGTCTCCTAATCTAATTGTTGTGAACTGATCTAGGCCAATTATATAACAGAACATAACAGATTCAAAATCTGTTCTGCAAACAGCGTCTGTGTGGATAAGAAAATCATTTAAACCAGGCTGTAAAAACATGCAAACACACACAGAAATAATTTCATGCAAACGTTACTGGATTTACCAGCTTTATATGGTCATGACAGGACCTAAAAATAAAAAGTGTAAAAAGTCTTAATATATATATATATATATATATATTACAGATTATGGACTCATATTTAAGTGAAACATGTCTTGATGGATTTGTTTCCTAAACACACAGCTTCCGGCTGCACAAGGCATTAATTGACGGATCTCTTCTTCTTCAGACTCTTTCTTCAGCTGTGTGATTGAACTCCCCAGGTCTTATTCTCTGGTGACTCCTTCTGGACAATTTATTTCACCTATCTTGCCTTTTTCATCATATCATTTTGGTCTATTTTTGAATGACCTCTATATTTTCAATGAGGAATACGTACATTCCTGTAACCCTGTCTACCTGTAGATATGTATCTCTCTAAGGTCAGAAAACATTTTGATCTGCACATGCTTTGACAGCAAGTGTTCTTGTTCGAGATGGCGTTGTACATGGCAATTTTCATTTCCAGGTAAGTCGTCGCCATCACCAAACAGTTAAACCAGCACCAAACCAGCTCTAACCAGCATAATCCTCCCTGTTCTCAGGGGGAAACTAAGCCGGTCTTTTCAGCAGAGATCATGCTGTGATGATTGGCTGCTGCTGCACAGCAATTTACCCAAATATACCTGTGTTTGTTTAGAAAAATTACCATTTATACTTTAATTTATTTAATTCAGTTTTCACTCAAATTATTGTGCTGATATAATATTACACAAAACCTCATATTAAAATAGAAAAATGCAAAAAGAGAACCTTTTTCATTATTATTTGTCTTAATAATCGTATAAAATAGTAAGTAAGCTCAATTTTTAAAGGTGGAAATCACCATAGTTGGTCACTAATCACTTTTTTATTTCACCAATCTTTTACCACATAAAAGAGTATAGTGGCGATTTCTAAATTATATTTTTCCCTTCACAATTTGTGGACATTTTTTGTCATCTACAAAGACAAAACAACAAATTTAAGGTGCACTCAGTCATTTTTAATTAGTAAAATATTAGTTAGAAGTACATTTGTACAAGGGTGTGAAATCATTTTGGTAACACTTTATAATGACGTTCAGTTGTAAGTCATTTATAAGCAATTAGTTAATGATGAAATAATCATTTAAAAAACATTCATAAAATATTACTAAGTGATATGCTAACAATTTGTGTATGTTTTGTTAATTCATTTACAAGTAATTAGTTAATGATTAACTAATCATTTACAAAACATGACTACGCATTCATAAACGATTAATAAGTGATATGTTAGTATTTTTATCAATGCTTTGTAGATTGTTATAAATCATTTACAAGTGATTAGATAATGATGAACTAATAATTTACAAAACATGACTATACGTTCACAAATGATTAAGTAATATGCTAACGATTTACAAATCTGTCGTAAGTTATCTTTAAAAAAATAGCATATCATGAAATAATCAAACAGAGCCTTAGTCAATGGTTAATAAGTTACTAGTTAATATATTATTAATCAATTTTAAGTAATTGAAATATCAATCATTGAAATGTTGACCCTCCACTGAAGATCACATCATGAATAAATCATTTACAAATCTTTCTTCATCCCCTAATCTAAAGTGTAAACAATTCATCAGTTGTAAATGTTTTACTCATCATTTGTAGATCTTTCCCCCCAGTGTTTATACCCACACAACCTGTAACCGGCAGGTTTGTAAAACATTTACAACTGATGAATAGTTTACACTTTAGATTAGGGGATGCAGAAAGATTTGTAAATGATTTATTCATGTGTTTACACAACAGGTTTTGAATATTTGTTGTGTGTACTGCAATGTAAGGGCTGACTGGTGAGGGTAAAGATGGTAAACCCGTGGAGTATTTTAGCGCTGTGCACCTGATTTGATCTTTAGTGGACGGTAAAACTGGTTCACATTATCACTAGATCCACACACTCCACACAGAACACAAGTCTGTGCTGATGAGAGAAAGGGTTTACATGTTTATTCACTTGACAGCAAATAATATATTATTATTTAAAAAAATAAAATAGTTTTAGAATAATTGCATTTTTGTGCTTTTCAACATATCACTTATTAATCATTTATAAACACATAGTCATGTTTTGTAAATGATTAGTTCATCATTAACTAATTACTTGTAAATGAACTTGTAATTGATTTGTAAATGAATTAACAAAACATACACAAATTGTTAGCATATCACTTATTAATCATTTGTCAATGTTTTGTAAATTATTATTTCATCATTAACTAATCACTTATAAATGACTTACAACTGAACGTTATTATAAAGTGTTACCAAGAGTGTCTCTACTGTTGAACTGCTGCAGAAAATGAACAAGCTATTTCGCTGTCGGAAAACACATGTGCACTAAGTTCTTCAAGTCATTTGGCTTCACAGAAGCGAGACCATGAGTCCATACGCTGATTGTTGATAAACACAGCCGGTTTCCCTTTTCCTGGCTGGCACATTTTCGGAGACGTTTTGGCAGTCAATAAACCATCAGACGGAAAGGTCGGATTATTACATAACAAATCATCCAGCACTTCATAAAGGTAAAAGCAGAGGCCTCGGTGACCTTATAGGTAAATAATTGTTTTGGCCTTTCTCGAGATGACTTGCGTGTTCCTGAATCCTGCTTGCTCATTATGTGCAAGGGCCTCAATCTGAGGAAGATTTCCCGGCTGGCGAGCGAGCGCGGACGCACACCTGAGGACAGATGGGCAAATCTGATCGCTTCAGAGCTGTCAAACAGGCAAAGCTTCGTATTAGGCAAATAAATGAGCTGATTTAGACGTGCAAATGACACACTAACCGTCATTGATTGAAGCTGATCAGCAGCTGCTGACACTTAGTGGACAAATTGGCACAAATGTGGCCATCTGGAGCACAACCGAGCTGTAATACGCCATCACACGTACAGCACCTGCTGAACTCACTGCGGTACGGCTGTCTTTAATGTAAGCAAGCATTTTATGAACGCTTACACATTTATTCATTATAAAAACATTTATTATATCTTCGAATTAGCACTTGGAAATGAGCAGGAAGTTGATAAAGAGCTGAAGTTGGTCATTGCTCAGTGAAGGACTGACAGTTCACTTACCTGGAGATCATTTTCACATTTTCAACATCATCTGAAGTGTTGATCTCACCAGTCTGATTTGTGTCATTTGATCAAACAGCTTCAGGGTTTTAGAGAAAAACAAAGCAACAAACACACTTAACACCCCTGATTTCATCAGATCCATTGATTATACTGATGCTCCACTCATTTACAAAAAGAAACTAATTCCTTTAACTCAGAAATCATTGAAAGTCTATTGCACTAAATAGAAAACATTATGTGAACTTAGTGATATTTTAGTTTATATTTTCAGCATCCTCTCAGTCTGTTAAAATCATTTAAATAACTTTGTATGACGCATATTGATGCGCATTAAGCTGCATTTTCATCAGTTTGTGTAATGGTAGCCCACTTAATAAAGACCAACTTAATTGAAACCCAAGTGCAAGTCCTTTTGAATCCTAACATTAAAAAAAGCAGCAGCTCAAGTTTAATTAAGAACATTTGCATTTTTTTACTGTAGCCTGTATTGAACATTTTCTAAATAATACATTGTGTTAATATACTCCACTATAAACTGACAAATTGCCAGTTTTCCTATATTGAAAGATTCATGACAATATATCTACTCATGTATTGTAATATGTGTATTTTACATTCAAGAACATCCGGTAACACTTTATTTTACAGTGTCCTTGTTACACGTTACATGTACTTACTTACTATTAATGTATGATAACTTATATATGTATCAACATGTAATATAGCACAGTGTTGTCTGTTAAACATATTTAAACATGTATGTACCATATATGTTCACTTTTATATGGGAAGATGTACAGTCACGGCCAAAAATATCGGCACCCTTGCAATTCTGTCAGAAAATGAAACCCTTCTCTCTGTTGCAGTTGCAAATGTTTTGGTACTCACATGTTTATTTATTTATTTATTTGTTTGTTTATTTATTTAGCATTGGAACAAAACAAAAACAGAGAAGAAAAGTCAAATCTGATACAATTCCACACAGAACCCCAAAAATGCACTAAACAAAATTATTAGCACTTAACTTGAAGGATGTCTTCTCCCAACTGAGATCTCTCCACAGGTGTTCTTTGGGATTCAGATCTGGACTCATGTCTGGCCATTTCAGAACTCTCCAGCGCTTTGTTTGGAACCCTTTTTTGAGTGCTTTCTGAAGTGTGTTTGGGGTCATTGTCCTGCTGGAAGAGCCATGAGTTCTGGTGGAGACGCAGCTTTCTGACACTGGCCACTACGCTGTGCCCCAAAATTCTTTGGAAATCATCAGATTTTATGATACCGTTCACAGTCAAGGCAACCTCAGAACATCTTTAAATCTCCACCATGTTTGACTGTAGGGACTGTGTGCTTTTCTTTTTGAAGGCCTCATTTGTTTTTCTGTAAACAGTGCCATGATGTCCTTTACTAAAATGGTCTACTTTTGTCTCATTCGTCCACAGTATTATTTTTCAATAATTTTGCTCTTCTGTCCACATCCAGGGAGGTTAGATACAGTGTCATGGGCCGTAAACCTCTTGTTGATATTGCGCACAGGACACAGGAACATTAAGATCTCTGGAGATGGACTTGTAGCCTTGAGGTTGTCCATGTTTTTCCACATTTTTTTCTCCCAAATCCACAGACAACTCTTTACACTTCTTTCTTTTCTCCGTGCTCAGTGTGACACACAACACAAAGGTTGAGTCAACTTTTCTCCATTTTAACTAGTTGTATGTGTGATTACTATATTGCCCACACCTGTTACTTGCCACAGGTGTGTCTAAATACAAATTATAGGAGCATCATATTATTTCTTACAAATTTGACAAGGTGCCAATAATTTTGTCTAGTCCATTTTTGAGTTCTGTGTGTTTGACTTTTCTTCTTGTTTTTCTCGTTTTTTTTTTTTTTGTTGTTGTTGTTGTTTCAGTGCAAACAAAAACAATAAGCACGTGAATACCAAACCATTTGGAAATTGGAACAATTTTCTGACAGAACTGCAAGGGTGCCGATATTTTTGGCCATGACTGTATGTACAATACATGTGCTCCATAGCAAAATGGTTAGTGGAGTGTGTATATATATATATATATATATATATACACACACACACACACACACTCCATATACACATATATACACTCCACCCACCATGTTGCTATGACTTTAACAAGACCTCTAATTGCCCCAAAATATCCCAAAATCTATTTTCAAATATCAAATTACATTTTAAAATTAAGAGATCATAATTTTGCCCAATATATTACAACAAATATGAATGACAGTCTTACTCTAGTAAACATTTAAAGCAGAATGAGTCAGTGTTTTCCTGATCTGTGTATGATACACTGTCATTTTTTGTGTCACTGTCATGACTATTTGTGTTCTGTTATAATGAATTGTCTTTTTTTGCTGGTAAGTCCAGTGACTGGGTCATCAAAAATGTATATCTGCTGAAGGTTTGTGTCAGAGGAATCATGAGGCGGTTGCGACGGGTAAAGGTGATTGTAGAGTTGTATTGTACGGAGAGCAGTCTTGTGCTGCCAGTGTGGCTCGGATAGTGTCGTCTCAGCGCTCGTGTTGTCAAAGAGCTCCAATTATGAAGCACTTTGGGCTACACAAGGACACGGTGTAAAACGCAGCCATTACTACAGCCAATAAACAACAGCAATTACCCGTAATTTCATGTCATGTTGCAGTGGTTGAATCTAAAAGCATATTTGCAAAGGACAAAAACAAGAGCAAAGCCCCTTCATCTGCCTCTGCTCCTCTCACTCATAAACACACACAGCTTCACATTAGCACACATTACCCTTAAATGACAAACTGACCACGTATTGTACACAACTGTTTTCTGTTTATTCTCATCTGATGCACATTAAGTTGCATTTTCACCCTTTTGTGTAATGGTTGCTCACTTAATAAAGAAATGCATGATTTCAGTCCTTCTGAATCCTAACATTCAAAGCCAGCAGCTCAAGTTTATTTCTTTCAGCATTTCAAAATATCCAGGTGTTTCTTTATAAAGAAAGGTTGGGAATGTGTCAATGGTAATGCAAAAAAGAAAATATTTTAAACAATGTTGACAACCAAACCGTTTTGGTGACCATTGATTTGCATTGTAGAAAAACCTGAGACATTTCTCAAATATATTTGTTTGTGGAAAATTATCAATCAATCAATCAATCAATCAATAAAGCATTCAGAATGATATGAGGGTGAGTAAATGATGACAGTGATGAATAATGGCGGTGGAATGATCTTTAATATTCATCAGTCTGTATAATGAGTGTGCTTTATTGGTTGTTGTCTCCCCTTCTTATCCTTTGCTTTCCCACACCCATTTCCTAAGTCTTTTTTAGATGTGAGGTGTAAATGACTAGTGCTGAACAGGAGGGTTTCGTGGCACTCTTGGACTGTAATGCTTAGTAATGCTCAGTTATGTTCAAGCACAAAGAGAAACAAAAAAAAAAAAACCCTCAACTTGATCAAATCGTGTTGAATCGCTTTATTTATGACATTGAGTTACTCCATTTTTCCAGTCCATCTTTGTAGTTTGGCGTACTGCGCCATCTTGTGGTAAACAATGATACTGCAGTGATTTGTCCACTTGCTTACTGAGTTTTAAAGTAGCTACAAAACGCTATAAAAACCGACCTTTTGCCATCAGGTAGGCAATGACTATAATAATCTGAAACATGTTAATATATTTCTTTGTAAATGTAGACAATAAGCCAATATGTGAAGATGAACATTTAGCAAGTACAGTAGCAGCCTCAAGGGAAGACAGTAGAGCGCAGTGAGCACTAGAGAGAGGTGTCTATGTTCCCCACAGGCCTGTTAGCAAAAACACTCTGTTCAGATCAGCAGTACAGATCAGTAGATCAATGGGTCACGTTTAGTTTTATACACATTTTAAATGACATCACTTCTCTTTGTGCAGCACTGATTTAAGTCTTATATGAAACACGAAGGCCATATTCTCTAATGCCTCTGTATTTTCACACTGTTTCAGTATTAAGTCACTGAAGTGTCAAAGTCCCAGTTGTCTCTGACTGTCGACCTGAAACCTGCTGCACATTGCTTTTCATTCTGGCCAAGAAACACAAGACAGGCAGGATCTTCTGACTAATATGTACAACAACAAACTAAGGTTAGTTTCTGTTGTTTTCGGGGCAGTTTAATAACGCTATCATATACTTTCAGCAAAGCTTCACAATGTGTCATTATGTTAATTGTTTTGTGACATTTCTGAAATGAAGTGTCTGGTAAATGGTGCTAAAAGCTAAATTCTCTGTTCATTTGAAAATAATGTGCCTCCTACTATACTGTAAACCCAAGCCTAAACCTGTTCATTTTAGCTGTAAACTGCAGTATATTTATAATATATTATAATGGTACTTTTAAAGGGGTCATCAGATGCCAATTTTCCACAAGTTGATATGATTCTTTAGGGTCTTAATGAAAAATCTATAATATACTTTGGTTAAAAATTCTCAGTGGTTTTGTAAAACAACACCCTTTTACCTTGTCAAAATCAGCTCTGCAAAAATCATCTCATTCTGGTTGAGGCTGCTTTAAATGCAAATGAGCTCTGCTCGCCCCGCCCCTCTCTTCTGTCTGTGGAGTGACGAGTCTGTTTACTTTAGCCGCATTTAGCCGCGTTTAGCTGCTAAATGTTCATTATTACATCCAGCAACACGACACTTCAATCACTCAATTCTTGTCTAACTTACATCCCTGCTCCGGCATCAAAACAAGGAAAGTTACTGGACTGTGACAGCTGATCTGAGGTAAGACGCTCATGTCAATTAACTATCGTGGGAGTGTCCTCTGTGGGTGTGATGCAACAACGACATCTGATAATGGCTTGATTTGAAAAAGGGAATATTAGTTTTATGGATTAATTAAAAACCACTGCATGGATTTTGATCATTATAGGGTAGATTTGTACATACACTGACAACACACATTAATGTTCAAACAACATGAAAAAGTGAACTTAGCATCCGATGACCCCTTTAAGGCATTATAATGAATGAATAATGCATTACAAAAAAAAAAAAAAAAAAACAACTTATAATATATCAACTAATGAATAATCATTAGAATAGAATATCATTAGAAGAATATCATTATTTATAACACATAAAGAACACCATATTAAATCTACTTCATTTACAGTATAATGGACTGTATCATATCTTGACATTGTTTATTTAAGATCTGCAGTATTTCAGTGTTTTATTACCACAGTATCTACCACAGTATCTATCTTGTGAGCGGTTAGGTGTTGAGTGTTATTTGAGTGTTTCATGTGAGACTAATGTTAATTAATTAATTGATGTGAGCTATAGCTAAAACTTTTCAACAAGCAATCTTTTATATGGTTACACTTAATTTTAATGCTCCCCTTAGTCTGTTGACTATAAGCAACTTTGCAACTACATGTCAACTAACTCTCATTAGAGTATTAGGTTCATCTTCGGTTAAGATTAGGGTAGGCAGATTGTTGATGTACTTGCAAAGTTACTTATAATCAGTATGTCTGATGTTGGACCATCAGAATAAAGTGTTAGCATATATTTAGAGTTGCAGACATACTACTAATTACCAGTGTTGGTGGTAACGCATTACAGGTAACAAGTTATTTAATAATATTACTTGTTTCAAGTAACTAGTAAAGTAACGCATTACTTTTGAATTTCTAAGAAACTTTTTCAAATAAGTAACGCCAATTACTTTTCTTCCCATTTATTGATTGACAAGTCTCCTGTCGGGAAATTGGGGGTAAATGTGATGTTACTATATTCTAGACTAAATGTGAACATGCATCAATTCATCTCACTCACAAAAAACAGATTGAGTATTCCTCAAAATGAATAAAAACAGTGAAATGCAAACTCAGAATATGACGCAACCCTGCAATAATTAAATATGTTAAATAAAACAAATATCCTTTACGTATTTAATCCCATTTTATGAACCAGTGTCTTTGCTGCTGATCTTCGATGATGCAATTCAACCATACTAATAAGCAAAAATTAATTTTAAACTAACATTTTTTTTTTTTATATCTGAAGAGTGATCTCCTGCATAAATGTACTTTTCTTTCAGCCTGAGGTGAATTCATTTCACTCTTGGTGTAAAAGGGCTTTTACATTAGAACTGTTTTATATTAAAAACAAAGAATCAAGCCCTGCCCAGATTTAAAAAGTAACGCAAAAGTAATGTAACGCATTACTTTCCATAAAAAGTAACTAAGCAACGTAATTAGTTACTTTTTCAGGAAGTAACGCAAAATTGTAATGCATTACTTTTAAAAGTAACTTTCCCCAACACTGCTAATTACTCTAATGACTGCTGACATGTCGTTGCAGAGTTACTTATCACCAGCTGTCTAAAGAGTACCATCAAAATTAATCAAACTGATATTACAATAAAAATAGTTCAAAGCAAATGTGTCGTATTACGAATTTTTTGTATCGAATTTTTAATTTTTTTTTGTAAAGTAGCATAAGAAAGATAGCAAGATATGAGACTTATAATAAATTATAACTATGAGAAATATAATCCATTGTAACTTAAGTGGATGCAACATGTTCACTCTGTTATAAATCATCATACTCTTAAAAGGTATAACCACAAATAAGTAAATATTATAATACATTAAAAGATGATAAACATGTTATAGTGTTTTTTTTTTTTTTAATACATTATGCATTCATTAAAAGTCCTTAAGAGTACCCTTATAATGTATTATAAATACAAGCTTCACAGAAAGTGTTACCGAACTTTTTGTTAAGAGTGATTTGATGATTTTTGTAAAATTTTGTGCACTCTGGATCAAGGCCTTGGGTCAAGTTTAAAAAAGTTGCCCTATAGTCTTTTTTTTTTTCCCAGATTCATGCTGTGATTTATCCTGCTGCTTCACACTTTCACTGAGCGCTTGACTCTGATGCTGTAGGTATGAGATGGCCAGCCAAGTAAAAAAGAATGCATTTCTAAAACACACAAAATTACATGTGAATACACAATCTTTTATGAACTGTTCACTGAAAGTTCTTTGTGGAACTAAAAAAGGTTATGGCATCATAAACCCCCCTTTTAGAACATTTGTCTCTACTAATGAGCTGCTGACATCAGACAGGTACATTTGATTATGCTTATTCACTGAACTGTTATATGAAAGCAATATTACACTTGCACTTGAGTGTGTTGTGGCTATATATATATATATATATATGAGGGCATTTTTATATTGATTATTTACTGTATACTAATGTGCATCATGTGCCCATGAGTTATTTGTTGCTCCTGCATTCCTTCACTGGTGTGAAAATAAATAAATAAATAAATAAATACTGCCCTTCTCCATGTGTGCCATTCAGACCAGAGTAAAGTCTGGTGTCAACCAAGGCCCAGTCAACAGCTGCTGCTCGAGGTGTCCCAGACTTCATTTCAGATTGATTGAACAAGGACAGCTGGAATATCTATCCAGTGTTCAGTCTCTGGCTGACTACAGGTAGATGATGAAGTCTGACTCTGGATAACACATAAAGTGCTTATGGACTGCAGAGCTGCTATTTTCAGACAACCCTGAAACTTTAAGGAACATCAACAGTTCTTCACCAAATCATTAATCCAGGGCTTTAATTATGGCTCAAATAGGCTGGAACGAGTTTCTCCCGTCGCGTGTCGTTCTCCTCTTTCAGCACAGACAAGCGTTCAGGGATGCGGGAACTCTTCTGGAGCGCTGCTGTGACGTCATGCTGGATCTGCTGGAGATTCTGACTTTTCTTAGACCACTAGGTCTGCTATCCCCTCTAGATTGTCTTTCTGGTATGACTGTGATGTGGAAAAATTAATATTGTTTGTGTTTTTATGGAGTTTTAATTTTAAGATGTTTATTATTTATACTGCGTGTTCTTGTGGACAGCTCTGATACAGTCAAAAGGCTGCTTTGTAAACTCTTTGTTTGTAGTTGTTGAAGTGGCTCTCAATGCAGCACAGCAGTTACGTTTGAAACTCTGCTTTGTATTGTAGCTGATGTACATTTCTCCTGCTATTGATTGACTGATAGAATTATTAATTTTGGCCTCTTTTAAATAAGATGCAAAAGTATGGTGAATCATGAATCATATGAACCGCTGCTCACACTACATCATGTCTAGTATTAACTGTCAAAGGTCATTTTATGTTCCACTGTAAGATTAATACAACACAAAAAGGATATTTATTATTGCATTTATCTTTTTCCACCGGCATTTTTGACTATTCACGATTAAACCAGTACAAATAAAATACAAACAATGAGTCATGAGTTTGATTCATTATTGATTCAACCGAATCAATAAACTGGAGATGAAAAATGTTAATTCTGTCATCCTTTACTCATCTTCATGTTGTTTCAAACGTGTGGACTTTATTGCTTCACTGAAAAAATGATAACCTAAAATAGTAATATCTAAATTAACTTGTTTTAACTTTTTTTGGGGGGGTTAAATTAGGTGGAAACAGCTGACAGTAAATAGTTAACAATTGGAGTTTACCATTTTTACCATGGTGTACAGTACGTATGTTGGATATACATCACCTGTTCTACCGCAGGAAAGTGCTGTGTGCAGAGATGCACTAATTAACCAAATTTCCAAGGCTGCTTTCCCTCAGCACTAATCTTGCAATGGTCAAGGCATTTAGTAGACAGTTGTTATGCGACACACCAAACAAACATGTTTTTTGTTCCAAGATATAACCAGGTTAGAGCAACAGAGGGGCTGTACTTGCACATGAAATCCTTGGTGTCCAATTAGACTGAATGAAGACTCAGGTTTACTCTAGTGGGCGACGTATACATCCTCATTCAACTGGGGTCATATATGAATGTCTGGATGGAAAGTCTGTTTGAGCACTAAAAAGGTTATTTCTGATGGTGAATACTGTAAATTTGCATATGCTGAAAAAATACTCAGCATGGCAGGTCTAGTAATATCTAAGCTTGTACTCACTAGTACCAGTAAATCATCCAAAAGGGAGTATAGTATCTTTGACCAGTAACTGTAAGTATTCTTGCACTTAGTCTTCTAATACAATGAATAAATAAACCAGCATTTAAGATGGTTTGCTAGTCTTAGTTAGTCCTCCAGCCTGGTCAGGTTAGTTAGTCTGTTAGCTGAGAGTTAGAGAGTTTGGGCACTTTTCATCGGGTCAGACTGGGAGATGAACTCTCTGGGTTTAGCTAAACCAGTTAAACACCAGCTTGGCCAGGCTTTGAGATGAGCCTAAACCAGCTAAGAACACAAACCCGCCTGCTTGAACTTTTTTTTTTAACTTATTGGACATTAGTACCCTAGTAGTAGTCTCAGTAAGACTGAACTCTAGAACAGCTAAGCTGATTTGACATGTAAAATGCATTTGTAACTAGTGAAATGTTACACCAGTAATTAAAATAAATACTAGTGTCTCATTACCAGTGTTTAATAAATGAGTACTAGTAAAGAGATGAAAACTTATCTCTTCCGTGAGAATTTGGTGAGATGATTTATAAAGAAGCCCATTTCTGCCACAGAATAATACTATTTATTTCTTTCTTTATTTATTTTTTTATTTATTTTTCTTGCAAATGTAAGATCTCATCCTTCGGACATATCAAATTACAAGATACAAACTGCAAGATATAAAATCATAAATGTGACATGTTAACTTGGAATTGCCAAGTTTATTAGTAGATATAAACTTGCAATCCTGAGAAGAGATATCAGAATTGTGAGATTAAAGAGTTAATCCTAAAATCCTAACTTTTGAAATACTTACATTAGCCAAGACATGTCCCTACTAGAAAGAACAATTTAAAAAAATTGAGATTGAAGGTAAGCTGTAGGCTAAATGTTAAAGCAGCTTGCCATATACAGCTGGAGTCCCTGGAGTTGGTGTAGTGTGGTATCAGCGGGCTTTAAGGTTGTAATGTCTCTATAGAAACCGCTGGAAGAACACAAGAGTCCCCATGATCATCGCGCTCAGTGCGATGCGCTCCCTCTGCACGCGCGCTCCATCTTTCTCTTTAGGCTGCACTTTATATTACCATGATATGAACATACCGATGGAAAGTTTTGCTTGCGCAAAATCCAGTTTCTACTTTCGTTTGACTTAAGTCATGCTGATTTGTTAATCAGACGCGTATCTCTGTCGTTCGGACCATGAGGATCACATGCTCTGCTCTGCACTGGAGATATAACCGCACTGCGCTCTGACTCTTCTCCATCGCTAACTTTCACCTTTCGTGGCCATGAGTGCGGAGAAGCCAAACTTCCTGTCTCAACCTGAAGTGAAAAATATCTTTGTCTATCGGAACGGGGATCCGTATTACGAGCCCAGGCGTTTGGTGATTAATTCGAAGCGGGTTTCGACTTTCGACACGCTGCTGCGGGAGGTGACGGGCGGCGTCCGGGCTCCGTTCGGCGCGGTCAGGAACATCTACACGCCCAAAGCCGGACACCGGGTGGACTCACTGGAGCACCTGAGGAGCGGAGAGCAGTATGTGGCTGCTGGACGAGAGAAGTTCAAGAAGATAGAGTAAGACACATATCTATCTATCTATCTATCTATCTACACTGCCAGTCAAACGTTTACATACAGATGTTTATTCTTCATATTTTATAATGATAGCAAAGTCATGAAAACTGTGAAATAACACAAATGCAAGTTTTGGAATCATGTAGTGATCAAAACGTGGCATAAATGCAAACTCTTCAGAGTCAGCTCTGACTTTAATCAAACAACATCACAAGGTACTCCTGGGATGTCTTTTTTTTTTTTTTAGTTTGGAAAAAGGTCCCACACTGTAAGAAAAAAAAAAAATATCAAAAAAAAAAAAATTCTGTTTTGTTTACAGACATTTCCTTAATTTTAAAACGCAACACAATGCAGTGCATAATTTCATATATGGGGAAAACAGCCATGAAATATCAATAAAATTCCTTTAAATTAACATTCACAGACTTGCATTTTACAGACAAGGTACTATTTTATAGACTTTTCTTAGAATACATGTATGGCGGACGCATGATGATGCTTTTCCTTCGCTATTTGATTCAACTTCAATAGAATGAAATTGTTGGTTTCGTAAAGAAATTCATACATCTTAGAAAAGGTTCATTAAAGGACCTTAACTATGCTAGGTTCTAAAATGAACCTTTTACCATAAAAAAGGTTCTAAAAGTAACTGCCAAATAATCAGTGGATCATTATAGAACCTTAAAGTTCAAAATTGAAACTTTTTGATATCTAGAAGTTCATATTTGCACTTTAAAGTTGTTTTTTGAACTCTAAAGGTTCAGTCTTTTCTAAGAGTGTACAAGTGTAGATCATTCATTTTAAAAATTTAAAGTAGTTACCCAAGCTGAAATGTTGTTCATACAAGATGTAGATGAGTTTGTTTGTTCATCGGATTTGTAGAAAAGTGTCATTCCATCACTGCCTCACCAATGGATCCTCTGCAGTGAATGGGTGCCGTCAGAATGAGAGTCCAAACAGCTGATAAAAACATCACAATAATCCACAAGTAATTCCACACCACTCCAGTCCATCAGTTAACATCTCATGTTTGTGAAAAACTAAACCATTATAAAGACATTAAAACTTCAATCTGCTGCTTTTGACTAAAATACGAGTTCATGATCCATAATAACGCTTCGTCTGGTCTGAATCAGGAGAGAAATCTGCACAGATCAAGCACCATTTGCAAGCCAAAACAGTCTAAAACAGCTCTGAACAAATATGTGGTTGGATTTTAATGTGAGAGACAACAGGAGATGGACTTTTCCACTGGAGGAAGCCTTATTATGGATTATGAACTCATATTTTGGCCGGAAACAAGGGTTTGAAGTTAAAAAAGTCTTACTGATGGATTTGTTTCTTCAAACATGCAGCTTTTGTCTAAGATGTGAACTGATGGACTGGAGTGGTGTGGATTACTTGTGGATTATTGTGATGTTTTTATCAGATGTTTGGACTCTCATTCTGACGGCACCCATTCACTGCAGAGGATCCATTGGTGGGACAGTGATGGAATGACACATTTCTACAAATCTGATAAAGAGACAGACTCATCTACATCTTGGATGGCCTGAGGATGAGGACATTTTCAAGAAATTTTCATTTGCTAAGAACGATCTTTTAGATCAAGCACAAATTTGATCTGTTTGAATAAAATGTTTGACTAATAGTGTCAATGTAGGCCGCTTCACAAGATCTTTACAAAATGTGTATTGTAAAAGGAAATTCAGTAATTCAGGTTACTTTCTAGTTATTTACAGATAGGAACCAGGAAGAAAAAAGTGCTTCAGCCCAATGGAGTGGTAAGGACGAATATTTACACTTTATTTATAAAATCTGTGTATGTGTGCATACAGTGTAACTCACGCAAGCTCAACTCCTATATAAAACACTGTTAATCGCATTAATTAAGAACAGCACAAACACTGAGTGTAGCAGTCAATCACTGCACTAGTCTGGAGGTTAATGGAGTCAGTCGGGTATATATGTTCATCCACACGTCTCTCGGGACTTTCAACCAGAGCACTGAAGGCTGACAGTTGACCACAGGAGATTTAGACATTGGCAAACAAAGCCAGTGATTTAAGAGCGTGTTTTTCAACACGCAAGTTTAAAGGAATCCTGCAGTGTTAGTGTGCTAGTTCAGCATATCGCACCTGCTTTAACGTTCAAGAAAAACTACCTGAGCGAGGTGTCATGTTTAGACACACCGTCTGCGTTGTCGTCTGGAAAGAATCACTTTGTTGTCGGCTCATTTGGTAATGAATTATTAACCTGTGAATTATTATCCACCTCCTTGGATGCATATTTAAGTCAATGGCTCCGACCCAGAGCACAAACAAAGCCTCCGGAGACGATCTGAATGACACTTCATATACTCCCGCAGAACTCAAGACTAGTTAAAGCAGAGAGGAATGAAAAGAAAGAAAGAAAACAAGCACGGGGACTTTTTTACGACAGTCTTAAAATTTTATGAACTCTCTTAGGCAAAGAAAGTGAATATCGTCACACCTGCTCAGATCCCATTTAATTATCGTGCTGAACTAAAGGGCAGTTGCCATGGTAATTGATGAAACAATGTCCTAATCATCATTAGGCAAGATTGAACAGGCCCTTTTATTTACGACGAGGGCCACACTTTGTTCCTACTGGCTCCTGATTGTCTCAATTAGAGCGACTGCTTTGCTTTGGCAGTGTCCCAAAGACACGTTGTCCCTCCGCTGTTTACACAGGCGTCCCGTGGGGTTACCAGGGGATACGGCAGGGGCCCGAGAGACACCGAAACACTAGATGAGAGCAGATGTGTGTCTGTGCCCTCGCTTAAACACACTGCTTAATCGAACTCACGTCTGACCCTGACAGCGACAGTGCAGATCTCACGTTTCACGTCTCAAGTATTTTCTGCTGGCTGGAATATAGTTTCATATTTATTCATTTGTTGAACAAGTGCAGTTGAAAAAAAAACAAACAAAACTTTCAACAAGAGCTTTGCAAATGCTGATCAATTAATACAATGATTTTGCTTTGATGTATGGAGATTTTTTAGCAATGATACGTGAGATTTGGGTTGTAGACTTATCCATTTTTATTTTAACCACCATATGAAACTTAAATGTCACTTGTGAATCAGAAGTACACTTTGGCATACTTTTAAAAAGAATACTTATTATGGAAATAATATATACTTATATCCAGACTAAATGTAATGATTTTATAAATGTCATTTGCAATTAAATCAACATGTATTATAGTTTCAATTTATATTAAATGCAATTAGCTGAACTTAACAGTAGGATCAGCATCCTACTTCTACCCCTGCTCTTCACCTCCAGACTCAAGTATGGTGGTTCTGCTACCGCTCGTTACAGTTTATCCACGTCCACTAGGAAGCTAGTTCTGTCAATTTGGTGATGTTGATTGTCAGCTGCTTCCTAGTCTGATCGTCAATCCCAAGCAGTCCAAGGTTTCCTCCAAAGCAACTGCCCTGTGAAACCCCTGCAGCCAACCTCCACTGGCAGATTCCAAGGCTTCCATCCTTCCTCTTGGCACTTGAGAGAATCAGCTCCTGATATTTCTTAAAGGGGTCATTGGATGCTAAGTTCACTTTTTCATGTTGTTTAAACATTAATGTGTGTTGGCAGTGTATGTACAAATCTACCCTATAATGATAAAAATTCATGCAGTGGTTTTTAATTTATCTGTAAAAATAATATCCCCTTTTTCAAATCGAGCCTTTCTCAGATGCCTGTCATTGTGGCGTCACACCAATAGAGGCCGCTCCTACGATAGTTGATTGACATGAGCGTCTTACCTCAGATCAGCTGTAACAGTCCGACCTTCATGTTTTGATGCCGGAGCAGGGATGTGAGTTAGACAAGAATATCTCAGATTGAGCGATTGAGGTGTTGTGTTGCTGGATGTAATAATCAACATAGTGGTCGTCATTTACTCCCGACATCTGAGCCGTTGAAGATGCAGTGGATTACGTTTGTTTGTGAAGGGAATGCGCCTCCCGATCTACATATATCCGTCTATGTTCACGCGAATCATTCATGATCCAGCTTCACTTACAGCAGAAGTGAGTATAAGGTTTTTTTTATGAATCTCTGCAATAACCTTTCCTAATAACGTGCTAGTTAGCAAGTTTAGCGGCTAAATGCGGCTAAAGTAAACAGGCTCGTCACTCCACAGACAGAAGAGAGGGGCGGGGCGAGCAGAGCTCATTTGCATTTAAAGCAGCCTCCACCAGAACAGGATGATTTTAGCAGAGCTGATTGTGACAAGGTAAAAAGGGTGTTGTTTTACAAAACCACTGAGAATTTTTAATCAAAGTATTTTATAGAATTTTCATTAAGACCCTAAAGAATCATATCAACTTGTGGAAAATGGGCATCCATTCTCTTCTAGCCTCTCCACAGTAGGGGTGGGTACCTCATAAATGAGCAGTGGCCAGAGCAATCTGGGTAGTACTCCGTGCTAGTATCCCCAAGACTTATACTTGCTGGGAAAACCGCTCTTCTCCAGGGATGTCATATTAATTTCAGCTTCCTCAAACTTATCCATCAAACTCTGCCTTTTATTGAGGTCTACCCTGTACCACTTTCCTGACCTCTTCACTGGCTGTTCTTGGACTGTTTAAACAGAGTCCTCTTTGATCTTAAAGAGAGACAGATCCTGGACACGTCCATTCCTCAACACCAAACGTTTTGCCTTTGCAAATTTAAACTCCATCCTTGTCCAATTGGTGAGCTCAACCAAATCATCCAGCATCCATCCTGCTTCAGTTATTGATCTTGCCGTAATGGTCAAGTCATCCATGAATGCTCTGATGGGCACTTTTTTGCCAGTGCTGTCCCCCAATATAACCTTTTCGCTGTCTTGACAAGGAGGTTCATTACTGCTGAGAACAGGATGTTTGAGAGACAATTACTACCTCCAGCCACTGCCAGTCAGTGGTAAATTTCCCACAGGTAAAATGCATGTTAATCTTACTGAAGTAGTACTGTAGGAGCTTCTGAAAGCACTCTGGGACATAATAGGATTTCAGTGTTAGTTCCACTAACATATGTGGTATTGTTCCATAATCGTTGGTCAGGTCAAGCCACAAAACCAGCAGATCAACATGGTTCCTCTTTGCATCTTTAGTGATTTGAGAGATTACAATGGTGTGCTCAAGACAACTAGAAACCCCTGGAATTCCCTGTTTTTGAACTGACGTGTCCATATACTCGTTGCCCAAAAAGAAAGTGGTCAGCCTCTTAGTCAAAATTCCAAAAATCTTATCCTCTACGTTGAGGAGTGATAAGGTATGAAATTGACTGATATCTGTAGAATTTCCCTCCTTAGGAACAAAACATCCCCCCACAACCAACCAATCATCAGCAAATAACCAATAACCTCCAGAGTCGCCTTCTGAGCCTTTCACACTGCTTGTACACCTTGCGTTTCCTTAAATTATCCTGAATTTCAGTAAGAGCTATCTTCTCATTTTCCAATGCTTCACGGAAAGCCTGCCTTAGCCGCTGCAGAACGCCTCTTATATTCACTCAATCTCCCTAAGGCATCTGTTTTCCTTTGGTTGTGTAAGGCTTCATCAGCAGACAGCTGTTGGTCTCCCCACCAGCAGGCGGCGCCCTGGTCTGCACATTCCTAGTGGTCGGCTAGTGACTCATCCTCCGAGCCAAAAGAGGGCATCATCACTTGGAACTGTCTTAAAATCACCCAGTCATTAGCCTCATTTGCACCACCTGTTTCTAGCCCTACTTAAGTCTGCTTCTCACTTGCTGTTGTGTTCAGTCTTGAGCTCTGTTGCCTCAGTGTTTCTGTGAGTACTGTTTAACAAGTTTAGTTCTTTGTTTTTTGACCATTGTGTCTCTTTGTTTTTTCCTGTTTGTTTTTTGATTGGAAGCTCGGCTTCTTGTTACTTTTGTTACTTGTGAAACGTCTTCAGTAAAGATTCTTTTATTTTTGAAACCTGAGCCTGAATACTCTTTTGTTCTCACATCTGCACATGGATTCACACAATTGAGGGAGTAGCTCTACGTTAATGTGTGCTGCCTCACACACCAGAGACCCGGGTTCGATACTCACCTCTGACAGACTCATCACAGCCAGACTGAACCATGGAACCGAATCCAGCAGAAGTGCCATCACCCCTTTCAAATGTTGAACGCATTCTAAGTATTCTCTCAGATCAAGCTGCAACTGTCCAGAGACATGACCAAGCCCTCACCGAGATCCTTCAGCGCCTAAGTACACCATCTCCTAGTGCCCAGGCTGTGCCGATTCCAACTGAATCTATTAGACCTATAATGGTGTCGTCCTCAGAGCCCAAGCTACCTGCACCTGAGCGGTTTGATGGGAATCCTGACAAGTGTCGTGGATTCATTACACAATGTACTTTGGTCTTTAAATTACAGCCTAGTTGTTTTCCCACTGAAAGCAGTAAGGTGGCTTATGTCGTCACGCTCCTAACAGGAAAGGCTTTGGATTGGGCAACTGCTTTATGGGATCAGCAATCTCCTCTCACAGAGAATTCTGAAGCTTTCATCTCAGAGATGAAGAGAGTTTTTTACCACCCGGCCAGTAGAGGTGATGCAAATTATCACTTACTTCGTCTTTCCCAAGGCACTAGGAGTGTTTCAGAGTTTGCCATAGAATTCCGCACCCTGGCTACTGAGGCTGGGTGGAACTCACAAGCCTTGAGAGCAGCCTTCCACAATGCTCTATCACCTGAGATTAAGGATGAGTTGGCATTCAGAGACCCTGCTCCAGATCTAGAATCTCTTATTGATGTGGCTACTCGGGTAGATCATCGTCTCCGGGAGCGGCAACAAGAGCGACAACTGGAAACTAAACAATATAAGACAATAGAGCAGGCTTGCCCTATTACACCAACTCTTAACGACCTTGAAGAACCTATGCAATTGGGGAGAGCCAGATTGACTCAGGCTGAGCGTGACAGACGAATGAGGGAACGTTGCTGCTTGTATTGTGGAAAGCCTGGTCACTTTCGCCTTTCTTGCCCAGAACTGTCGGGAAAAGCCAGCTCTCGCCCGGGAAAAGGGGGTCCTGGACGAGAGTAGACACCACCCCCAGTTCATCATCTGGAATCTTTCTCCCAGTCACCATCAGCCAAGGCGACCAACAACATCAGCTCCAGGCCTTTATTGACTCGGGAGCTGCTGGGAACTTTATGGATGTAGACGTGGCCAAGGACTTAGGCATAAAGACTTTGACTCTCCAAAGAGCTCTCTCTATCACAGCACTGGACGGTCGACCCTTGGGCTCTGGACAGGTCAGTGAAAGCACCACACCTCTCTTATTACGAATAGAACAATCACACTACTTGGAGTTCTCAGTTAATTTGGGCTGAATTTGCTCACAACACACTGCATCACTCATCCTTGGGTATGTCCCCCTTCGAATGTCAGTTTGGTTTCCCCCCACTTCTGTTCCCTGGCCAAGAATCAGAGGTCTCTGTCCCAGCAGCCACGCAACTCATTCACAGAATTAAAAGCACCTGGAAGCGAGCTAGAATGGCCCTGCTGAAGGCTTCCAGACAACAGCAGAGACAGGCCAACCAACATCGAAGATTGGGACCTACGTTCAGGCCAGGTCAGAGGGTCTGGCTTTCCACCAAAGATCTCCCTCTGAGAGTGGAATCCCGCAAACTCGCTCCTCGCTATGTGGGCCCCTTCAAGATCCTAAAGAAGATTAACCCAGTCTCTTACCGCCTTCTCCTGCCCAGGTCTATGAGAATTCACCCTACCTTTCACATTTCACGACTAAAACCAGTTTTTTGTTCTCCTCTTTCCCCAGCCAGCAAGCCTGCTCCTGTTCCTCGTATTATCAATGGCAAGCCTGCTTACACTGTCCACAGGTTGCTGGATTCACGGAAAGTGCGGGGGGGCACACAATACTTGGTAGACTGGGAAGGCTATGGCCCGGAGGAACGATCATGGGTTCCTGCCAGGGACATTCTGGATCCTACGTTGATCAGAGCCTTTCACCAGAACTATCGTCAAAGGAACGTCAGGAGCCGTTCATAGAGGAGGGGCTCCTGTAAGGCTTCATCAGCAGACAGCTGTTGGTCTCCCCACCAGCAGGCGGCGCCCTGGTCTGCACATTCCTAGTGGTCGGCTAGTGACTCATCCTCCGAGCCAAAAGAGGGCATCATCACTTGGAACTGTCTTAAAATCACCCAGTCATTAGCCTCATTTGCACCACCTGTTTCTAGCCCTACTTAAGTCTGCTTCTCACTTGCTGTTGTGTTCAGTCTTGAGCTCTGTTGCCTCAGTGTTTCTGTGAGTACTGTTTAACAAGTTTAGTTCTTTGTTTTTTGACCATTGTGTCTCTTTGTTTTTTCCTGTTTGTTTTTTGATTGGAAGCTCGGCTTCTTGTTACTTTTGTTACTTGTGAAACGTCTTCAGTAAAGATTCTTTTATTTTTGAAACCTGAGCCTGAATACTCTTTTGTTCTCACATCTGCACATGGATTCACACAATTGAGGGAGTAGCTCTACGTTAATGTGTGCTGCCTCACACACCAGAGACCCGGGTTCGATACTCACCTCTGACAGACTCATCACAGGTTGGATGTTTGATTTAGCTTTCAGCTCCTACTTCCCGTAGCTATCATCCCCTATTCTCCAGATAATCAATTCTTTTATAAAAAAAAAAAAAGATTTATTTTTGGAATTTTGCCTTTATTCTGATAGGACAGTGTAGGGCAGACAGGAAGCAAGGTGGGAGAGAGAGGGTGGGATCAGGAAAGGTCCTCAAGCAGGGATTCAAACTCAGGACACCCATAGCGCAACAGCATTATATTTCGGGACACTGCCCGCTAGGCTATCGGTGCTGACAGCACTAAGCTTCTTACCCACATCTCCTGCACACACTGTCTCCAGCAGCTGGTCCACATCATGATCAAACTTTTCCCACTCTGCTACTGCGGTGGGGCAGTTCACTGGCTCTTTCCGGCATCTCCTACACTGATATTCTGCACTGCTTGTGGATCCTGAGCGATTCACTTTGCCTTTGGTGTCTTATCCCCTTAGATACTTGCAAACGCTAGACGATGCCATTGCTGCCCTCCATTTCGTCACATTCCTGGACATTTTTTTCGGGACTGTGGTCTGCCTCCTGCCCCAACCTATACTTTGTCTCATCAGGTTGCCCTGTGCATTGCACACTACTAGTATGTCAACTGGATGATGTGGGTGTGCACTGTGCAGGAAAGAGTTCTAACATGGCAAGCCATCTAACTTTGAGCATGTTCTCTCTTTGTGCAAAGTTTGGTGGCGACATGATCAAATTTTAACTGGCTGCTGGGGTGGAGCAGGCATGAAAGAAGCCAAGACAACTTTGCAAGGGGCCTTTTTTTATTCTGTTCCTTAGGTCTGAGGAAAGCACAGTAACAGAAATCAGGAGTAAAGATGTACTGGCCATGGCAAATGGTTGGGAGACCTTAGGAAGCAGCTCAGATTCTCAAAAAAAAAATAAAGAAATAAATAAAAATAACCCAGATAAGTCTCAGACCTGATATTGTGCTCTGCTCGAAGGGTACCAAGCACGTGGTACTTACTGAGGTGACAGTACCTTGGGACGAGAGGATAGAAGAAGTGTAAGCTTAAGAAATATCAGGAGATTCTCGAGTGCCAAGAGGAAGGATGGAAGCCTTGGAATCTGCCAGTGGAGGTTGGCTGCAGGGGTTTCACAGGGCAGGTGCTTTGGAGGAAACCTTGGACTGCTTGGGATCGACAACCCTCTAATAAACCCTCCACCCTGATAGCGTGACAGCCCCTGTTAAAATGAGTGGGTTGCGATAAACCTTATCTCATTTTGGTTGAAGTGTTATCACTGAATGTACAGACAAGCATTTATGGTAAACTGAATTATACTTTAATATAATTTCTATTGAAACATTTATATCATGTATATAAATGTATTTGTAATTACCCATTTATAATAATAAAGCTGCAATTTAGTGCATTTAAGATACAACCTTAAAGCTGCAGTCCCTAACTTTTGACGCTCTAGTGGTTAATAAACAGAACTGCATGCGTCTTGTGGAAGAACATTGTAGTTACTTCTCTCTGCTTATGTCTATGACGAATCATGCAAGTACTGGTCTACTCCACAGCAGTTCCTATCAGAACCAGTCTAAAATTGTCAGAATATAAAAACTTATTATAGGTGTACCATAGTGATTCAGGATGAGCCGAAAACACAGTTTGGAAAATGGATTTGTGATGTACTTACTTATTATATACATTTTGTTTTTTGTTTTTTTACTTTAGCTTTAATATTGAACTAGATGCCTGCCAGCTGTAGTTTTTGCTAGATATTACTCCTCTGCAGATCCTCACTCCTATTTTTTTCCTGTGTGCAGCTGAAACCTGTTCCTCAGAGTCGTGTGATCGTGTCTGCCAGATTTCTCAAGCCCATCAAAGAACCCTGTGCGATATTGTAAGTACTGGTTATTTCTTTATTTCATAATCCTGACCTTCAGACAAACTTCATTCAGTAATAGTTTGGTCAGCATCACTGCAAACCTTGAAACTAGATTAGTGATTCGTGTTGTGGTAAGTTTTTTTCTTCCCAGATTTAATCAAATATCTCTGTGGGATACTAAAGAGCTTAAGCTTTTAGTTCACTCAAAAAATTAAAATTCCTCCACTGTCTGTGGATTTTTGGAGTAGTCTTGCTTTTTTTGCACACAGTAATCGCTCACAGTGACCACAATAGTCAGGCTTAAAAAAAAAAAGTAAAAATAAAAATAACGTTTGAGTATTGAGAGTTTGAGTAAGACTACAAACTTATAAATGCCACATTAAAGAGCATCAAAACCACATTTATTGTTTGTATTTTGTGATAAAACTGATAGACTTGAGCGCTTAGATTTTGTTTAATATCAAAAGTGACAAAGCTTGTTGTGATTATTGCATGGTAGGCATGCTACAAAGATTTGTTCATGGAAAAACTGAAAACAACCCTGACTAAAAGACCTCAGTTCATCCAAATCAAGACCAAGAGAAATTAATATTATTACTGACACAGTCAAGTCATTTGGATGTTTGGGAGTAAGTATTGACATAATTTTCATTTTGGCTTGAACTATTGCTTTCAGAGGATAATAAACCAGCAGCCCTTCTGTATTTTTGCACAGATGTACCATATTTACTCATGTGTTTTTTTCTTTGTATAATCCAAGCTAATAAGGAACGTTCTCACAACTTTGGTTAACATTCTTTCAAGTCACGAACAAACAATCTTCAGTACCATCAACAGAATGTTTATTCAAAGTTATCTGGTTTTTAATGTTGTCAAATTTGCATTATCAAATAATTGATAATAATCAACATTATCTGTGATTCAGCTAGATGTTCATCTAATATTTTTTAAATGTTACTATTTGTTTCAGAATGTTCAGAGAACATTCAAAAGTTGGAATGTTCCCTTAACATTTGTACAACCAAGAAACAGTGTTTTTTTTTAAAGCATTCAATAAAGTGAGAACAAATTTGTGTTAGCTGGGTTTCTGCAGTGCTATACAAATGAAACTGAAGTGTGTGTGCATGTGTTTGTTTGCGCGTGTGTCAGTGTTGTGGCAAATGGAGACGTTCTGAATCCAGCGGTGAGGTTGCTGATTCCCAGCCGTGTGATTGGCCAGTTTGAGCGGATTCTGGAGATGATCACGGAGAAAATGGGTCTGCGAATCGTCGGGGGTGTGAGGAGGTACACAAGTACAAGAAATCAGTTATTTGCTTTGTGATAATTACATTGAAGTGAAATGAATTCATGTTAGTGCTCAAAGTGTTTATTTATTTTTTTTTACGTCATGCTGGCGGCAGACGCTCATTAAAATCTGAGTATAACTCTTTCAGGCTTAACGTCTGCAGGCAATTTGTGCACCTGTAACAGCACTGTTTTTAGTGAGGCTGCCTAGAGTAGTCATTTTAAAAATGACATCATTTTGATTTACTCTCGTTATTGTGGTTCTCCAGGACACACTGAAAAAGCTCATTTAGATGATAAGTGCCCTTTTCTCATCAGGGAAAAAGAAGCATTTCTGTGTTAGGCCTACCTGAGGTGTATTTGCCTAATTAAGCCTTTAACATCTTCTCCTACAGCCTGTACACCTTTGAAGGGACTCTCGTTGTGGATGGAAAGGAGTTAGAAAACGGGCAGTTTTACGTCGCTGTCGGCAGAGACAAATTCAAAAAGCTTCCATACGGTGACCTGCTGTTCAATAAACCCATAGGCATGAAGAGAGTGAACGGGTAAGAGAAAGACAGTACTTCCACTAAAGATGAGGGATGTTTTCAGACTTAATGTGACTGAATGTGATTTTAGGTCTAAAGCAGCATCATTACCACCAATATACAAATACAGACGACAGAATGGAGAGGTGAGTACAGAAACATTATGATAACAGATGTTTGCGTTGGGTTTTCAAGTGTTTAATCATCGAATATTTGACGTTGTGAGGTGGGGAACCATCATCTGAGTAAATCTGAGTGTGGACAGGAGAAGAGCAGCCCTCCGGCGCAGAGCACGAAAGAACAGCTGTCCTCAATAGTCAGAGAGATCTCACAGGCCAAACTCATGAACATACGCAAGAAGAGGAGCGAACTCACGGCTTCACAGGAGACTCAGGACAACGGTAAGACATCAGCACATCTGAAACCAAGACATTCATATGGAATATCTGCCTGTCAAAACAGGAACACAGCGTGTAGAACTAGAGTCTATATAATGCTGTTCTAAAGTTTGAGGTCAGTCAGATTTTTTAACGTTTTTTAAAGAAGTCTCTTCTGCTCACCAAGACTGCTTTATATGATCAAACACTATAGAAAATGTCAAATATTATTACAGTTAAAAATAGCTCTTTTCTGTGTGAATATCCGTTAAAATGTAATTTATTTCAGTGATCAAAGCTGAATTTTCAGCATCATTACTCCAGTCTTCAGTGTCACATGATCCTTCAGAAATCATTCTAATATGCTGATTTGCTGCTCAACAAACATTTATGATTATGTTGAAAACAGTATTTTTCTGGATTCACAGATAAATTGAAAGCTCAAAAGAACAGCATTTATTTGAAACAGAAATCTTTTGTAACATTATAAATGTCTTTTGTTCCATCTAATGCATCCTTGATGAATAAAGTATTAATTTCTTCAATGCAAAAAATAAAAAATAAAAATGGTACCATTTTACAGTAAGGTCTATTTTGTCAACATTAACATAAAAAATATATTTTACAGCCTTTACTACCATTTGTGCTAGTTTACAGTGCATTAGCTGATATTAACAAATACATCTTTTAATTATAAAATGTGTAAATGTTTAGACTGACATTCAGATTAATAAATGCTGTAGTAGTGTTTTTCATTGGTAATTTTTTTTTCCGTTATTACTAACTAAAGGTGTTACCAAAGAAATCTTTCTGACCTCAAACATTTAGACTTTAAGAAGAAATGTGCAAAAACTGTACCTTCGGCTTGTCACTGTCTCACACCGGTGTGATGACTTGACTCAAAATAAATAGGTTCAGCAATGCAACGCTGCAAAAGATCATAAAGCGACATCATCTGGGAGTGTCTTTGACAACTTTGGTAATGAGTTTGTGTCTGTATCCACATGTCAGATTCTCAGCAGCTGCTATTGTCTGATAGAGGTGATGTAATCCTCTGATCCTTATGTAACGCGCTTCCCTGTGTGACCATGAGATGGCACTGCCGCTCTGTGTGTGTGCTGCTCACACGCTTGCTGTGGCATGAGAGGGATTACATCATGCTCCTCACCACCACCACCACCATCATCACCATCATCATCATCATCATCATCATGTTTCCTCAGATTGCAGCCGGAGGTGTGCGATCAGCGCCACGCTCCACTGCACGTGTCTCTTTCCACAACATCTCACCAAGTGATGACATTTCAGTGCAAAGAGTGTCTCACAGAGATCGCCCGCAAACGCTATTAGTCACGCTCCAGATTCTGAAAGAAATTTGATTCATACTTAAATTGATGTGGTGAAAAATAAAGATCAGGAATAAGAGGTTTGGCAGTGAAGGGGGTGACGCATAATGAGCAGCGTTTGATCTGGAGCAGGAGTGTGTGTGTGTGTGTGTGTGTGTGTGTGCGTGTAGTGAGTGCAGAAGCGTCTCTCACTCATTAGCACTCGAGGTCCTGCCGGTACCCAGGTGGCCCGATACGAGCCTATTAAATCTCCATGGTGATGAAGGCAACAAAAGCACATCTCTTCTCTTCTTCACGCGTCCATTTCTTGGACAGAGCAGAACGTGTTTCTGTGTAAAACAATTCTTACGTAATCTGCTGTAATATCATATCGTATACATACAGTGTTGGGGAAAGTTACTTTTAAAAGTAACGTGTTACAATGTTGCGTCGCTCCACGAAGAAGTAACTGATTGCGTTACTTTGTTAGTTTTTTATAGAAAGTAATACATAATTACGTTACTTCTGTGTTACTTTTGTCACCGGGGCTGGGCTTGCTTATTTGTTTTTTAATAACAAAAAACCCCAAAGTTATATTTCTGGTAACCGTAAGGGCTCTTTCACACCAAAAGTGAAATGAATCATCCTCAGGCTGAACAAAGTGCTTCTGCCTCTGTAATCACAGGATTTGCAGGACAGCTGTCAGTCAATAAATGGGGAAACAAATTAACGTGTTATTTATTGGAAAAAGTAACTCGATATTAAAAGATATTTCGTTGTAAATTTAAAAGTAATGCCTTACTTTACTAATTGCTTGAAAAAAGTAATCTGATTATGTAGCTCCCAATATATACTATGTCCCATAATTCGCATAAAAGTCTATTTTTTTATCATAAGAATAATTTTACACAGATATTTGTTATTTATATTTCACAAATAAAGACTGTACCAAGGTCACTTCAGGTGGTGACTATGACAGAATCAAACCGATTACCAAATGGTAATAGTGAGTCAGTTTAACCATATCAAATTGTGAATTAATGAAGTTTCCAATGGCGCAAGAGAAATGTCTGCGCTGTATTCCTTCATGCAGCATATAGGGTTGCAGAAGCAGGGAGTTTAGTTGCCTGTTTAGGGCTCAGTGATGTAATCTTCTGCACTGACTAGTCCTGCCTTTTAACACTGGTTTCCCCTGGTTGTGTTCAGGTGTGTAGAGTGGCATTCTGCTAATTTCGGCTGCTAATAATCGAGTTTCAGGATTCAGGATTTCTAATAGTATGTCATTTGATATTAGACAGATCTGAGTTGATATTAAGGTAAACATGCTGAAATAACCAACACAAATCCATTGGTGTGAGAATTGCATGAGTTGGCATGGGTTATTGTTGTTAGAATAATGAAATACTTTTAAACATAATGTCAGTCACAAATCTGCATCTATCAGAAACAGAAGATGATTTAAATTAAAAGTCAAGAGATCAGAAACATCAAAAGGTGCCTTTGATACGATGTGCAGAAGTCATTTAGAATTCAAATGGAATCAAAATGGACCCTATTTAAAGGTGTACTTGTGAAATATGTGCCATTTGTGTTTATGTAGCAGTTGTCGATATGTCAGTCTTGTGTTTATACTAAGCACAGTGCTAGCAACGCCTAGGTTGTGGGTTCAATTCACAGAAAAGCATGAACTGAGAAAAATGTAAAGATTTGATGCAATGCAATTCGCTTTGGATAAAAGTGTCTACCGGATGTGAAGGTTTTAAGCAATGATGATCTAGTGAATTTAGAACTTTTAAATGAGGAAAAATTACAGAGTGAACCTTTACTAATTGAAAATTATGTTTATTAATAAAATGATTTTTACACACCCATTCAAAATGTCAATGAATCGGAAAGACTGTTTTGAGTAAAGCTCAGTCTTAACGCAGCGCCGCTCTCAATGCAGGCAAAACATTCAGTCGCTCTTGCGCTGATGAATATCCCTCTTTGATAAATAAACCGTCCATTAGAAGGCAGGAAACTACGCGCTGGAATATAACGCTATGTGCATACATTTGAATATCAATGATTTGCCGAGGATCTGACACCATTAACGAGGGAGTCTAACAGATGGCACAAGTGTTAAGTGAATGTAGGGCAAATTCTCCAATCACATGGCATAATGAAGTCAGAGAGGCTGCTGGAGGAGACTGAGGACGTGTGGATGTGTTTGAGAGAGGGAAGGAGGAATCAGGGGGAAATTGCTGCGGCTCCGTCCCACTCCAGTAATGACAGGGAGGATCAGAGGAGTGTGCAGACGTACGAGAGCCGCTGATGGCTTTCACACTTCAGTATCTCAGGGCTCCTGGTGACAATCCATCCGCAATACTGTAATAATGCTGAAATAGGCCATTAAGGTGCCTTTCTCTGGGCCTCACTTCACTGATCAGGCCGTACGTGAGTGTGTGTGTGTGTGTGCCCGAGTTCTTTCAGCACCTCTGAACAGACTGAGATGTGACAAGTGCTAAAGTCTTGCTCGCTTCTAATTAGATCATGGCCTGCAGTGATGGCAATAATGCAATATCTGAACCAGAGGCGAGAGACGAGAGAATAAAAGAGGATTTGGAAGAGGGAGTCAGATCCTTCTTTAAATGTAGAAATGTCATTTTCTTGTCACACTGTCTTGTCCTCATTCTGTGTGTGATTTTGTTTTCTGTGTCCTATACTAGTGTGATGTAATTAGTATTTGAAGACAGACATACTGGAACATAAACTGTACTTTTTTCTAAAACACAGGCTTGTACAGTGTAAATGTTAATATTTAATATTCAGAGCCATTGTAATATAAGTAAACCATTGAAACTATCTGAGCAGGACTATCCGATCCTCTGTCAATCTGAAAATTAGTAGAGTGTTTGGCAAAACCTGTTCACATTACACACTTCAGATTTTAAAACAATTAAAAAAACAAACAAACAAAAAAAAAAACATGTAGGTCAATTCATCAGCATAATCTGAATTTTAAGCAAAACTAATTTAAAGCACGTGTATCATTCATGAATGTTTCTGGAAGTCTATGGAGTTCCATAGAACCGCTTGCAGGAAAGTTATGAAATTTGCCACACAGATAGATGACAGTCTCAATATTTAGCGAAACAAATTTGGAGTCTCTATCTCAAACTCTGTAGCGCCACCAATAGGCCAAATTTGCACTCACATTTTTGCTAATAACTTTGAACCATAAAGATTCTTCTGATTCCTCTAAATCCTTGGCTCAAGCCGAGTCGAATGCATACCAACATGTAAGTTTCTATGGGTCAAGATTTTTCATCTTCAGACAATGCTGGCAAAAAGTTATCAAAAGATTTGCGATAGAAAAAAAAAACGGTTTTCATAAAGCATGTTAACAAATGTGACAAAATAGACATGAGGCTATACCTTCGCAACGCTTTAGCAGAGCCTGACAAAACTTGGAATGCGTCATACCAAGTAGTTTTGGCACAGTGCCATGTACTGGTCAAAAGATATAAAAAATTGGCATTTTTGTTCATACTTTCTGAAAGTTTGACCAAAAACCATGAGATTTGACCTCGTTAAAATTGGAGCAGCATATCGAATCAAACAATACCCAATGTTCTTATGTCATTTTGAGCGTGGCCATTTTGAATTGTGTAGTAAATTGTATTTTACACAACACTGTAACGTAATGTTATATGAATGCTATGAAACTTACAGAACTGCTTGCGGAAAAGTTATGAAATGTGACATACAGATAGAACACAGTCTCATCACTAAGCACAGCACATTTATTAAAAGGTTTTTGATGCAGCAAACCGTTTTCGTAAAGCGAATTTGATGAAGTTTGATGAAGTTTGTGGACATGAGGCTATATCTCTGCACCGGATTCTGACCAAACTTGGTATGTGTTGTAACAAGCTTGACCTTATGGCACATGAGCAGTTTCGGCACAGCACCACCTACTGCTCAAAAGATATCAAAATTTGACATTTCTGTTTATCACTTCTACTAACCAGTTTGGCCAAAAATCATAAGATTGGTCTCGTTAGATTTGGAATGGCATACTGAATTGAACAATATCTAATTGTACTATGTTGGCCTTTTCGTGCATCAGTGTTAAAGCAGGGTTGGAACTTAAATCTGCAGGAAGGTCTCTCTCCAGGAGCAGGGCTGGAGAACCCTGGTTTTTATTGTGTCATTTAGAACAGCTCCTTGACTTCTCATTTTACTCATGTGTGCTTGGCCCCTTAATTGCTGCTTGCAGCTATATGTATTTTATTTAATTATAATTCTATTTATATATTGAAAAAAAAACAAGAAAGTAAGAATCATTATGCTAACACTGAATAATTGAATAGGACTGAATAATTCAATGACTCACTCATAAAGACAGTCAGTTGACAGCCACCTACTGGTTTAACGGTGTCACTGCAGAAAGAGTCACTATAAAAACTCCACTTCTAACACACAGTCTTTCTTAAGCAAACACTAATGAATTATCAGTGCTCTTGAAACACTACTCGACCAATCAGATTTTAGGACAGTCTGTAGGATCACGTCAGGCTTGTTTGTCAGTAGACCCACCTGAGCCCCTAACCACAACACCTTACAGCAGCAGGTGACAGACTCACTCCTCGCCGAATGACTGACACACACACACACACACACACACACACACACACACTGGCCCTTATGGTGGACGGGACCCAGCTAATCAGAATCAAAACATATCTGTCTTTAAATGGTGTATGAAATATTCATGTTTAATTTAATATAAATAAATAAATAAATAAATGTTTAAATTAAGCCTAGGACTAAGTTTGGTTAGGATTAGACCCATGTATACCTCTGAGGAACTTTTTCAGAACTGTCTGTTGAAATTCTTCTGAAAGAGGCGGCCGCACGTGATTGGCCGAGGCGGAGGCCTGTGTAACAGTTGCTGGGCGGAGCTTGGGCAATTGCCTCCGTGGGTTTGCTGTCCGCTGGTAACAGCGCTCTTATAGGAGTCTCCTGTCTGCCTCTGACAAATCAACAGGAACGCAAGAAAACGCTCCAGCGAATGAAAGTCAGCACTGATTAACCTGCCCCCGCTTTCTGTACACACTTAGACAAGGAGGAGGTGGTAATCAGTGCCATTTTATACAGTCCTCCCACCAAAAGCATGATGGTTTATTTTTGTCAGAACTGGCAAATTGCTTTCCACCAAAAGGCGCTGTGCACCTTAAAATATTTCCAATTAAGCCCCATTGCGGAGCGATTCGTACTGATTATACAGTGTGAAGGCTATTAAAGACTGAAAATCCCAGCAGTGACTTCCATTGTGAGTCATACAAGCTTCACGTTGCTATTATAGCTGAAGAAATTGCTTCTTAAGAGCTGTGCTGTTAGTCAGATGGGCTGTATTAGTGAGCCATGTTAAGACTATTGATGTATAAGGTCAGGCATCTGTACTAAATGTTGTGTATTTGTTCTCAGTGTTAGGACGAGAATATCATAGAGATCTGGACTTTTTTTTTTTTTTTTACATTGAGACTAAGCAACAATCACATTTTCTTCAGAATAATGGTGACTTACTTGGAAATGCTTCCACAGAAGTTTCTTTGCCCTTGTGCTTTATAGAAGTATAACAAATCAATTCGTGTTGAGTAGCATTCTTTCATCATTTGCATTCTTAATCTGTGGAAGTGGAAGTATATTGTTTGGCAGATGTAATGAAATATAATTGTGCCGACACACTGCTGTAAAAATGAAAACCCTCTTTAGCTGGTAAATTCTTCTGAGGTCTGTCGCAGATGAAGGCCTTCGTTTGGTTGAACTCCAGTCTTCACATGTTGTAGGTGACAGCGTTACAGTCGTGCGTTTACGACGCCGCGGCAGCCTGTGATTAAAAGCGCTCGTTAATCTGACTATCAGCGTGTTAAAAGCTGCTTTTATAAGCAAACAACAAGATTTAATATCCTCCCCCGGCTCTGTTAGGAAAAGGTGACGCTGCCAAAGCGAATGAGCCAATCGGTACGTCTACCTAATGCTTCCCAGCAGCCTTCACCTATGAGGGACAAACAAATGCTGGAGGTGTAGAGACAGGTCTATCTGAGCGTCCCGTCATCCAGCTGCCTGTCACTCCTCATGAACTGCGGTGCAAATGGCACATGCTTATCCTGCGTGCAACACGTCCTGAAAAACAGCCTTTACGATGCTTTGAAGGAGGCTTATTGGATTAGGAGAAGGAAATCATATTCTGTATTTTTAGTCAGCATGAAAAACATTTCTGCACATTTGTAAAGTTGCTCTTGACTTGAGACAAATGCCGTCAAGGAGTTCTGTAGCATTTTATTCTGCTTTTATTTCTGCTACTACACCTGCAATATGAACTGCATTACTGCCATCAGGACAAATTCAGATCAAACTAGATTTGACATTTTTATGAAGAGAATATGACTTTTAAAAAGTCGACACTACAGTGCTTGTGTGTCGTGGATGGTTTCCAGTTTGATGCTGTGCTGTTTCCAAGTGGTTTGGGTGGTTGATACAGGTGATGCTTGGTGTTTCTGTCGCACAGTTTGCATGATATGCAGTAGAATTTATGATTATGATTTAAAATTGCAAATATTAAAATGAACTCTCAGCATTTTCCTGTAATGGCACCAGGGCTCTGTTAATGTGTGTGTATATATATATATATATATATATATTTAAAATTATTTCATGCAGTTAACGCAGGGGTGAGGCTAGGGTTGGCCACCCCACTCACAACTGCTGTAGAAGTAGTCGACTTTACGACCACATCAATTAGGAGAGTTTTCAACCGCGCACTCCAGCTTCACTTCAGCGACAGGCGCTAGTCAACCGAGCACGGAAGAGGTACAGGTGATGAGGGAGGTCAGATGAGATGTTGTCAGGCCATATTTCAGTAAAAAATTAATTTTCTTGTCCAGTCAGTCGTTACACTGTGCTTGAAGCATGCACGCTTCAATTGCACATACAAACGCGGCAGCGCACACTGTAGCCTGTATCACTTCATATTAAAGTGCAAATAAAACTATGAGCGTGTCAGACCCGCGTCACGTTCAGCAGCAGCAGTTCCTACAGTAATCGCAGTCAAATAAGCGAATAACCCAGCTGCTACATCTGTTAATTATTAATACAATAAATTGTTAAAATATAAGTGCAGTGCAACCTTAGAGTGTAAAAGTGAAAATGTGTGATTAATCTGTGTCTGTCATACATATTTCATACGCTCTCAGTGTTGATGAGGTTATGAATGTGATTGGTTGCCTCTGGAGCAGCACATGTTTTCATCCTCATTTGCATACGAGCAAAATCATTTAACGCTGGTGATGCCAGGTGCGTGCGTACCAATCGCATTTACACATTTTATTACCGTATTCTCATGTTTGGCTCGATCACATCTGCTGTAATTGATTTGCATCGGATTCATTACGTGTCACGTGATGTAAGAATGGAAGTGGAGCTGCTCACACAGTGATGTGAAGCTCAATTCACGACGGCTCTCGTGTCGTTTGCCTGGTAACATTATGTAGATGAGAGAAGCCTATTTTAAACCTTGGGAGGTCTTTATGAAAATAATCCATAAATAGCTCATCTAAAAGCATGTAAACAGCAGGACTTGTTCTTCTCCGGCCCGCGGGAGTTAGAGAAATTGGCCGAGCGCTTAGCAACCGGTGACTGCATGTGTGTGAGCTCTTGACTCACCGCTGGAGCTCTGAACACCTGACACACATCTGACTTGAGTGCAGCGCGCCTCTGTTTACTCCTCAGCACTCCTCTCTTTCACAGCGTTTCTGAATTTCTGAATGCAGTAGCTCAGTCATTCTGCTCAGAGTGTGATGTCTGTGGTTTGTTCAGCCTGAATCGCCGAACATGGAGACTCCAGTGAGATCATTTCAGTTATAGTTAAGCCTGGAATACACTACACGGTTTTTGCCCTGATTTACAGTCTGGAGAAGTTGATGCTAGTTGCTGAAAGTCTGCAGATTTGAGTTGACAGATTCCATAGAAAATAACGTAGTGTATGATGGTCACAGACACAGATTTTTTTTTTTAACTTCCATTCGGAAGATATCAAACATATTTGATATTTTCAGCCGATGTTAGAATACATATTGTTTACATTTGTCAAGCGTCTCCTCGGAACAAGGCACACATTTCTGCATGAGTTTGTTGTGATGTTGTTTCCTTTGTCACTATTTACAAAGTTGGTAAGTGTATGATGCCTGTTTTGATTTTTAAAGTCGTGTAGTGTCTTCCAGGCTTTAAATGTGCTATTGATTATTAGATTTTGTAAACCTTATAGCTTTTAATAAAAATAAGGCATTGAAAGACCATAGTTTTTCATACACTGGTCAACTTTGATATTTTGGTCTATTTTGCTGCTTCTTTCAGACTAGTGAAAAGAAAACATCTAAAATACACACTGAAGTCTTTATTTTATTGCACTCCAGATGTTTACATATACTCCACAAGACAAAATAGTAACTGAATTTATAAAAATGAACCAATTCAAAGGTTTACATGCCCCTTACTTCAATCTCTATATAATTCTGTTTTGTAATAGTTGTTCATGAGTCCCTTGTTCATCAGAAAAATCCTCCAGGTCCTGCAAATTCTTTGATTTTCCAGCATCTTTTGCATATTTGAACTCATTCCAGAGGTGACAGTGTGATTTTAAGATCCATCTTTTCTAACTGCTAAGGACAACTGAGGGTCTCATACACAGCTATTACAAAAGGTGAAAACATTTACTGATGATGAAGAAGGAAACACCATCCAGGCATTAAGACCCGGAGGTGCAAAGTTTTCAACAGGATGATGACGTCTAGATTTTTCTTATTTTTTTTCTTCATTTAGCACTTCACTTCAGAAGCTATGTAAATATTTACATTTCCCAGAAGACAATATAAATACAATGTACCCTGATAATCCATATTTATTTAATATTTAGAATAAAAATAAATAAATTGAAACTACTTCAAATTTTTTTTAAAAATTATAGTGTCTCAATGATGCTAAAAGATCATGTATCCAGTATTCAGACTCTTTCTATTTTGGTAAGTCATGTGAATTTGTTTATTTGGTAATGTATAATTTGCATATTTAAAAAATAACATTTTAGAAAACTTGATACAAAAACGTTTGCCATTTTTAATGTGTCAGTCCACTATAGAAGTATGGTGACACTGATTTTTTTTAACCCTATGTCTCCTGCTGCCAATTTGCATCATAACTTTTTGCGTTTATTTTTATTCGTTTTATGTATTTATTTGATTATTTATCAGTTCTTAGCTGCCTTTCCATTGCACAGTGACACAGTTGGCAGAAAACAAGAGTGAAGAGAAGCAGCGTTTAATTAGCAGAGAAATAAGGCCTCCTAAAGTAAGTAAGAGCGCTTGTGTTGGAAATGGAGTCGGGCTTCGTGCCGTCACCCTCCCATCCGGCCGCTTTAATGAAGGCAGGTTTTAAAATGCTGTATTTAATTCGATTTAGCATTTTTATGAGACGAGCCCTTCTCTCAATCACATTTAACTGTTTATTGTTACATTAGCGCTCCTGCTTACAGTCGAGCTTTTGGACTACAGTTAATAAATGTGAACGATTTCCATAAAATATTCAAAGAAGCCCATTATTGCTACGCCGGCTCATCTCCGCTGCTAAACTTCAATCAGTTTTGCATTTGAAACGCATTAAATGCCTGGGTAAAACGCTATCATCTGCACAGCAATATTTTTATAGCCGCTATTGGGGAAAGCGTGAACTTATATGAGGTGCATTAATTCTGCTGTTTAATTATTTAGAGTGTATTGATTTCACACACAATCTTTGGATTTATTACTCATTAAGTATTTAAAACACTCGTGTAATTTTCTTGTTTACTAGCGAGTACAATGCTACGACTGTAAATCTTGCAAAAATAATTACACAGAAGCGTCCAAAGCTAATGGTCATTTTAACGGTGAGTCTGTAATTAATTCATGAGAGATTTTAATAAGAGTGTGACGTACGTACAGTGCATGCTTGTTTAAGGTCTGAGACTAAATCTACCATATCTGAAATGTGAATACCGTCTGTAATGTTGATCATATCGATCATGGTTGATTTCATCAATAAAACCACCGATTTTTCACGAATTTAGGTAATATTTGTGATATTATTAGACTGTACATGATTTCATTTTTGGTATTTTGGTGTCTTCACTAATACAGTTGAAGCAATGAAAGTCATTTTACTTTGTGTTTGTAACTGAAGTTGTCATTGAATCAGGATTTAGACACATGATCAGTGTGTAAATGTGATTCCAGCACTGACCAAACACTCACTACTGACCTGCAGCATCAGCTGTAGTGTGAATCCTGACCTGTGGATGGCGCTGGTGTCTCATGTTTGCTGCGGTGTGTGTGTGTGTGTGTGTGTGTGTGTGTTTGTGCAGATGATGGAGAGGACAGAAGAGCAGAAGATGAGAAATCTTCACCAGTCCAGCAGGTGAGGAGCTCTAACCTCATCGTGACCTCTAATACTCTTATAGACAGTCAGAAACCCAATCTACACACGTGTGATTCAGTTCATTACAGAGTTACTCAAAAATCACCAATCTGCATTAAAATAGTGAGAATATGTGTCTAAAACAATTTTTCATACAAATGTACAGTAGCAGTCAAACATTTGGACCCAGCAACACTGAAACGACCAAAACACAAATGAAAATATAATATGTATTAATATATATACACAATGGCAGACAAAGATTGGAATAATTAAGATGATTTTTTTTTTTTCCATTACTCCAGGCTTCAGTGTCACATGATCCTTCAGAAATGATTCTAATATGCTGATTTGCTGCTCAACAAACATTTCTGATCATTTTTGTGGAAACAGTTATACGTTTTATTTTTTCAGGATTCACAGATGAATAGAAAGGTCAAAAGGACAGCTTTTATTTGAAATAGAAATCTTCTGTAACATTATAAATGTTACATTTACTGACACTTTTGTGTGAGTATGTGTATATATATGTGTATATATCAGAGGTCACGTTAACTGAAAATTCTCCGTCATTAACAGAAATTTTTTATCAGTGACGGAAAAATCTGAAGGCCGTCTGTCATTTTCACAGATTACACTGAGGGTGATCTATTATAAATTGTAGCTGTAATTCCCACCCCTGTCCAGTTGGTGGCGAGTGCGCTACAATGTAGCAGCAGAGCACCGGATACAGAACAAAAACAAAACTGTCACGAATGTTTGATTACGCACTGGCGAGTACACAGAAGCTACAACGACTATCATGCCACATTAAACAGAGTCAAAACGGTATTTATTGCTTGAATTTCCTAAGGAAATTGACAGAATTTAAAATCTGAGACTTTGTTTCATATCAAAAGTAGCACAAAGACTAGCCTATTGCTATTTATTGGAAGAAAGACGCACTATGTACTGTTCATTCATCTGCTGAAAGGAGCATAGACCAAGAGATCGATTGTTATTTAAGAATCGATATTGGTTCATTAAAATGAGAATCTATTAAAATCGAGAAATCTTTTTTTTTTTTATCCCAGCCCTAGTGTATTTTGTTGTTTTTAAACCAGGCGCTGTCGTCCTGGTTCATGATTAAAAAACGAAAATGTGAACAAAAATAAAAGCATTTAAATGTGTTATTCTAATTCTAATTAAAATTAAATTAATATGACGGGTAATAATAGTTTATGACAGAATTTTTACGACCCTGTCCATCAAAATGACGGACAATGTTGAAGTCTAGCGCAACCTCTGATACATATATGTATATATATATATAGCTTACTGTAGTACTGTTTTAAAAGCTCACTGTATTATGTAGAGTACTATGAGAGAGAGAGAGATGTGTGAGAAATGTGAGCAAGTGTGATTGAATGCTGTATCAGATGCAGGTATTCTTCATCAGTCTCATATTCACAATAAAACATTAGTTTGAATCTGTTTGAAACAACCCTGTTTCAGTATCTTTCAATATAAAAGTCTTTACTGCTGACTCACTCATAAAAACTCTTGTCTTGGTGAAATAATGTAACTTAATGTAACTAAAATCACCTTCACGAACACACACATAAACACTGTTTCTCAATACTACATATTATTATTAAATACTATTATTATTTATAGTAAAAAAATCATAAAAGTTGCTAGTAGGCAATTCAGTCAAAAGTACAAAGGCAGCAGTCTCATATACTGCATTGAAGCATTAAAAATCTGGCCGAGGTGAGGCTGCTTTCGGCGGGTTCATGAAGCCCTGGAGCTCTCATCTCCGAAAACATCAAAGCAAATTTTCAAATAGATGCTATCTTTATTAACAAACTGCATATTTGAAATATAAACATGTACATTCTCACCTGAAAAAACTCTTAAAACTACATTCCTGACACAAAAACAGTAATTTTTTAAAATTATAGTGGATTTGGGTGTCCGCCATGACGCTTGCTGTGAGACATACTGTAAGCGAGGTGATACACGGGGTGAAACGATTGGAGTTCTGATATCACTAGAATATCACACTCCTCTCAGCCAATCAGATTTGAGGACAGAAAGAACTGGCAGCACAACTGTTTTCAACACTGATAATAATCAGAAATGTTTGTTGAGCAGCAAATCAGCATATTATGTATGCAGTAATGAAGCTGAAAATTCAGCTTTGATCACAGAAATAAATTACAGTTTAACAGATATTCACAGAGAAAACAGCTATTTTAAATTGAAATAATATTTTTTTAGGGCTGTCAAAAGATTAATCGTGATTAATCGCATACAAAATTAAATTTGATTAATGTATATATTTAAGAGAAATATGTTATTTATGTAATATTTTTATTTATATATATATATATATATTTATAATATAAATTATATACAAATATAAATAAATACATGTACTTGTAAATATTTCTTAAATATATAAATGAATGTGTTTGTATTTACATATACATAATAATTAGACAAAGTGCACACACATATATTAGGCAAACTCAAACTTTTATTTTGTATGTGATTAATCTTATGACAGCCCTTATATTTTTGTTTTTGATCAGTCAAATGCAGCTTTGGTGAGCAGAGGAGACTTCTTTATATATATATGTATATATATGAAGAGTTCAGATGCAAAACCAGTTAAATCCATGTGACGTCTTTCTTTAAAAAATGCATTTTTATCAGGCTCAGATGTATAGGTTTCTATGTAAGTACTGGTACTTCTGATTGGGCTGAGGCTGGTATTTTAGCGATATATGTGTCGAGAGCGTTCACTCAGTATCATTGTCTCATTTTTGATCAAGATGGTTTTTAGCTGGTTTTGCATCTGAACTTTTCATATATCCTTTGTGATGTTGTTTTATTAAGGAGGCAGAGGAGGTCAGTCCTGATGTAGACGACTCAGCCAAAACAGAAAGTGAAACGGCCCAAAACACAGAAGAATCACCATGTGATGATGAAGAACAGAAGAAACCAGAAGATGAGAAAGAGGAAGAGAATAAAGAAGAGGATGGAGAGATAAAGGAAGAGGGACCGACATCAGAACCTGAGGAAAATGATGACGGTGAAGAGAAGAAGGATGAAGAAGCCGAAGGAGGAGATGAAGAGGAGAAACCAGAGGAAGGAGCAGAAGAGGAAAACCAGGAGAACACAGAGAATGAAGGAGAGCCGACGGAGGACAATCCAGATCCCAGTGAGGACGCGTCCGCAAATGCCGAATGAGAGAATGAGGAAACATGTAGTTCAGCGAGAAATGATCGTCTGCCATCATGTCGTTCTAACCAGTGTGATTTTTGAGAATGTTATTGTAAAAATATTCTGCCTGTTGTTTTCTATATAACAACATGGAAACGACGGAACAGAGAGACCAGTACTTTCTTCAAAATATCTTCATTTTGTGAGAAGACAGAAAGTCATATAGGCTTGAGTGATCATTTCTGGAGGATGACTAACTACACTGATTACTACTAATTTATTCATATTAATAATTTATTGTATGGAGTTTTTAATACTGTGAACATATTTAATAACACAGCTAATTTAGCCAGTTAGGATTTGAGACAATATCTATTTACCATATAGCAATATAATTATGGTAACAAAACGAGTTCCAGTGCTAATATCTGCTAAGCTGATAGAGGTAATGTTTGCTAAATTATTTATTTTAGATACTTTTTGTGAAGAAAGCTAAATATATAGATTTCTATTTCATCTTCCAGTGTCTCTTTTGTTGTGTGTCATTATTGTTATATTATCATTTCAACTGATTTGATTGACATCAGTCCTGAAGGATAAGCTACATGCAAACTAAGCGCATATCTAAATACAGCCCTTCACAGATCTGTGTGGATACGTCATTCATTAATGCTGGTGTGTGTGGGTGACTGTAGTGAAGCTGATCAGAGTAAAGCAGGTCACTGGAACAAACACTGCACTTACACAACAACAACAAGACCACATCCGTCTTCATTTACTCCCCTCATGTCGTTCCAAACACGCATTATTCTTCCTCTCTGTGTAATATCCAGGGTTTTATTTCACACAAGAATGGAGAGTGATGCTTGACTGTGGTGTTTTGTTGTCTGTCACACACACACACACACACACACACACACACACACAGAGCTAGTAGGAACTCCAGTGATGCTGCGCGGCTGCAGGTGAAGAGTGAGAGTGACTCATCTCTCCATGAGCAGATCTTCACATGACTCAGTCAAATCAACATCTATTTCCAGCCCACTGACAGACCGGAAAACAGCCAGACAACACACTGACAGCTGCGATACAGATTCAATCTGCTGTTCCTAAAACTCTTAGTCATCTTAATTCTTTGAAATTTTACAGAGGTCTGCAACAACAAAATATATCTGTTACATTTAAAAAATAAAATTACAATCAAAAGTCTTTTCAGTGCTACTTTTATTAGTATTATTAATACAGTGAGAATATTATGATATTCTCACTATTTTAATATGTAGTTATATTCTCAAAAAGGGTTCCCACACCTTGGTCAACTTCAAATTCAAGGACGTTTCAAGGATTTTCCAGGTCCAATGTCCTCAAATTCAAGGACTTAAAGGAGAAGTCCACTTCCAAAACAAAGATTTACATATAATGTACTCAACTCACTGTCATCCAAGATGTTCAAGTCTTTCTTTCTTCAGTCGCAAAGAAATTATGTTTTTTGAGGAAAACATTTCAGCATTTTTCTCCATATAATGGACTGATATGGTGCCCCGATTTTGAACTTCCAAAATGCAGTTTAAATGCGGCTTCAAACGATCACAAATGTGGTTGTAAACGATCCCAGCCGAGGAAGAAGGGTCTTATCTAGCAAAACGATCGGTTATTTTCATAAAAATAATACAATTGATGTACTTTTTAATCTCAAACGCTCGTCTTGTCTTGCTCTGCCTGGACTGTTTTTGTCGAAAAACTCCCATCTCATGTTCTCCCTTAACTTCAAAATCGTCCTATATCACTGTTTTACCTTTTTTGTTAAGGGTGTTTGATCTTCTTTGCATGTTCACTTTGCAAACACTGTGTCTGTTCTTCTGCAGCGATGTAGGATGATTTTGAAATGATTTTTGAAGTTGAGGGAGAAAATACGATTGGAGTTTTTCGACATACACTAACTGTCTTAGGGGCAGAGAAAGACAAGACGAGCGTTTGAGGTTAAAAAGTATTTAAATTGTATTTTTTTAATATTAAAATAACTTCTCACTAGATATTATCATTAGATAAGACCCTTCTTCCTCGGCTGGGATCGTTTACAACCACATTTGTGATCATTTGAAGCCGCATTTAAACTACATTTTGGAAGTTCAAAATTGGGGCACCATATCAGTCCATTATATGGAGAAAAATCCTGAAATATTTTCCTCAAAAAACATCATTTCTTTACTACTGAAGAAAGAAAGACATGAACATCTTGGATGACAAGGGGGTGAGCACATTATCTGTGAATCCTTGTTTTGAAAATGGACTTCTCCTTTAATGTGGGGACACATTTCAAGTGAGAGCAAGGTCACATCATTTATTAAAATTTTCATGTGTCAAACACAACTACGCAAAAACAGTTGTTTTTTGCATTAATTTTTGGCCTCATGACGGAGATCTGATATTCTGTTTGTCGTATGAAGAATGTTCTGCTCTGCACCTGGTCAAGTGATGGTCCTGTGGATCTCTGGTAAGCCATTCTTTGTAATCTTCTTTGGTGAGCCAAATATCTTGAAACTTGCATTTCTAGGCATCACGTTTCACGTTTCGTTTACTATTTTTGTTTCACGGTGTGTCTGATGGGGGTTTGGAGTATTTGAGGGGGGTTAAAAAGCCCCAAAGTAGCACACTGACCATATCCCATATGAAAACTCAAAACATTTAAATTCCATTCTTAAAATGTATATTTTCCAGTCATCCTTGTGCAGACTGATCATAAACACAGCTAAAAGGCTTCCTACCATTGACCATCACACAACTTAACATCTTGCACAGTTTTATCACAGAATGCAAAATGTTTCAATACAAGCATTTCAGTCAAATGTAATTAATGCAGTATTTCAAACATTTAACCCATGGGAGAAAATCAACCCTTCGCAACTGTTTAAAATCAGCCCAATTCCATGCAAAAACTGTGGATTTGGCAACCCTGCATCCAACACAAGCTGCAGGAATCAGATTTAACTAATGGGTCAAGAGTAAGGGGAGATGACTGACAAAACATGCTGGAGGATTTGCTGTCTAATATCTGATCTTGTAAGATGTGCTCCCTTTATAGAGTGCGTGTGATCGGGAAATTGAAAGTGAAAATGAATAGCCGCTCATTCAAAAGAGATTTAAATACTCTGCATATGATAGCGGCTCCCTGATGCACAAAAATTATATTCAGTATTAGAATAATGGCGTGAGCAGGCGGTAATGGCCCAAAATTCAGCAGGAGCAGGATCAAGAAAACATTCCTGCGTATAGGGCTTTAATACAAAAGTGCACACAATGAATAGTGAGTGTAAAAAGCAAAAGCTGAAATTCCGGCACATTTTTTAGGTCCAAAATGAAGGGGACGTATGGTCACCCTAACTAACGTAAATCGAGCAAGCCAGTATGCATAGGGCATGAAGTGTTTGGCGAAATAACACATTGGTGGACTGGAAGGAAGTAATGTGGAATTTTTTTCAAAAAAACGTCTTGCACAAAATAAATTCAAGCACTTTTAGGACCTTTACCTATGTATGTTTATTTTCAAAAACTTGGGCCTTGAAGTATTTCTTTCAGATTCACAAACTTTCAAGGATATCAAGGACCCGTGGGAACCCTGTTTGTAGGCAAAATCTAGTTATTTTAACAGAATTCTGCACAGTCTGTAATTTTTCTTGAGGTCATTTCACATCAGATTCAAATTGCCCAGGTAAATTTTCCAATAGAAATCTGCTTGGCTGAATTTTGGGTGAGCTGTGATTCATGTCATAGCATCCTTGACAATGAAGACTGGACCTTATTTGCCCTGAAAATTTTGCTAATGTGACTGCATCTATAGGAATTCGTGCAATTCCTGTGAGAGCAATATTTCCACATGCAGATTTTGCATCAGGTTCAAACTGGTCACACAAATTCACAACAAATCAACAAAAGGTCCTTGGTTTTCACTAATGTGACCAAACCTTTATCTGCTTGTTAGTGTGTCCAAGTTTCCAGGTCCAAGTGAGAATACAGTCACGAAACATACGGATCAATGTCTGGATAAGCTGAGATTTTGCTATTCACCTTATTTTTCCTGTAAGAGTAGACACGGCCATTTGTAAATTTTAATGTGTCTGGCTTCCGGTCTCATCCGTGACAAAACAACTCATTTTGCTGCTTGCAAATCGGTGTGTCTTGTGTATTGTCCTAATTTGCAGTGCAAACGGTTTTACCGCACGTTGTTATTCTTCTCGTTATTTCCCTATAGCAGCTAATGGACTGGAAGTCTCGCCCATAGGATTATTTCCACGTTGTAGAATAAGGTGAATAGAGGTAAAGTTTAGGATTGTAATTTTTTGGTTGTGTTACAGCACACCGTGAGTGCATATTACATTTTTTGTTTGCTTTTGGTTTCTAATAGCACAACTGGACTTGGAAACTGTGACCCGTGACACCAGAATTGGACCAGATTGTTAAGTGTTGACCGTTTCGTCACTACTGAATACACCATGTGAAGAATAAAACATATGTGAATGTGCTGTGATTAAATGATAGCTTTTAAATATCAATACGCAAATTTAGAGCAAACAAGTGGAAGAAACAGCCACTGACAGACAATGACGGTAACAAACAGTTATTTTTATTCTGTTTGCTGAAAAATAGACATGTTCCAAGAATAAGAACAGCTCCGATTCCTTCTGTCTCCTTCCCAACAGCGGATGGACAAAGCAAACCAGAGGCTTTTGAGACGATTACCAGCATTCTGATCGACACACCTCTGAAAACACATCCACATATGTCTGTTTAAACAAGAAGAACTGTTTCTTGAAGCAGCTGCTATACAGTATATTATAAATTTAATATTTTTAGACTTCATTTAGGCCTGTCGGAGAGATTCGGTTATTAAATATCCTGTGATTGGTGCGAGAAGTTCATTAGCAAGCCTTGTCATTTTCAGACATCTGAATACATGTGTTTAATGATAATTCATAATCAATAAATGACACAAAAGATTACGCTTAGAAGCAACAGAGACGGTTATCAACCTTCTTGAAAGTAGTTTACAATGTTTTGCTGAATTGTGATCATGCAACATTTGCACCAATCAATGCGAAAAAATATATAACAATAATAAGAAGCAAATAACTGAGTGGCACAAATACTTTAGAAAGAAAAGCAATCCGTGACTCCACTACGAAGTCAAAGAGAAACACAAAACAAGAAAGGCAGACAGAGAGAAAAAGTGGCGTTATCTCCAGCAGAACATCAGCGTACGGATGGTCCTAATGGGCTCCGCTGCGATGAGTGTAATTACCTACAGACAGTGACTGCGCTTAATGTCATGTCCTCTTGAGGAAACCGAGGCTGGTGCAAGAATGATGTGCAACACAATGAGAGGATATTACATAATCCCACAGGCGCAACTTAAGCGTAATCTATTTTCACTCCTTGATATCGCAGGCGGTGATGTATCTGAGTAGAACGGATGCGCGGTATTGAGATGTGTGAAATTGCGGCTTGGAACGCATCGCATTGTCAACTAACTATTGATTGACTGTAGCAATAGAGCGTGAAGCGTTCGCTAGGAGAAAAATTGCACCTTAGGTGACGGCACTGAACCAACGTGCTGCTTTCTGAATGAGCAATGACAAATCATTGTAGTTTCTGTTGACAATGTTAGTAAGACAGCCGTGATGAATTAGCCGCTAACGCGCAGCCCTCCGTTCTGCTTGTTTATGAGTTTTACCGAGTGACTTTTCTCATATGTCACGATGGAAATTGCGATTACGGCGAGAGGCTGTGTTCGGGTTCATTGTAATAGAGAAACTATTCTCGCTTATTCGGTATTAATATGCACATGCCTTGACGCCTCTAAAGAATATGTTGCTCTTTGGAACAGCTGCCTAAAGGTGTTCTGATTCCTAGCCGTAGCACGCGAGTATATTTGTGCTGTATGTCTTTATTCAGGAGCACCAGTGATGATCGACGGGGTACGCTTACGTTAGTCACCATAAATACTCTCGGTACTCTTGCTCAATATAGACGAATGATATGCGCCAGAGAAAGTGCAGTGTTATCTATCTCTACTGTTCCTGGAACGGTTGTTTAGTTTTGCACGAAACCATCGGACGTTTAACGGGCGGTTTGGGTGGCGAGAGATCAGGTTTCCGCTCCGGGCTGGACGCTTTGCACTTTGGAGAGCGTGACGGGCACCTTGCCCTCTCCCGGAGTGGGCGCGCGGGTGACGGGCTGGACAGATGCCTGGATCTCGGCGAGTCGCTCTTTGAAGCGCTGCTGCAGACGGAGCTCTTCTTTGGAGCTGCCCTGAGAGCAGGCGGCCAGCAGCAGCCCCACCGCCATCCCGCTGCCGCCCACGCAGAACAGCACGGCGCCGGCCAGCTTACAGGCGTCCAGGGCCCGGTTGAAGCGCACCGCGCGGCCGTCCACGAACAGCAGCTCGTCTTCTCCGAACGCTTCGAGTCGAGGCGGCGTGGCGTAGCCCACCAGCAGCACAGATAACCCCGCTACCAGAATCAGAGCGCCCAGCGCGAGACAGACCTGATGGAGAGAAGCAGTGACATCTCATGCATTTAATCATGATTCAGTCTGATGTCTGCACACACACAAGACTCCACCAGCCCGGAAATGAGCATTTGTGATCTGATCTACTCCGTTAAAATCAAGAGCCGCAAACTCTAGACCAGTTAAAAAGCTGACAGAGAGGCATTTTCTTCTAAAAAATTTGTGAAATCATTTGTGAAAATTCTGAGGATACTGAAAATATCAGAACAGAACTACATGTTGTTTACGCTGCAACTTTAAACTGTAAAATGACTGTTAAAAACTATGATTTAAAGAACTTTACAGTTCAAATAAAAACGTTTTGACAGAAGTTGGTCTTATAAAATGATAAACTTCACATTTCAGCCTAATAAATGATTATGCATGTTAAATATAATTGATCTAAACAAAAGCAGCAGACAGGCTGAATGAAGGACTAGATACACTTGTCCTTATAAACATCATGTGGAGGTAAAAATCAAAAGAAAATGTTATTGAAACTTTTCTGAAGACAGTCAGCTGCCTTCAGATACACATTCAAATAACCATCCTAAAAAGTTGGATTTGCATGGCAGTGGCATATTTCAATGTCAGAGTTTGCAGGTAAGATAATCAAGATTGTTTTGGTCAATATTGGGATCATTATTATTATTCATTGACTTCAAAAAGGTCATGAACTGAGAAATCAAAATTCCCTCGATATTTTTGACATATAAGACGTCACCGTACTATAAAAACATCCTGTACGTTTCAGAACTCAAAACTTTCTCAAAAACAGCTTATATTGAAGCCAGTCTGCCAAAATGGCAGGTTGTGGAACGTGCCACTCTATGATGTAATAGTGTGGATAACCACCGTGTCCGCAGAAGATCAACGCCTGCTTCACATCGCTGCCTTTTAGCCCCTTCCACCAACTCTACATACATGCCTGTTTAGCCCCGCCCACTGATTCTACATTGCTGTCTGTTTAGCCCTGCCCCGCCCCGCCCACTGATAATACATTAGTAGGCTTGTTTGAGATGAGCAAAATCTGCGCAGAACCGATTACCGGTGATCACCGCGAGATGCATGCTGGTGAGAAATGTGTCCGAGTTATGTCCGCATTGCTCTGATGTCATGCTGACGCGTGACAAAAAACTCGCTGTGTCAGACTGAGCATTCGGGCGCAGTAGCTCTCCACCGACTGCGCTGACCAAAAGCACGATGGGAAATGACTGGCTGTTGCATTCTCTTCTAAAATGTTTTATGTTTTAGTCTAACATCATCTGATTGTGTTTAAATTATGCTTGAATATTCCCAAACACAGTGCCAGTGTGATCTCTGTGTGAGATATGTGATTGTTGTCATATTTATATAAAAATCTAAAACACGTTTGTATTAATGTAAAAATGGATTATAAACACGCCTTTTGTATGGAAATACGCCCACTGACTCCACATTGCTGACTGTTTAGCCCCACACACCAGTTCTACATCGCTGCCTGTTTAGCCCTAGCCACTGATTTGCACACGTAGTGTAAAAAACCAAATGATAAAAATGGCTCCAAAGACGACAAGATGCTGTGCAGTGCCATTGCCTTTCTTCTGATCCCAATATTAGGAAAGAGTTCCAGACCGTGTCATTAAGAACTTGGTCCTATATTCACTTCATTTTTTGGTTACAAGACACAATTTGACGCAGGATTTTCAGAAAAACAATGCTGTGCCAAATATACTGGATTTGACAGTAATGTCGCACCACAGCAAGTGTGAGTAACTGTTTTTATGTGGTCATTGTTGCTTCGTCTGTTAAACAGATCGTTGGATATGTACTGAGCATTTATGTGTCCATCTATGAAGGATGTAGACTGTCAAACACACACAACTGTTAGCCAATTACAGCAGTGGGTGTTTATTTCCAAGTCTACAATCTGCCACGCCTATTCAAAAACAGGACAGAAAATAGCCTGTTGCATCTCAATTATGATGTTTTTTGATGTAAAAAATTGGAAATAAAATAAATGGACCTCAGAGAACAGTACAATATAATAAAAGGCTGCAGCTATTTGCACTAAGTGTAAATAGTCATAGATGCATTTACACTAAGTGAAAATACCATATTTTCTTAGCGATAGATGCTATTTACACTAGATTTTCTGCTATTTATACTACTTATTCCAAATAGTGGTAATTATCTGCACATTATAAATTTGTATTGTAGTACATTATAAAACAGTATGAAATAAAAATGTGTTGAGTGTAATTCAAACTGATAAATGGATGCCAAAATCCTCCCTACACCTACTAACCCTACCCGATACTTTATTTTCAATTTTTTATGATGTCCTTTATTTATTTATTTATTTATTTATTTTTAAATAAATGCCTTTCTGATGTGATATGAGATTTGAAAAGGGAGAAAAAAAAAGGTAGGCGAAAGGCAGATTAGAACTCACTTTGATCGTATCAAAAAGACTACGGCACGTGTTTTACCATCTACACCACTGGAGCTGATAGTTAAACATCGTCTTTTGTAGTGTTGACTACCACAATCACATGTTGGTGGGCGTGTAAATAGTGTAAATAGCTTCTGCCACAAGGCGGGCTACTTGCACTTAGTGTCAATAGACACTATAGACACAATAAAAAAGGCAGTTCATGACCCTTTTAAAACAGCATACATTTACTGAATGTTTTTTTTTCCCCTTGAACTTTAAAAAGTAGTGTCAACTGAAAAACAAATAAAAAATAAATGTTAAAAAATTGATAAATGAAAATAATAAAAAATAAATATATATTATATATTTAAATAAATATATTTAAAAAAAAAAAAAACTATCTAGATTGTCTTGTTTTCATAATCATTGAAAAAAAACAAAACAGCAATTAAAAATAAAATTTTATTTATCGCCCAGTCATTTCTGATCGTCTGGCTTTATACAAAATTGGAGTCCATCAGGTTAGTGTAGTGTTTCTGAAGAGGAAACAGGTTTGTGATTGGCTGCACATATTACTAATGTCTGCTGTGTTCCCATACAGTCAGTGAAGAACTGAAATTGATTGCATGTTTTTCCCACATCAGTCTATTATTGTGGTATCAAATATTTATATTAAAAAATGCATTCATGAAGGTTCAGTGCTGAACATTTTTGCACAGAAGTAACAGAAGCATGAAAATAGAGAAGATCACCTTCCAGAGCACAGAGCTCCAGCGACTCGGCGATCTCTGTGTCTGAAAATCTTCATCGCGCTCCCAGATGGAAGCAGTGCACTCCTCATAGAACTGATGCAGGTAGGAACGCACCCCGTAACCCTGGTAACCGCTGCTGAGGGCGCCATGGCTCTGCTCGGCGTAATCCGACCCACAGATCTCTGAGCAGGAAGTCATGCTTCACATCTGCACACAAACACAACATCGCCATTTAGCTTCAATTTCATTTAAGTTATATTCAATTTCACTTCAATTTACTGACCATAGATATGTTTTTTACTGGCCATGAAACTGTATGTGCATTATTTCATCAAAAAAAAAAAATCAGTTTAAATTATTATTATTATTATTATTATTATTATTTAGTCAAATGATAAAAATTAAACAAACCAATAAATAAATATTATTATAGTACTATTAACCTGTAAAGTATTTCAATTTAATTCACTGTAATATTCCACTTCATTTGGCACCTAGTGGGTGTTAATTTTAGGCCCATTATATATTTTATGCATTTAGTAGACAGAAATCAGCTCAAATTAAGGGTCAGGCAACAAACAATCTAAACAAACAGTATTTAAATGACAAGATTTTGAGCAATTAGTTTTTAAAAAACTAATTCTCATTAACTGAATAATAATGATTGTGCTTTTGTTAAAGCTGGGGTTTGTGTCACTTTGCTTTGGCAGAACTTGAAGATTTTTAAAGAGATTTCTTGAATCCTCATTTTCCCCAATCCCCTTTTTCACAGACTACAGCCGCACTGAATGACAGCAGATCTGATGACGTGTTCTAACGCCGTATGGTTTCCAGCATGAGCTGCTGCTGCTGCTGAGCTTCAGATATGAGCGTCTGTAAAGAGGGTTTGCATGATGAGAGCAGGAGGGGAAATGAGTCTGTAATGAAATCACGGATCAGCGTGTACCTGCTGAAGCTCATGAGGAAATGACTCAGCTGTCCTTCAGCATATCAATGAGTCTCTCTCTTGCCCTTCCTGTACACTACAGCACTGTGTTTGTTTGGATGTTTGAACTCGTGTTGTAATTAAAGTGATGGCATGTGGAGATACAGAAAACGAAGCTATTCAAGTCAGTAGAATTTCATCGACAACACTTAACATGTTGGTTTCTTTGCATTAGACTTCATTCTGTAAGTATTTTTTCACATAGGAATATTTTAAAAAAAAAAGTCGTTGTTCAAGAGTTATAAGCCATGAACCAAATCAACCAGCTGCAAGGAGAATCACATTACAAACTCTAATTTGAAGCAAAAAAGTATAAGAAAATCAGACAAAAACACAGATACAAGACTGTGAACTTCTCAACTAGTGAGGGAAAAAAAACTACAATCCATTAAACACTGAACAACAACGGAGAAATATAAAACTCTTGATTAAAAAAAGATTGTCTATATACAAAATATACTTTGAAAATCAAATACTTCCCAACTATATAGTATGCAAAAAAAAAAAAAAAGGTGAGTAATATGTCTGAATTTATAATATACGAAAAACAGTAAGCAAAAAGTTCCCGGATGACTGACTACATCCGGTGAGATCCTGAAGTGTGCTTTCACTGGACACTTTACTATCCCATGAAGCCACGGGACAGGATTTATGAAACGACACTGTAGATCACATGACCATAACAACATGGTGGATGTAGTACATCTGCATTTCATTCATACTATTCATATTCATACTACATACAACATACTTTTTGAACAGTCGCAAAGTAAGTTGAAATGTAAATGTAGTTCCTGCTCAGTATGTGATTTCAGACGCACCTTACGTCA